>PVJI01000942.1:79514-177385 GCA_004026765.1 Micronycteris hirsuta | reverse complement strand
AGCGCCTTAGCTGGTCTGGCTCAAAGGCGGCAGCGCTCCCTGGGCAGACTCTGCTTACCTGCCTGTTTCAGAAAAGGAATGCTAACGAACTCATTAGCTCAGTTCTGTGTACGAGAGTTTACTGAGTGAGCGCCTAACACGCGCCCCTCCCTGGGCTAGCAGCGGTGGGACGAAGATGTCCAAATGAGCTCTTGCCTCAACAGCGTTGACTTGGGAATGAGGTAAGATCATTCTTTAGAGCAATTATTTCTTTAAAGTCAGTTTCTTTGACTGGAGTGAACAGGGCCTGGGGCTGTTTATTCTGTAGCTTGGTATTACAAATGCATAATTCAGTGTCTGACAGCACACAGTAGGTGCTCATGAAAGTTTGTTATAATCGAGGTATAATTTACATATGGTGAAATGTACAGAGCTTTTGGATACATTCTGATGAGTTTTTGACAAAACGTCCTCCCACGTAACCAGCACCTTAAGCAGGTCCGCAGCGGTAATGCCCCAAGTAATAACTGAGCCTCACAGGTCATTTAACATTTTCTAGTAGCCTTATTAAAATAGTAAAAAGAAACAGGTGACGTTCATTTTAATAACATATTTACTTAACCCAATATATCCAAAACATTATCATTTTATTATGGAATCAATGTAAAAATTCGTTAACAAGATATTTTATGTTGTTTTGCTCACCCGAAGCCGCTGAAAACCAGGATAGATTTTACACTTACGTCACGTTTCAGTTCAGACAATCGCGTTTCAGGTGCTCGGCCACTGCGTGTGGCTGGTGGCTGCGGAGTCGGACGGCTCAGACCAGGACATTTTCATCGCCCAGAAAATCCCCGTGTTCTGCTGGTCCCTTTCTAGTCGGTGCCCTTGTCCCCAAAGCAGCCACTGTTCCTGTCTCTATCACCATAGATTTCTTTTGCCTGTTCCAGCACTTTACATAAAGGGATTCGAACAGTATGTGCTGTTATGTTTGGTCTTTTACTCCACATAGTACCTTTTTAAAGGATTTTGTTTATTTATTTTTAGAGGGGAAGGGAGGGAGAAAGGGAGAGAGACATTGATGCGTGGGAGATACATCAATCAGTTGCCTATCATGTGCCCCCAACTGGGGACCTGGCCCGCAACCCAGACATGTGTCCTGACTGGGAATTGACCTAGAGACCTTTTGGTTCGCAGGCTGGCACTCAATCCACTGAGCCACGCCAGCCGGGGCTCCACATACTGTTTTTGAAATCCATGTTGTTGTGTGTACAGGCTATTTGTCCCTTTTCATTGCTGAGTGATATTCCATTGTGCACACGTGCTATGTGTGTGTATCCACTCTCGACAAATACTTGGGTTTGAATGAGTGTCAGTGTAACGGGGCACGGTACCCAAGGGGCCCCCCAAAAGGACAAGCTGTTCTGAGGATTTGAGTGGCAGGGTGACAACAGTTCAGAAGGGAGGCTTTAGGATAGTGTCCTGGAATGGGGGCATTTGAGCTGGACTTAGTAGGGTACTTAGAGTTTAGATGGGTGAAGAGGAAGGCAGGGAAGCCTTCCAGGTGGAGGTGATGCCTGGAGCAAAGGCCTGGAGGTGTGTGGTAGGAGCTGAGTGTGGGCAATGAAAGCCCATGGGAATGAAGGTGGTCTGGGACCAGACGGGGTCTTGAAGGCCACTGTGAGGGAGCCTTACAGGCATAAGGTCAGTGGTCACCGTGGGAGCAGGAGCACAACCAGAGGTCAGAAAGGTCTTCCTGGAGGAGGAGAAACTCAGCATAGGCTTTGAAGGATGGCCTTTTCTACCCCTTTTCTCACACACCCTGAGCATCCTCCACACCCCTGCTCCTGCTCGTCTCCTCGTGTCCATCCCAGCTCTTCCCTCTACCTGGACAGTCCTCGCCCCTCCCGCTTCAGGCATCTCCACAAGAGAGTTTCCTGTCACTTCCCGGCCCTCATCCCCACGTCACTACTTCCTCCAGTCAACCCCCATGTTACTGTTTCTCCATCTCGGCTCGCGTTGACCAGCAGCGGCACTTACGCGGCTGACACGGTAGCCTGCGCCTGTCTCCGGGGTAAAGGTGTGCTGTGCCAGGGGGACCGCTCCTCGCACTTGCCCAGTGGCCGCAGGCCTCCCTGGGCTCAGGGCTGTCACCAACATCCCAGTTTCACCCTGTCTCTGGGGGAGGGGAGGGGCCTCCAAGTATTTCCTGGCCTTGGGAAAAGGCTGGGTGTTCTCTCCCTCAAGCGAGGAGGTCTCTGTAACATCACAGAAGGCAGCTTGGGCAGGGAGGAGCTACGGGTCACACCAACCACCCAGATTAAAATTCATTTTTAATGAATCATGGTGATTACCGGTTGCCAGACTGGAAGCCTGAAAATACCTGTTTTCATTTATTTCTCACACCAACCCGGTGGGATCAGGAAGAGCTGTCCCCACAGCAGGGAGGAAGAAACAGACCTCTGACTTGCTCAGGGTTCATTATGTGGCAGAAAAGTGACCGAACCAGGGTCTGCAATGCAGGTCTCTTGCCCCCCCACCCCCAGCGCTCATCCCACAAAGCTGCATTGCCCTGCCGGTGGCTCCTGGCATGGTGGCACTTCCTTCCTTTCATGTCCCCTGCCCTGGGCCTCCCCAGAGGCTGGCTGGCTTCTTTAAGCTGCTGAGGGAAGAAAAAGAAAAAGGGAGATGGTGAAATAAATTTATTGCCAAGTTAGAAACATTGGATTGAAGAATTGATCCCTACGGCTAAGTAATTTCCCTCTTTCGTGCAAAATATAAATAAATCTGTGTGGCTTATGCTGAGTGATGGGCCTGGGCCGCCGGCCGGATTTCACAACATGAAATGCCCTTCAGAGCCTTGGCTTCCTCTCCTTGACCCCGTCAACGAGCTGTTCTAAATAGCCCTCGTGTTCTCCCCGGAGCGGGGTGTTGGCAGCTCCCACGTCTTGTGCGCCACAGTCAGGCAGACTTGGGGACGTCTCGCGGAGCCTCTCCATGGCTCAGCTCGACCCTAGCAGGTGTGGCGTGGAACTGCTGATTTTCAGAACCATAAATAGACTGGCTTAATTATTATTATTATTATTATTATTCGTTTCTCTGGGCTGATGGGGTGGGGGTGTCGGTGTCTCAAGTGGGTGATTATGTAACGGGATCACCCCTCTTCCCTAAGGGTTTCATCTAATTTCTGGGAAGAGATGGCTGGTGTGGCGTGTCCTGAATTCATTGTGGGGGAGGGGTAGCTTTCCTCGTCTGCTCTCACTGTGGTTTAATTTTAGCATGTTTCCCTGGGGCACCCCTTCCTCCTGGCCTCTGCCGAGTCTTAGGTAAGGACCTGGGAAGAAGGAGGCGGAGAGTTGGCGGGCAGACGCCGCCCCTCCTGGGCGGGCATGCAGACAGAACACTGGCCTCTGAATTCTGCTGTTTCAGGTAGGGCCCTCTGGCCTTGGGGTGTTAGGAGAGGACTTCATCATGTGCAGGAGTTTTCTAGTCGATGGGTGGCCTGGCCTCATTGGGTGGTTTTTCCATCTTTGAAGGGTACAAGCATGCAGACAGACAGACTCTACGGGGTTAGGAACTGAGGATTCTAGGGAGAGGATGCAGTCAGTGTCACGGTAGCTCCCCATGTCTTGATGTGGGATTGTGAGTATTGGAGTAGGAGCTTCCTGGGCATATCCTGGGAGCAGGCAGGGAAGAGAGAGGGCCTTTTAGCCTTGGTTTATTCTTTGAGATGGTCTTTGCCGCTTTTGTCTTTGGCTCCCCCAAGATAGTCTACCTGGGGTGAAGGGAGGCAGCTCAGCTCTTCACATAGGTTCTGCCTGTGGCTTTGACTTCTGCCTCTGCTGGGAGTGAACACTGGGTTGAAACATGCAGGGTCTGTCCAGGTGGGACCCACAGTTCCCTTCCTCATGCTTCTAGCAGAAGTTCTTGAAACCTCAGGGTTCTCATGGAGTCCTGAGTCATAGACCCTAAGTGATTTGCCTGTGCAGTGGCTGGCACCTGCCCCTCTGTCCTCTGAGCCTCACAGATGCCTTGTAATGCAACGCCTAACATTCCTAGCCTTGAACTTGCTGCTGCTTAAAACTAAGCGGGCCCTGATGAGGGAAGACATCGGAGTAGGGGCTGGGTGGTCAAAACCGCCTGCAATGGGCATACACCATGCTTGTTGGTCTTCCTGTGTCAGACCTGCCCTTCCAGAGTGAGAATTCTTTCATCTTTTGGGTCTTGGTGGGAACCAGACCGCCTCAGCAGAGAATCTGAAAACTCACTTTCCGAGCTTCCCTTGCTGTCAGCACAGGTTCATGACCAATCAGATATACCCATCCTGGACTTTGACCAGGGAGTGAAGAAGCAGGGACTGGCAGGATCCATTCTGGTGCCATGTGGGGGCAGCAACAGTGACAGTGACAGCTGCATCTGCTTCCCCCCTCCCTGGAGACATGGACAGTGGAAGTTCCAGCAGCGGCATCTGGGAAACATGAAAAAGGAGTGGAGGGCAGTGGGATTCTCCTCGTCACCCAGGGATGATGTGATGGCAGTCTGTGGTTTGCTGGAGTGAAGCTCCTAGAAAGGTCCCCCTAGGGAGACGTGTGCCCACCATGTGGGTACTTGGCTGTGCACACTGGAGAAGAGTGGAGCGGGTGGTCACTTCGCCTTTAAGGGAATCACAGCAGCAGGAAAGAGATGAGCTATGGTCCCACTTTTCTGCAGGGTAAGACCTCCCTCCACCTCCAAGAAAAAAGGTATAAATCTTGTAATTCTGCTGCCTTTTCTGCCAGCTGCTGGTCCTCTGAGATCCCTAAAGGCCAGGTCCGAGAGTGAGTGCAGATTACCAAATGGAGCCTTGGCCTAGTTCTGCACTGGGCCATGTTCTCATGGTCAAGGCTTAGGGGATCCCTAACCTCCGGCTTCTTTGAAGCTGTTCCAGTGCAGTGTTCCTACTGGACCTAGATGCGCTGTCCCTCTGTGGTGTGTGTGCATGTGTGCGCACGTGTGGGTGTATGTGTGCATGCGTGCATGCATGCATGTGTGCGTGTGTGATGTGAGGTCCCTGGCCAATAGCAAAGGACAGATTAAGGCTCCTTAATCTTGAGATAAAATCCAAACTGTGTATGACTCCTGAGACCCTGCAGATTCGGCCACCACCCACTTCTCCAGCCTGCACTCTGGCTACGACTTGCCTTTTCTTTTATAGACGCACTGGCCTTTCTCACAGTTCCTCAGAAGCAGTAAGTATTTATCTCAGATTTTTCACACATATTGGCCTGTTACCTGGAATACTCTTCCCATCCTTTCACCAGCTAAGTCCAGGCCTTTATCTATTAAGATCAACCTCTGCACAAAATCCAGTTTGTCTTTCTGAACATAATTCTCTGATGGCGATCTAACAAACAGAGCAGAGCAAGTTATCACCTCCTTTTTTGTGGATGTTATACCTCTGTTAATGTAGCCTCTGAGCACTAAATTATTTTTGATAGCTGGTTCATGGCATTGATGTACCCATCCTTATAGCTCTCTAATGTCCCTGGAGCCGTAAATTGAAGGCTGTAAATTCAAATCTGCTTGTGTGTAGCTGGTTTCTGGAAACAGATGCGTCCAGCTTCAAGGCTGGTCCCCACCCTGCTTTCTCTTCTCTCAGGCCCTGTTGGCCTTTCAACGCAAAGCTGCTCTTCTGTGTTTCTTGCAGTTCACTCTAGCTTTCCCTGTGAACGTAATTGAAACTTCACAGTCATCAGTTTTTAAAATGATGTTTTTGAGATTTGGAAGGCTATAGGAGTCACAAAATGTCTTCAGACTATTCTCCTGAAAGCTTCTTGTAGAAGCGCATGCTTTCTTCCCACCTTCCTGGCAGCATTTGCTGAGCCCCTACTGTGTGTCAGGCCCTGGGCTCCATGCCTGGAGGGAAAGGGGGTGGGAGGAAAGGGGGGTGTGTGGGGCCCCGCCCCTCCTGCAGTCCTGTGGGGGTGGGCTGGGGGAGAGCTCAGACAGGCAGGCATTGCCTGCATCTAGAAACAAAGGCGACTGAGAGAAATGCCAGGGGAGCAAGGCGCAGAGGGAGCACAGCGCGGGGAGGGGTGGGGAGGAGTGTGGATGCTCCGCTGGCTTGAGGGTTGCTGTTCTGGAAGCCATTGCTCTGAGCCTCCGGGCTGTCGCTGCAGAGATGTTTTCAAGGGACTGGGAAGGTCTCAGAGTCATCTTGCCTGGACACAGGGGCTGGCTATCATGACCTTTTCGTGCTGTTATTCTGGCTGCTACTGTCTTATTTAGATCTGTCCCTGCTGGCTTCTCCGTGTGAGGATGCCCACGCCGGGGCTGGTTCCCTGCCTAGAACGGCCCTCCCTCCCTGTCACCTGCATAAATCCCTCCTGAGCACTGCCGTCCTGGGCAACCTTTCTAGATGATTCCAGCTGTGGGGAGAATGCCCTTTCCCAAAGCTCTAAATGCTGTGTGGGCAGCCGACACTGCGGCCCTGCCTTAGGCGACTCCAAACCCTTTTGCTCTGGGCTTTCATTTCCCTGAGCATCCAGCCTGGGCAGCGCCGCTCTTCCCCAGCAGACGTTGATGGAGAGCACTGGAGTGTGGGGCTGAGCGCAGATGCAGAGAAACACTAGCTTTGCACGGAGAAACCGAGTGATCAATGTCAACATCGCCAGGGACAAGTCGTGTTGACGTCACCTGCCCCTAATCTTGCGCCAGGAGACGAGCACTGTGCCTCTGTGATAAGCCTCCCCAAATCCATAACCTCAGATGGTTCAAGGGAAAACGCCAGACAGACCCAAAGAGAGGAGCAGTTTACAAAATACCCGACCGCTCTTCTCCAAAAGTGCCAGGGCCCCAGGGGAGAGGGAGTAGGAGGCGCCGTGCCCAAGCATGGTGTGGGATGCTGGAGCCTGGAACAGAAAAAGGCATTAGTGCAAAAATGGGAAATTCCAAGAATGTCTGTGGTTTAGTTAATAATATTGTT
This sequence comes from Micronycteris hirsuta, assembly GCA_004026765.1. NCBI lineage: Eukaryota > Metazoa > Chordata > Mammalia > Chiroptera > Phyllostomidae > Micronycteris > Micronycteris hirsuta. The sequence continues at coordinate 170,442 of PVJI01000942.1, read as the reverse complement.
CCGATGTTAATTTTTCATTTTGATAACTACGCCATAGTTATGTGAGACATTAATGTTAGATGAGGGAAGGATCGCGTGGGAACGCTGCACCATCTTTTCAACTCTTCTGTAAATCTAAAATTATTTAAAAATAAAAAGCCAAAAAAGAAAAAAAAAAGGCAGATGTGCTGGGAACAGCACATGGGCTCAAATCTGGCAACTCCACTTCCGGGCTGTTTGCCTTTGGGCAGGGAACACAATGCCCTGGGCCTCAGTCTCCCTGTGTGGAAAGCAAGCCTAACTCGAAGGGGGTGTGAGGATTGAGTGAGACACACCTGGAAAGGGCCTGGCCCATAAGAAGCGACCAATAATATTTAGTTGTTACTATTGTTATTAATGACAGAGGAAGTGCAGCTTCCAAAAGCTGGGAGGAATGGAGAGTGTGCTGGGTGACGGAAATCGATACGATTTGAGTAACTCGGCGTGATTCAATTAAAGAAGTATCCACGGATCTCTCCTGTGTGCCAGGTCTTGTTACTGGAGGTGGGAGAGAGAACACAGACCTGGCCCTGGCCCTGGAGGAACTCGGACCTGAGGGTGGAGGGGTGAACCTGGACGCAGATTAATGATCAGGCGGGGGAACATGCCGCTGTAGGAGCACGTTCCATTCGCTGCGAGACCAGAGGCAGGAGCTCTGTCGGAGCGGGCAATCAGGAATGGCATCGTGGAGGCCCTAACGCTTGAATCGGGTTTTTATATACGAACAGGAATTTCTAGGTGTGCAGGATGTGGGCATACAGCGCAGTAAGCACACTACAGGCACCTATAGGCATCGGGCCTGATGCTTTCCCCGCTCTTTCCAACCCTCTCTATAGCCCTGCAAGGTGGATGCTTTTGTTACCAACTTATGGTTGAGGCCACAGAGTGGGAATGGGCTCCTCAAGGTCATAGACAACTTGTTGGCAGAATGAGGATTATGGCCTGGTCGGTCTGACTCTGAGCTGCCTGCCGTGATGTCATGACAAAGCCTCTGCTGTGTGGAGGGGCAGCGTGGGCCCGAGTGTGGCAGCATGAGGACAAAAGTGGGGTGGCCCAGTGTCCTCTGTGGGGGGTGGGGGAGGGAGGCAGTTTGGAGAGATGGGCCGGGCAGAGCGTGGGAGACCCTGCTGCTGCTCCCAGGGGTTTGGACTCTCTCCCATGGGTCAGGGGAGCCGTGGAAAGGCTCACCCAGGGTGTAGCCAGTCAGACCTGTGTCTCAGGCAGCTCCCCCTGGCTTCAGTGTGGGGTGTGACAGGAGACGGAAGAGGCAGGAAGCCTGGGGAAGAAGGGATGAGAGCAGAAGGAGAAGGACAGGTGATGGGAGGGTAGCATCTCAAAGATCTACTCCAGTGAAATGAAGGACGATGAGAAAAATGCAGCTTTACAAAAGCAGCCGTAAGAAAACACAGGGGTCTCAGTGGACCGTGAACTTTGCGTGAACCAACCAAGGGGCGTGGCTGCCGCAGGCTGGTGGGCTGGGGCTGCACTGATAGAGGGGCGGGGAGGTGCCAGGCCCCACCCTCTTCTCACAGCCCCTCAGAGCACCTGTGCCCCGAGATCTGGCTGAGGTCCAGACGCTCCTCTCCAGGGGAACAGACACCCCCAGTCGGTTTGCATGGGGATGGCATTCCAGAGCACGTCCATGAGGGGCCGTTGAAGAACCTGGGGATGTTGAAACTGGAAGAGAAACAATTCAGCAGAAAGCAGAGTACTGTGCCCATGAGCCCCAGAGGACCAGTGAGGGGACCCTACAGAAAGATGGCCTGGGATTTTTGCAAACTCTCAGTTTACTTCTGTTCCTTTTCTGCTTCTTTCTCTGAAGGCAGGATTTCTTTGCTTCTCTGGTCCACAGGGTAGATGGAAAAATCCGCCCCCACAGCTTCTAAGCTCTGGGTACCCAGTGAAATTTGTCTCTTCCTTCCTCTCTGTCTCCACCTCCATCACCAGTTTGCCACAGTCCTCAGGGAAGGGCCTCTCATTGGTCCAGCTTAGACCAGATGCCCACTCCTAGTCCAATGAACAGTGGCCAGAGGGGCGGAGCCACAGTGGTCAAGTGGAATGTTAGAATGGCAGTGGGGGCCCATTGCTATGACCACATGGAGGAAGAAGAGGGAGGTTGTAGAAAAGGGGGGCTAGCCAGGGAACCCAATAGGTGTGGCACAGCTGCCCTATTTGAACTTCTCTGTCCAGGCTCTTCCCAAGTTAGTAAAGTCTTACTTGCCAACCTGCGGTGATTTTGGAGGAGAGGGTCTGGAAGTGGAGGGGGTGTCGGGTGTCTGTTCCTTGAAGGTTTGTCCTGCCCAGAGATGTCTGGAGACCTCCTCTCATTCCAGACCAGCTCCAGGTCTCATTTCCAATTGTCCCGGCTACTTCCCAGGAATGGAGACAGCTCCAATGGGGGAACACGAAGACTGGTGTCCTTCTGGGGTCGGGGCTCCATGTCTGGAGAGAGGCCCCGGCTGTTGGCTCTGAGGCTACTCTGCCCCTGGACTCCCTAGGGTGTGGGGTTGTGATGTGAACCGACTGTAAAGAGTGGGCTTGGAACTGGAATTTTCTGGGCCTCCAGGTCCCTGGTCGCAGCATCTGATGCTCATTAAACCACAGGTAAATGAATTGGCTCTGTGGCTGCTGACTGCGCAACCTCAGGGAGCGAAGCAGCAGCTGGGACCCCAGCTTGGCGAGGTGCTGACAGCCCAGTGGACAGAGCCTCTGACACTTGGCATTGGTGTGGACTTACTCAGGAAGCCCGAAGCTCAGTCTCTCTCCCTCTGTCTCGGGCCAGTCTGTGTAGGAAGTCCTAAAACCTGAACCTGCACTAGCCACAATATATAGCCTTTCATTGTAAGAGCTGCAAACTCTATCTGCTTTCTGGAAGTTTCCCCTGGTCATCAGGTGGCCCAGGGTGGCACGCCCCCAGATGCATGCCTCTTCTCAACTCTCCTCAGGGTGGGGAGCAGGGAAGCTCTCTGCTCACCACTGGAAGTTGCCGGTGCCCTCGCTGAGCAGGCCACTTCCGGCACTCTGCCTGGTGCAGGTGGCCTGGCTCTGCTTCATGACCCCCAGACAGGACGCCAGAGCTGAAGCGGAGGGAAGACTCACTTCTCTTCTCTTCTCCTCTTCCATGCCAAACCTGGCCTTGGGGGCACCCAGGCAGCCTGGCCTGCCGTCCACACAGTCAGCCCTCCGTGAAAATAGCATCGCCAACTCCTGGGCCAAACCGCTCCCTCCTGGTTCCACCTCAGCCCCTCGGGTTTAGCAGGGCCCTGGAGGCCCTCTCACACCACCCCTCTCTTGTCCTCATGTCTGACTCCCTTCCAGTGCAGGGATGCACCAGGAGCTCCCACACATGCCACTTTATGGTGGGCGGGGGGAGGGAGTGCGTCACCTGAATCACCCCACTTGCTGGAAGCATTCCATCCCCTGGCCCAGCCCTGACGGGTCACCGCCAGGTTCTCCAATTTGATTTCCGTTTGAGTGCTTATGTCAATCAAAATTAACCACCGTTTATTGCATCCTTATTGTGTAGTCAGCATGGGAGAAATTACTTTTTTCTTAAAAAAAAAAGTGCTCTCTGATTTCTTTTTTTCCCTCCCAGATTCCTCAGCCTTCTGGAAGGGATGCCTTGAATTATTCAGCCCGCAGTCCAGATCTCTGGAGAACATTGCCTCGCGGCTACTTTAATCACTAGAAAGGTTCAGAGTCGGTTATAATCAAGCCGGAGTCAACGTGGAAATGCTCATCTCTGGCTTGAAAACAAGATCAAAAGGAAGAGCGAGGAGGAGATAGAACCTGAAAGGAGTAATGGAGGCTGGTTTCCAAAGATGTGTAGATCCTTCTCCTGTTTCCAAAGGGGTTGCAGACTGAAGCCCAGCCCTCACAGGCGCCTTGCTGCATGTTTCTCTGACCTTTTCCAGGGTCACTGAGAAGTCGGTGGCAGCTCTCTGCCACGATGGGACCTCCGTCGGATGGAAGTTCCGGGAAAGCTGTTGCCTGTTAAGAATGTGTGAATCCAGGGAGGTGGAGAGGAGGGTGGGCAGAAGGGCTGTTTCTGCCCTGAGCCCACCTGGGATTGGCGTGCTCAGGCGAGCGTAGGCCGGGATGGAGGGGACGGAGAGAAAGCTGGCTGGACAGCTGGCTGGAGGGCTGACTGGAGGGCATCTCTGGGTACAGCAAGGTGGGAGCCCCCCTTAGGGAGGTGAGAGTGGGTCCACAAGCTTTGTCTCAGGGAAGGAGCAAGACTGTCCTCATCTGGGTTCCTGTCTCAGACCCGGGAAAGCGATGGGAGTGGAAGTGTGCAAGGCAGTGTTTTTAGGGTCCAGCTTGTGCTGTCTGTATTAGGTTGTGTGGCCCAGAAGGAATGGGGGAGTGGTGACTGTGCCAAGGTTAGCACGGGGCCTTCAGAGAATGCAGCGCGGTCTTGGCATGCTGAAGGTCCTGCTGTCCCACTGATGGCTTGACAGTGGCAGGCCACCTCCTGCAGCAGTAATGGAGCACCAAGGCAGCTCAGGCGGGGTTCCCTCTCCCCTGAATGCCCACTATAGTCCTTCCCAAGGACAGGTTAGCCCCAAGGGCAAGAAACGATGTCCCCTGCCCACGCCCAAAGGAAGAAGGATGCTTACTGCTTAAGTTAAGGACCTCAGGAGGCCACATCTATGGGTGCTTTTTCTTCTTTTCTCTGTCCCCTGCAGGAGGTAGGGTGGGCCACTGGTTAGGGCTTCTCTGAAATGGAAGCAGGTCGGGATCTCTGCTGGTTTCTCTCCCTTTTCCCCAGGGAGTAGCCCTCATAAAGGCCTGTGGCAGGGGCAGCCTGCTCAGCCCTGGGCCAGGCTTGGGGCTATTGGTCTCCCTTAGTATCTGCCTCTCTGTGTTCTTCCCTCTGGCCCTTGGTGGCAGGGGTAAGGTGGGGCTAGAGCTGGTCTCGTCTCAGAGCAGTGAGGTCTGAGATTAGGTTGGGGGAGGAGGGTGGCTCAGCCCGTTTAGGAAAAGGGGTTCTCCTGGACCCAGCCCAGCCTGCTGGGACTAGGTTTGCGGCTGGAGACCAGCTGGTATGAAGGGGCCGACCCCTCTTGCTCCTGGGGGCGCTCTCTCCCCACGGACCCCTTAGCGGGAGGCAGGTGGCTGGGCCGAGGCAGGAGGTGGAAATTCTGGGGCCCAGAGGCTCTCCCAGCAAGTCAACGTCAGGTCACCCTAGTCCCACAGCCACACCCAGTGGCGCTGGAGGGTGCTGGAGCCTGGCCCTCCGCAGGGGTGCCCTCCATGGTGGATATCGGCTGCCGCACAGCAGTGTGTCTTGCTCCGTGGTGACTGATGGGACCAGATTACAGAATGGTGTGGGTGGCGGGGGGGCAGCGGATGATAACACGGTGGCTGAGAGGATGTGTTTGTGGCACATGTGAGTCACTCACGGGGTGCCCAGGCCAGCGGGGGTCAAGTCTCAGCTGTGACTGACCGGCTATGTAACCTGGTCCTCTCAGTGCCTCAGTGTCTCCACCTGTGAGATGGGTAGAAGGTTTGCATGCAAAGCACTTGGCACAGGACCCGGCGCGTAGGAGACACCCAGCCAACAGCTCCTCACGCTCAACTGTGTCTCTGTGTCTCTCAGGGACCCGAAGTCCTGCAATGGCAGAGGGAGTAGAGCCACGGAAACGCCCCTTGTTGCTGTGTCTGTAAACTCCTTCGTACCCCACAGACGGGGGTGTCTAGGAAAATACTGGCTAATTTTCTTTTCTTTTGCTGAGCAGTGAAGCCACGCAAATGGATGGGACTCGCGCTCAGCATTCCCCTATTTCAGTAGAGTCAGCAAAAAGTGATTACATCCTATTGTAAACACATACTGCATAAACAAAAAATGCACGCCACGGAGAGCACAGGATCGCTCCACCCTGGCGTGGTCCAGCAACTCGGTGGGTTACCTTCTGTGCCCATGCAAACATATATGTCATATATGTTCACACCCACCCCCACCCACACATGTATACCCACACCATCTATATCAGATATATTTATGTGTGCACACACATATATCATATATGTTCTCTCTCTCTCACACACACACACACACACACACTCTGCATTTCCCTCTCCCTCCCCCGTCTGTCCGCTTTCAGAGGGAGCCACACCACACACACATATTGACTTCGCTTGGCACAGTCTGCTTCCTGCCTCATCACTGTGTCGGGCGCAGCGTCCCTGCCAGTCCTGCATCTCCATCACAGTCCCCTGCCCTGTCACACAGCACTGCTCCCGAAAGAGTTAGGGAATGAAAAGAGACAAAAGATATTCTAATAGCTCCAAGGGAAAATCTATGAAAGGAGGCACATTGACAAAAGACTTAAAAAAATGATTCCCCTTGGTTAAAACATTAATTCATCTTTTTTTTAGATGGATTTGCAGCACGGCTTTTAAATATTTTTTATTAAATGATTTTTATTTATTTATCCTTAGAGAAAGAGAGGGAGAAAGAGAGGGAGAGAAACATCAAAGCATAGTTGCCTCTCACGGGCCCACAACTGGGGACCTGGCCCACAACTCAGGCATGTGCCCTGACTGGTAATCGAACTCGTGACCCTTTTGTTCTCAGGCTGGTGCTCAATCCGCTGAGCCACACCAGCCAGGGCTAATTTATCTTAAAAAAAAAAAAAACTTTCAAAAACTGTATATATGTCATAATCTTACCACCACTTGTAATTGTTGTTAATATTTTGGTATAGTTCTTTCTAGTCTTTTTAAAAAAGTATGTTTATTGATTTTAGAGAGAGAAAAAGGGAAAGAGAAACATTGATTGGGTGCCTCTCATATGCACCTCTACCAGGGATTGAACCTGCAACCTACGTATGTGCCCTCACTAGGGATTGAACCCACAACATTTTGGTGTGCGGGACGATGCTCCAACCGAGCCGCCCAGCCAAGGCAGTTTTTTCTAGTCTTTTGTTCTATGTCCTCAATTTTGTGTGTGTTTGAACAAAATTTGAACCACACTAAAACATTTGTAATTTATGTTTTCTATTTAATATTATTCCACAGATATTTTCTCTTATTCCTATAAGTCATATGGGTCTAAATACGTGGTAGCCAAGAACATAAGCCCCCATTTTTCCAAGTGGAAGATTCAATAAAAAGTTTGGGGGCCGCCCTGGCTGGCGTGGCTCTGTTAGTTGGGTGTTGTCGCCAACTAAGGTGAAAGGTTGCCAGTTGGTTCCTGGTCAGGACACACGCCCTGACTGCAGGTTTGGTCCCTGGTCCGAGAGCCTGCCAGTGACAGATGTTTCTCTCTCACATGGACGTTTCTCTCCCTCTCTTTCTCCCTCCCTTTCCCTCTCTCTAAAAATAAATAAATAAATAAGTAAATAAAATCTTTAAACATAGTTCCGGGGCCAACTGGCATATGCAAATATTTAGAGAAATCATCAAATGCTTACTTGTAATGTTTAATTTATAAACTTAGTTAGGCACGGATGTGTAAAACCACACATAACATGAAACATGCTGCATTTAGATGGATTGGTTCTTTCCCGCTGTCACAGGATGAGGGACTGTGCGCATCTCTCTGACGTCTGCACTCTCACTGCCCCTGGAGCTGTGCGGTGCGTCAGCCGCCACAGCTGTCCTGAGCGCATCATTGCTATTTTTGTCGGACTTGCTCGAGCCTGACATGCAACACCTTTAAAATCTGTGTTTGATGCTGTCTCTGGAAACTGTATTCCAAGCCACAAGTCCTATTTGCATAACATGGGGGCAGTCTTTTCACGTGTTTCCTAAGTGCGCTTCAGTGGTCTTGACAATACACCACTTACTGTGTTGCTTTTAAAAATGATATTTGAAGGCTTGTTTACAATGACAGCCCCCACTGGCCATTGCCAGGTTGTAACCCTGAGCATCATGGCTAATTCCCTGTTAAATTTCTCTGCTTTTTGCTATTTTTTTTTTTTTTTTACCAAATCTGTCAGGTGACCTCTTTAAACATGCCCACCTAGCACTGATTGAAGTCAGGAAGGACTAATGTGATTTCCCCAAACAGCACTTTGTTGTTTAAAATAAAATAACAAAGAGAGAGCACACTTAATAGGAGACTCTTTACAAGAACTTGAATTTAAAGTGTTTCTTTTTTCTAAAGGATAATTGTGGAGAAAATCCTCATGTTTTGTTTGGACACGGACACGTGATTTTTTTTTTAAGACAAGATTAATAGAAACATGGTTTTACATCTTTTGACTGTGCTCTAATTTATTTTATCATTCCTCTGTTGTTGGACAGTTCAATTATTTCCACTTTTTATCCTATTATAAATAACAAGCCACATACTTGTACTTACGTCTCTAGGCACGTTGCAGATTACTTCCTTGGGACCAATTCCCACAGAGTCGAATGGTGTGGATATTTTTAAGGGTCTCAATACATTGTGTCCAATTGCCCTTCAGAAAGTTTGTGTCAATTTATAATCCCATCAGCAGTGAATGCAGGTGGGCACTTTATAATGAACAGGTAGCATTTCTGAAATTGAGGGGGAAACGGCTTCTCCATAAACCCATTGAGCTTTTTATAGACTCATAATTTATTGGAGCTATAGGAGTCCTTAGAACTCACCTAGTCTAACTGATTTCCCAATGGGCTTGCACACCTCTTGTGATGGGAGACTCCCTACCCCAAGGGGAACCTTTGCTAGGATTGGATGGTTTTGGTGCTCGCTCTCCTTCAGTTCAGCTAAAATCTGCTTCCCTAGAATTGGCCCAATTAAACAGATATTTTTGTGCTTCTCCATTATGCACCTGGCCAGGCATTGGAGCTGAGAGAAAGGGAAATGGAGTGTAATGAGTACCAACCCTGGAGCCAGGCACCACACCAGGTACCCTGAAGCGCGGGGTTATTGTCTCATATCTTAAAGACAGAGAAAATGAGGTTTAGAGAACTTAAGCAACTTGTTTAAACTCACACAGCTGTAAAGTGAGGGACTGAGATCACACCAGGTCTGCCTGACTTTCCAAGGCCCCACACTGCTGTCCTTTAGGTCTAACCCTTTTGGAGCTGCTGAAAACAAGTGTGCTCTAGAGGATCAGGCCTCCCCCCACCCCCTTATATGTCTGGAGAGCATCCTTCCCAGAGCCATCAGGGTAGCCCCGATTTCAAATCTTCTGCTCCATCATCCCCTGGCATGCACTGGTGTGGGGTGTGCACTGAGTCAGCCTGGTTAATCAGGGAATCCCCTTGCCTAGGTGGCCCGGGATGGACCTGGATTAGAGCTGGCCAAAGAGGAAGCTATATGTGATCACTCTTGGAAGGTCATCACGGTCAGAAGGAGTGACAGATGTAGAGATGCCCGGCAGGTTTCCGCTTGTCCTGGCTCTTCTCTCTGGCTGCCTGCCCTGTTGACCAGTGGCAGCCCAGACACGCAGCTGCAGAGTCTGGAGTTGGAGCCACACAGAGTCACTGGCTCTGCATGGCCCTTTCCACCAGCTCCCCCTTCACAGTCCCGCTCTGGACGCGCTTGACTTCCCCAAATGACTGATTATTAGCTCCTCCCAAAGGGGGGCCACACAGAGATGAAAGGGGCAAAGCCCTGGGCCCGGCAGGCTGTCTCACTCGGTTGGACAAAGAGGCCCCGATGAGATCCCACACGTTTTTGGTTTCCCCAAGGGCGGAAGAAGGGTGGCCAGGGAGAACTGCCGCCTTGGGTCTAGTTCTAGCCAAGATGAGCAGAATCAGTGAGGTGGAAAAGGCCCCAAACCCAGAAAAACATAGAAGTCATAGCGGAACTGGGAGAGCTCGTCTTCCTGGACCTAGGAGGGTGCAGATCAGGGAGCTCAGAGCCGAGTCGCAGGTGGACCAGAGGCTTGAGCAGGTAGATGGGAAACGACCTGAGGGCAAGTGTGGTGGATGAGAATGGGACTCTGACCACACGGTGGGGGGTGACCTCTGGGTCGGCAGTGCCTGCAGGGCGTGGGCCCAGGCATCCGCGGTGGGGTACATCTGTCGGGTGTCTCTGATCATCTGTTCCTGCTGCTCAGTGGGCCATGATATGCAGCAGCACTCACCATTTGGGCCTCTCTGGGCCTTTCCCGATCACCTCCCCACCAACACCATGGGAACGGCGAAAGGACAGCGGGACTCAGGGGTGATCCTATTGATCAACAGTTTCTTAATCGGCTCCCGCTGGTTGCTAATCTCTAATGATGCCATCTCCCATGCCCTGTCCAAGCAGGCGCTCTGCTCAGGCATGCTTTGAGACCCACCGTTGTATAGAAAATATGTGATTGTAGCCCTGGCTGGTGTAGCTCAGTGGATTGAGTGCGGGCTGTGAACCAAAGGGTTGCCGGTTCGATTTCCAGTTAGGGCACATGCCTGGGTTGCAGGCCAGGTCCCCAGTGAGGGCCATGTGAGAGGCAACCATACATTGTTGTTTCTCTCCCTCTCTGTCTCCCTCCCTTCCCCTCTCTCTAAAAATAAATTAATAACATCTTAAAAAAAAAAGAAAATATGTGATTCTAGACTTGGCTGCCTTGTCAAGCTTGCAGCTACTCAGGTTTGGGACAAATAGCGTTGGAGGTGCTGGGATTCAGGCTAAGGTGTTTTCTAGACAAGGCCCGTGCAGCCGGAACAGAGCTGAGGGTTGTCCTCTTTTCTTCCAGCCTGACCTTCTCTGGAGTGTGACACCTACTGTTTTGGGAATGAGGAAAATCCTGGGGCCTGTCCCCTAAGCTAGTGAACTCTGCAGGGGTTTATCCTTTCTCTCCGTATCCTCAGGGGTCCTTCCGGCTCTCAGCAGCCACGTCCCGCTCGTCCCTGGGGCCTATCTCCTGCTCCAGACCCCTCTGGAGGGAGGAGGAACAGGCGTTTGTATCAAATCGTTAGGCTGACATGTATCTCTTCTCTGGCCCTCAGAGCAGAGCCTCCCTTCTATGCTGGGGCCCGGCCACGCCTGGGCGACGAGAAACCAGGCTGCCACTGGAGTAGATTCTTCGGCAGTGGCTCAGAGGACGTTTCTCCATTTTCTCCATGTTGACTGTGGCATTTGGGAAGCTGGGGGACTATTTCCAGGGTGTCAGATCCTCCTCTGTTTAGACCCTGTGGCTTAGCTCTGGGGGCAGGGCTGAGCTATTTCCAGTCCCAGAAGCCTCGAGTGCTGTGGGTACGACCTCAATTTGCTGAACATGACCCCTATGCCCGGCCTGAGTCAGGCCTCCACGGCTGGCTCTGCAGCCCGTGTGTCTTCTCCAAGTCACCCAGTCACTTCCTTTCCGCCCTCCCCCCAATCAACTTCATTAGCAGCAGGAACTTGGGGGTTCCTCTGTCTTCTGTGTAGCCTGATCATCCGCAGCAGCTTTTCATTATAAGAAGCCTCCCTTCTGGCTTACTCCGGCCTAGTCTGTTCTGCCAGTCTTCGTTCTAAACACAAGAAGATATAGAGGGGGCCTGCCATCTGATGCATTTTCAGAAATTTATTTTTTATTTTATTTTATTTTTATTTATTTATTTTTTAAAAGATTTTATTTATTTTTAGAGGAGAAGGGAGGGAGAAAGAGAGGGAGAGAAACAGCAATGTATGGTTGCCTCTCACATGGCCCTCACTGAGGACCTGGCCTGCAACCCAGGCATGTGCCCTGACTGGGAATCAAACCGGGACCCTTTGATTCCCAGCCCGCGCTCAATCCAGTGAGCTACACCAGCCAGGGTAAATTTTATTTATTTATTTTTAGAGAGAGGAGAAGGGAGGGAGAAAGAGAGGGAAAGAAACATCAATGTTTGGTTGCCTCTTGCACGCCCCATACTGGGGAACCTGGCCTGCAACCCAGGCATGTGCCCCGACTGGGAATTGAACCAGCGACCCTTTGTTTCGCAGGCCAGCGCTCAAGCCACGGAGCCACACCAGCTGGGCCTCATTTTCAGAAATTTAACTCTCATGTCTTATGCAGGAAAAACAAAAACCCAGTCAGGTGCTTGAAGCAGGTGCCGCAGGTGAGCAGGAAGTGGCCTTAGCCCATAGGTGAACTCTGGTTCAGGTTTGAGAGACTGTCTCTTGCGTCCATCAATTCTCAGTCTCAGGAATCTGCTCCTCTTCCAGCTGGGCGCCTGGTGGGAATGCCCTTCCCTAGGGACTGCAGCCTCTTTTATGAACACCCTCAGCTCCCATTGCTCTGTGGAAACCGTCATGGCCTTATTGCTTGTCTTTCCGGAGTCTCTTTCTGGACTCTTTTGGGAGTTTTCCCACCATCTGGACTCTTTTGGGAGTGGAGCTCTAGCTCAGACTGCCTTCCGTGAATCCGAGCACCTGGCTGCCTGCCCATCTCTGTGCTCCCCAGGGGTCCCTCGGGGACTCTAACTCTGCACCTTCATCAACACCAGCACACCGTCCTGGTAAATACTTCTTTCAGACACTGAGACCACAGGACTTGCTAAGCTTCCTACCTCTCCATCATCCGTCTCCTCCGTCCATATAACCTTTGGCTCCCGCGCCCACCCCTAAATGCCCTTTTAATCTCTTAGGTCACATTCCTCCATCTATGACGAGCCAGCTCCTAGGACACTGACCAGCCAAGGGATGGGCTGCCTTTGGGTCCAGTGTTCCCTTCTCAACAATTAGCTGCGGCCAGGTAGTAATGGGGTCATGGGGCACAGAATGTGGCCAGTGCCACTCAGTAGGGCCCAGGGGGGGCGATGATGATGGATACCTTCAGTAAAGGAACAAGGGCCAATTTCGCTCTCCGAACCCCACCAAACACACCCAGGGCATGTATGTGCCTGGATACTGTCCCCTCCCTACTCACAGGGACAGGAGCCTGGCTCTTCTGTGCTCCCAAGATAAAAGGGCAAGAGAGCTGGGAAGCCAGCTGCCCACTCAGAAGGGGCAGGAAGGAGTGATCTGGGGAGACCCTGAGTGATGTTGCAGCTGCAGGCGGGTCCTTCCTGGTAGGCCGGTGGCTGTGGTGCCTTCCGCGTCTAAGCAGAGCGCCTGCAGAGATTCTGTGCCTGGCTTAGTCCTGAAACCTGGAGCTGCCTACTTGGGGGCCTGGGCAGAAAAGGGCTGACTTCTGGAACGGAGTGTAGGAAAGGGGCGACTGTCTGGACTGCTGAGTGGGGTTGGGTTGAGAGTCAGTGACCCACCTGTGTCTCCTCTTGCTGCTTCTTGAGGATGGGAACATAGGACGTAAGGCAGAAATGGTTCCCTACCACACCGCTCACTGTCTAGCAACCATCTCCTCCCGCAGAGGGGCCCAGGCAGATCCCAACCCCTAGGGCAGCTGAGTGGGAACTCCAGGTTGGCTGGTGGGAGAGGACATCCCAGTCTTTCCTTGCCCTAGACTTGGTTTTGCTGTAGAACGCACATGGCTGTCTGAATATTCTGTATATTTCTAGCATATTCTCAGCCCGTGACTAGTGTGTGCAGTGGAGAAAGCCCTGGTCTAAGAAACAGCGACATAGGCTCTAGTCCCAGACCTTCCAACTTGCTGTGTGAACTTGGGCAAGTCCCTTCCCCTCACTGGGCCTTAACTTTCCCATCTGTATCAGGAGAGGACTAGATAAGGTGACCTGTTAGAACCTGGCTAGCTCTCAAATCATCATCATCATCAGAAAATCACTGATGTTCGCTGACTGTTTCCAAGTGCTTTGTGTTTTATCTGCATTATCTCATTGAATCCTGCAATTATTTATTGATCTTTATGAGAGGAGGAAATGAAGGCTCAGAGATGACAGTCATTTATCTGGGATCACACAGCCAGGAAATGGTGAGGCTCACTGGGTCCCCGAGCCTTGGTGGGCCCTGCCAGAGGCCGGGGACTGCACATGGGGGCCTCTTGTTCTCAGAATGTTGCTGGCTTCCGAGGCTGCTCTCTGGGCCCCAGTGCTGTCCTCACTACCTACTGTGGACCGGAGTCAGCACGTTCAATAGCATTTGGCAGGTTTCGACTGATCTCACCCGTGCAAGGTCATGGCTAGTCCTCAGCCCTGGCAGTCAGACATCACGCTGTCCCTGGACTGCATTTATGTCCTTTAAATGCCAAAGTGGGATCAGGACCTGTTTTTTCACTAGGAGGCCCAGCACCCCAGAAACTGCAGTCAAATCAGAATTTTCCCAGGCAGCACTTTCTTCATAGCCCCTCCGACAAACGAAATGGCCGTTTCTCCGCATGCAGGCGCAGGGGAGTTTTTCTTAAATTAAGAATTTGATACATTCCTTCAGTTCCCCTCCAGGGGTTCCAGAGAGCAGAGACAGTGATGCCTTGTGCTAATGTGCAGGTGTGGTTATGCATTTTGAAGGAGATCTTGACAATCTCCAGGAAAAAAATATGTCCTCAGGTGACCCTCCGTGCTTGGTGAGAAATGCTGGCTTGTGGAGGTCCTGAAAGGCCTCATGTCCCCTGGATATCCGAAGTCTGTCTGTCTGAGGGTCAGATGACAAAGTGGCAGGAAGTGTGTGTGCGCATGTGTGTGCGTGCGTGTGCTGGGCACGCAGAGGCCCTGGGACCTTCTATTCTGAGCTAGTGCTGTGCAGAGGAAACAGCGTGAACAGGGCGTCTGGAGGTGACCTTGGAGCCCTCCTCACTGGGCTGTTGTGAGCTTCCTGGGCATGGCTCACAGGCGAAGGGGCCTAGCACACTGCGAGCTGTAGGTTCCTCCAGGCGGGGGACCGGCCACCCTGCCTTGGTGAGGGCAACCGTCCACGGGAGGTAGAGGGAGCAGGTCTTGGGGAGGGAGGATGGTAGGAAGCCAAACAAATGGAAGGGCTGTCCTGGTTTGGGCGAGTTGCTTGGCCTCCCTGTGCCTCATCTGCAAAATGGGACAGGAACAGTGTCTGCACCATGGACTGGTGGGACGATAAGATGTGTGCCAGTGAAAGTGTGCGGTGCATGGCGACTGCTATTCACTTTTTTCCCACATGAGTTTTTCTTGAAGCTGTGTGTATCTATAGTTAATAGACTTTATTTTTAGAGAAGTCCTAGGCTGACAGAGAGATTGATCAGGAAGTGCCAAGGGAACAGCTATCCAATAGGGACCCTCAGTGCTAGTACGCTTTGTGGCTTAAGTACCGCCTCAGCCTGAGGAATGTCAGCCATTCAACGCGGAGAAGGAGGTCAATGAGCATGCTTTGGAAATTAGGGGAAAAAAGTAAAGAAAGCACAGAGCGTTCCCGTATACCTGCTCCCATACTTTTTCCTCGTATTTACGTCCTGTATGAGTCAGTGTGGTGTATTTGTTACATTGGTGAACCAGTATCGATACATTGTTATTAACTAAAGTCCTTAGTTTGCATTAGGATTTGTTCTTTGTGTTAGATGTTCTGTGGGTTTTGACAAATGTCATTACAGCATCATACACAGCAGTTCTGCAGTCCTAAAAATCCTCTGTGCTCCACTTATGTGCCCGCCCTCCCCCCAGAACCTGATAACCATTGTCTCATAACTCTGCCCTTCCCAGAATGTCCCATAATTAGAATCATAGAGAATATAGCCTTTTAAGATTGGAATGTTTCACTTAGTAGCATGCACTTAAGATTTCTCCATGTCTCTTCATGGTGTGATAGCTCATTTCTTTTTATCACTGAATAATATTCCATTGTCTGGATGTACCACAGTTTACTTGTTCATTCACCTACAGAGGGACATCTTGGGCGCTCCAGGTTTGGGCATTATTAACTTTGTAACTTCTGGGAGGTGTCATGGATTGAGGGCAGGGACTTCATAATTAGACCCCATGGCTCCAGATTCTGCCACTAGCTGGGTCATCTTGCAAAGTTATTTAATCTCTTTCACCTTCTTTCTCCAAGAAACGGGGATATGGAGGCTGTCTCATGGATGTCTACACTGTGATGGCTCAAATGGAATAGACATGTCTCTTGGGTCACAGCACAGGTGGGTGTCTAAGTCAGCAGGGCTGCTGCCACACTGAGTGAGTTCAGGGACCCAAACCCAGCGTTTCAACACCAGGCCTCCACAGTTACTCTGGTGGGCCTGACCCTACCAGAGGGGTGGAGGTTAAGTGAGTGTGGGGAGCTCACTCCCTCCCTTAACCTGGCCTGGCAGTGACTCTCATTGCGCATGCTCACATGCTATTGGTCAGAACTTGGTCACGTGTCCTTACCTCACTGCAAGGGAATCTGGGAAATGTAGTCAGCCATGTGTCCAGCTTTCACTCTAACTGGAAGAAAGGGAGAGTAGAGTTTGGTGGGCAACTGGCAGTCTCTGCCATGTGATGGAACCTATTCACAGGTTTGTGATGAGGATTAAATGAGAGGATTTGTGTAAAGCCCTTAGTTGAGTGTCTGGTGCATAGTTAGTGCTCAATATGTGTTAGTTTGTTCTATGATTATTCACAGAGGGTCATAGCACTTTTGAGCTGGGGCCTTTCGACCAGAGACACTCCTACCTTTTCTTGTTTACATACTGCATTCTAGATAAGATTCAATGGAAGAGAAGGGTCTGCAGCTTAAAAATCTTAAAAAAAAAAAACAACACTGACTTAGGGCAAGTCCCGGAAGCCACACAGTGCGTTCTTCTACCTCCCCAAAAGCGTAACCTTGTCTTGGCTTTGTCTCTTGGTTGGAATGGTTCAGGGCTGGGCTCCAGCCTCATCAGAGCCACCAGAGAACACACCACAGGGATGGCATGAGGACAGCAGAGACTGGGAGCCCAATAGTCCCCGAGGCTATGACTGAAGTCAGCCTGGAGCTCTTCCCCAGTCAACTGATGGCCCTCGGCGCCCCCCCGCCACCCCCCTCCCCACCGCATCCAACGGGGGGGAAGACTTCCTAGCCTGACTCTCCAGGCCCAGGGTCCTGTCAGGGAAAGCTTCTGGGATCAGCAAGGTTGGACACACGCTTCCCTCCTGTCCTTGGGCAGGACTTTGCTTCTGAGTCCAGGACCTCACATCTGCACCTGATACATTCCATCCTGGCACAATGGCCCAGTGCCCAGCGCGCCAGCCTATCCAGATGGTTTGAATCAGCTCTATTGTCCTGAGTATTTGCTCTGTCTCCCGGCCTCAGGGCATCTGTGAAAGTGATGAACTGGCCTTCCTGTCAGATGTGTGTTACCAGGAGGCTGTGGATCGGCGTGTTAGCAGTACTGGCGTGGTATCACAGAACCCAAGTTCAAATTCTAGCTCGTTCGCCTGTTTGTGTGTGTGACTTCAGTGTTACTTTCTCTTCCAGGCCTTCCGTTTCTCATCTGGGAAATAGGGATAATAGTACCTTCTCAGAGGGTGTTAGGACTCAGCAAGATAATGTGCATAAAGCCCTTAGAATAAGTCCTCAATAAATGGCAGCTATTGTCAACTACTTGTGATACTAGTGAAGCGAGAAAGCTTAAAAAACTAAGCAATATATTATAATAGCAATACAGACTTGCTATAAAAAACCCTGAAGGATAAAAAAGTCTCTTCCCCTTTTATAGCCTTGTAATCCCTTCTCCACCCACTTCCAGATCTCCTCCAGAGGCTGCGCTTCTTAGAACCATCTTTAATGAGCCATAAGCCCCAAGGTTACAGTCAGGAAACCTTGTCATGCTTTACCTTATAAAGTTCCTCCCCCCTGGGCCCTAGCCTAACTTTTCCTCTTTCACCTCCTGCCAATCCTCCTCTCTCCCCGCTTCGGGTTCCAGCTACACTGAACTGCTAATCCTGATGCCTTGTCTTAGTCAGAGCAGTTTCCTTTGCTCGAAGTGCCCGCCCTTCCTTCCTTTTCATCAACCCCCTACTCACTCTTCAAAACCCAGTCCATGTGTCTCCTCCTTTTTGTGAAGATTCCCCACCCCCCTACGCGTCACATCACCTTGCTGGAAATGGTTGACCTGCACAGGTCCCAACGCCGCCTTGGCCCAGGGCTGCGCCAGGGCCGGGAGCCAGGTCTGTCTCTTCCCCTACCTGGAGCCCAGAGCCCGGAGCCTGTCCCGGAGCAGGCGATTAGGGAGAGTGTCTGAAGGACAAATTTTCTTGTGGTTTAATTTCCATACTAATGAAAACCCTTCTCCCAGGTCCAGCCCTGTGGTTCCAATTTCCCTTCTGTTGAAGGGAGCATTCTGCTGGAGCCAGTTCTGCCAGGAGGGAGGTTGGGTGAGTTTAGTGAAGTTAACGGCTAGGGAGACATAAAAGGGTTTGCTCTATAGAACAACCAGAGCGTGGACTCCATCTCAGGCAGAGAGAGAGAGAGAGGCAACATTGGCATGACTCCTCCCCTTGCCGTGTCCTTCCGGGGGGACTGGATTGGCCAGGCTGCAGACGCCTAAGGGCTTTTGCCCATGGGCCTCTTAGAATGGGACTGGTGCTTGCGAGTGTAGAGTTTGGGAGCAGTCTGAGCACATACGAAGGTCTAGAACCTTCTCTCCAGAGATGCTGGGGTTCATTTCCTCTACACATCCTTCCACAGCCCCTCTGATTTGGGGATGGAGAAAGCCAGGTAGGCGCGTGACAGGTTGGCCTGGTGCCTCGGCTGAGTGCCATGCTGTGCCTGCCTGTGTCACTTGAGCACTCCTTGGCTCTGGGACAGTTAACTTGCCTTCTGTGGCGCTCTTCCCTTCCCACGTCATTCCCCCTGTTTTTGCACATCCTGATCTGGTTCATATTTCAAGACTCACTTCAAATATTATCTCCTCCATGAAGCCTTCCCTGATTCTCCCTCTCCCTCTCCAAGCTAGGGTGGATTTTCCTTTTTTTAAATGCCCATGACACGTTTGCCATGGATTATGCCACAGTAATGTTTATTTAATTTTTAAGTTATAAAACAAATGCCTACTTATTTTAAAAGTCAAACAAAATAGGGATTTATTTTTTAAAAAATCAAGAATTTACTCCTCCCACTCTTCCTACCTCTTCAACCCTACCCCTTTCCTTAGTAGCCCCTCTTAAGGGTTTGGAGTGTTCTTTTTTAGCTTTTTTCATGGCCGATGTGCACTTGTGTGCACACACACTGTGGTAGCCAGTGTCTGACATGGCTCCCACTGGCCCCTCCTCCTTCATTCTTGCCCTGATGTATTCCCCGCTCCGCCCTTTGAGCGGGAGCTAGACCTAGGGACTTGCTTCTAATGAATAGATTACAGCGCAATGGATAGGGTGTCACTTCCAAGAATAAGTCGCCAAAGACTGTAACTTATGCCTTCTTGGTGTTCTCTGTAGCTCTTCTATGTGCTTGCTCTGATAGAGAGGGTCACCTGGCAAGGATCTGAGGGTGGCTTCTGGCCAACCACCAGTGAGAAACTGAGGACCTCTGTCCAAAAGCCCGGGAGGACTTAATCCTTCCAACTATCACATAAGTGAGCTTGGACACAGATCCTTCCACAGCCAAGCCTTCGGAGGAGTACGGCCCCAGCGGACACCTTGATTACAGCCTTCCTGGAGAGCCTGAGCCTGAGGACAAGCTCAGCAGCGCCTGGATTCCTGACCCACAGAAACTGTGAGGTTGTCCATGTGTGTTGCTCCAAGCCGCTAAGCTTTGGGGCGATTTGTTACACAGCAATAGATAACTGACGCATCTTGCATGCGGACGCTTTTTGTTTCCATAGGACGAATTCATAACAGTGTTATTAAAGAGCAAACAGGTGTGCACAGTCTAATTGTTAGCAGGTGGAGCTATAGTTCTTTCCAAAGTATTGTAGTGATGGCCTTTCTACCAGCCCGTGCCTTCACATCTTCATCAAAACTGAATATCATCAATCTTTTACAATTTTTGGTACTTTAATGGGTGAAAATGGCATCTCGTGATAATTTTATTACAGTTTGCATTTTCCTTATTACTAGGGAGGTTGAACATTTTTCTTATATTTATTGTCTGTATTTTATTAGATAAATATTTATTGAACCCCTAATATGTGCCAGGTGTTGTTATATTATTAAGACACATAATAAGACACAGACCTTGCCCTCAGAGAACTCACAGCTTAGTGGGGAAGATGAACATAAAAAAAATAGATGATAAGTGCTAAAACAAACTGTTGCATCCAGTGTTCTGGAAACACAAGAGTGAAAGAGACCGTAATTCCTCGGGCTGCGCGAGAAGACAGGTGGAGGAGGAGTGGGCACTGGAACAGGGTATTGAAGGAGGTGTAGACGGCTGTCAAATGGAGACGAGCATAGCGTGGGGAAGGACCCGGAGGCACGGGCAAGCTGGCGATCAGCAAGGCGGGGGAAGAGAAGGCAGGGTGAAGGGGGCCGAGGAGGGACGGGCGGGAGTGGAGACGGAGCGGCAGGCCAGTGATGGCTGATGGGAGAGGATGCGGACGCTAGGTGTAGGCCCTTGGACACCGTCATGCAGGCCACAGGGTGCCCCCGCAGACTTTTCAGCTGAAGAGTGACATGATGGATTGACGTGACTTGGGCTTATTGACACATCTGCCACATCTCATTGATCAGAAGATGTGAGGATCTGTCTCAGTTTCATCTCTGTGTCCCTCCCAGCACACAGCGGCACCCCCCCAGACCTGTGGACTGAATGAGAAAATGGGTCTGGTGCCTTCTGGCTGCGAGTTGAGAGCCATGGGCTGGGACACGGGGGACTCGGGAAGTGAGAGCGAAGGTCCTGGTCCCGAAAGATGATCTGGGACCACAGATGCCTCCAGGAGCCACGTGGGTTCCCTGCAGCTGACTCCTGGCAGAGAGCTCTTGCTGCTTCCCATATGCAGAATATCATTTTTCTCTGAAGCTCACTGGAGGTGTTCTGGGGCCTCGGCCCCGACAGACAGATGGCTTCTTTTCTTCTATGGTATTTTGCGTTGGTGTCTTCCGCTTCTCAACTAGCCATGATGGAGGTGGGAACCGACCTCCTCATTGCATTTTTAATAAGGCTAGATGGTCTCAAGGCGGAAAGAGGATGAGCTGGAAGAGCCCTTCGTATTTCTCTTGTGCAGCAACCTTGCCCTGACGAATGTGGCTCTTTCCCCCCTGCATGAACCCCAATTGATTTTCCCTCCATCAGAGCCTTCGGGCGCCGCCAGCTCCCTAATGGTAACCAATGAGGACGCCCTGGGCTCCGGTAGTTAGCAGGGCTGCCAATGGCTGCAGCGTGTCTCTGACCTACTCGCTGCAGGATTAGGACAATTTTGCCAGCAATAATAAAAACTGTTATCTATTGAGTGCTGACTGTATGCCAGGCACAGTGCCAAGTGCTTTGCGTATATAATCTGGTTCAGTCTTCTCACGAGTTCTGTGACATCTGTGTTATTATTATCCCTGCTTTACAGGGGACGAAACAGAGGCACAGGGAAGTTAAATAGCCAGGTCAATATAACATGACAGTACGGGGAGGGGCCAGGCCCTGCAGCCTCCGTATGGAAGCCCAGTGCCCTGCAGATTCACATCCAGGCTTTAACCAGTTCAAACTCTCCATTGTGGGTTTCCATCATGTGCTTTAAAGGAATGCGTCTTCAGAGGGTACCCAGCTGGCCATTGGTGCAGTGTCTCTGCAGGGGTCTCTCCTCATGGGCACTGCGGTGGGGCATTGGGTTCCTGCCCTGGTGTTTTGTTCAGAGTAAGATGAACCAAGGGCGTTGATCTGGGCAGACGGTCTTGATGAGCTCTCCGACCTCAGGGTCAAAGGCAGGGCGGGATTGTCATCTAGAGGTAGAACAGGGCATGAGATGCCGTAAGGAGCCCGGTTCCTGGATGAGTGGGCTGAAGGCAGCAGATGAGGTCTGGGGCATGGGCTGGGATCATGATCAGGTGTCTTTCCCAGGCAGGAGGCATCTCCTGAGGGTTGAGAAAAGCTGAGGGGGTCTTTTGGGAGGAAGACTCTTTGTCTTCATCTGTTTTTGATTTAGCTTCTCTCCCTCCTTCTCTCCTCTTCTCTCTGTCCTCTTTCTTATCCTCTTCTTTCAATATGGAAATAGCATTCCTGCTTTTCTGGACATAAAAATGCATGCTCTTGCCCTGTCTGGTGTGTCTCAGTTACTTGGACCATCATCCACAGACCGGAAGGTCAATTCCTGGTCGGGACGCATACCCAGGTTGTGGGTTTGATCCCTCGTTGGGGCGTATTCCAAAAGGCAACAAATTGATGTTTCTCTTTCACATTGATGTTTCTCTGTCTCTTTCCCTCTCTTTTCCCCTTCCCTTCTCTCTAAAAGCAATGAAAAACTGTCCTTAGTTGAGGATAAAAAAATTCATGCTCTTTGTAAAACCAAGTTAGTATAAAAATTTGAAGACAAATGTAAAATTAATCCCTACCATCTATAACCTACCACCCAGAAACAGACCTCGTGATACCTGATATGTAGCCACTTGGATTTCTCTACGGTTGTTAGAATGGAGTCAGGTTGTACAAACTGGACTCCATCTGAACCGCTCACGTGCCCGTGGACCACGGTCGTCTCCTAGCGCCGTCTGTAGACCTGCCCGGCCATTTTATGTGCTGTATGGGCTTTCGTTTTCAGATGGACCATCCCTTATTTAGAGCCTGTTGGTTGTTCTTTCCTAAAACAGGGGTGTCGTGTTTCCAGGAAGTAGATATGGAAACATCTAATGTCTTTCCGCGTGTCTCTCACCTTGCTGCTCTCAGGCTTGCCCCTGAATCAAAGAGCCTAGGAGTTCATGGCTGATAAAGGAGGGGAGAGGCTCAGTGTCCTCGCAGACCAGGGGGCGGGAGCGATGAGAGAGAGAGAGAGAGCGAGAGCGAGAGCATCTGGGCACCACGCTGGCAGGATGCGTGGACGAGGACAAAGGGGACATTGGGAGGCATTGCTTATGTGGGTAGCCATGCTCTGGGTGATGGACAGAGCTTTCTTGGGTGACTTGACATTCTAGAGGAAAACAACTCCCTGGCCCACGAGAGACTGAGATGTCAGACTTCCATTCATCCATCAAATGTGCATCTGCATCCATTCCGTGCGTCAGGCTCGGTGAGAGGCACTGGAGGTTTGGAATCGAATACATCATGGCTTGTATGGAGTGCCACGAGGAGACTCAAGGAACGGAGAGAGGGAAGGCCTGTGGCCACTCTGGGCTGTTTGTGAGGAAGGCGATTGGACCAGGTCAGTGTAGGGAGCGGAGAGCAGAGGAGGGCTGGAAAGTCCAGGCTGGGAGAACAGTCAGGTGGAAAAGCAGAACGCATGATTGACGTGTGGGTGGGAGTGTGGAGAATGAGGAGAGTGGCGGGTGGGGATTAATTCATCAGGGCTGATGAGGACCAGGTCTTGAAGGGTTTTGAATGTCAGATGTCACGCTAAGGGATTTATCCGGCAGGCCTTTGGGGAGCAATGAAAGGGTTTGGAGCGTGCAAAAGATCTGATCCAACCAAGATCCCTCTGGCCCCTCTCATGGAAGAAACTGGGGCCAGAGGGCCAGGCACACGGCTCTTCGTGGCCTGAGGGAGAGATGGAGGGGGTTCGAGCTAAGGCACATGTCTTGGGGATGCAGACGATGGATGTCTGTGTAGGAGGAGCTAATGAGACAGGGGGCCCTGGGTTTGGTTCAGAGCAGACATAGGGGGCGGGGGCAGAGGAGAGGGCAGATCTCTGATTGTCCGGGGTGGGAGTCCTGGGGGTTGGCAGGTCAGGGTGAAGTCAGGACACAGACATGGCAGCAGGGCCCTTGCTGCCCACCCTCCTGTGCTGCCTGAGGCAGGAGGGAGGTGTCAGCAAAAGACCAGACTTGCTCTGTGGTTTGCTTTTTCATTCTCAGACCCAGGGCTTTCTGTCAAGAGGGCCTTGGAGATGATCCCACCCACCTCCTCATTTTATGGAAGAGAAAACGGAGACCCAGAGGGGGAAGTGACAGGCCCGGGGGCACAGCACTGGAAAAGCTGGGGCTGCCTCCCAGGCACTGTGATTCCCAGGACAGGCTGGGCCCGCCGTGCCGGGCGCCCTGGCCAGGTGTGGCAGCAGCTGTGGGCTGTGGAGCCAGACACCCCTGCCCGGGAATCTGGGCTCTGCTGCTGGCTGGTGACCTTGGGCAGGTCCAGCAGTCCGTCTGAGCTCAGTTTCCTTGTCTTGAGTGGAAGGCTGACACTCCTTGCCCCGCAGAGCAATCGCAAGGCTCGACCGAGACACTGGAGGAAGATGCCTTGTCTTGGGCCTCAGCAAATGTCGCTTCTCTGCCCTCGTCCTCGCTTCCAAGCTGGTCTCCCGTCCCAGAGCCAATCTTTTCACTCTTACCTCAGATCTTACAGATTTTCTCATTTGGCCAGGATTCAAATTAGTGTAGACGTCACACCTTTAGCAAGTTTCTTAACTTCTGCGGGACTCAGTGCTCTTATCTGTAAAATGGGGACAATAACCCGCAGCGCCCAGGGTGTTTGGGGAGTCAGAGCGCGGGGCCCAACCCGGGCACAGGCTTCACGTCGTCATGGATGTCTCTGAATAGCGACCGTGAGAATCCCAGGAGGCACCGGAGCGCCTGCGGACGCCCTCGGTGGGGCACCGGAAACACTGGCAAGGTGAGCCTGCCATTTCACAGGCCCCTCGAGGGTGCCCCGAAGCACTTTGAAAAGGCTGATTGAGGAGGGGCGGTCTCCCCTTTGCTGTAGCTCCTTTGAACTTATTTTGCTTTGATTTTCCCATTTGCTACCCAGCATGCCTGAGCTACCTGCCTCTGCGACCTGTACATTAAATAGGACTAAATGTTCAGCGTGAGGAGGAGGCGGTGCTCATTCCTGGTTTTTTTCTGTCTATTAATAAAAACCAAGCTTTTAATAATGCATTGGGCTACTATGGAGTCTACTGTGTTTTGGGTCTCACTAAAAATAGAAGGACTTTAGGACAGTGAATAACCTTGGACAAGGTGGGTCCAACCTCCGGATTCTTGGATTAATGTGTTTGACTTTAACCGGCACGACCGACTGCTACTGTTTTGTCTAAAGAGCAACCCACCTTCTCACACAGAGAATGAACGCCGAGTCCTTCGCTCGTTCCGTGCTCAGGGCCTTGGCGGCTGCTGTTCCCTCTGCCGGGAACGTTCTCCCCTCAGCCCGTCTTATAGTTTGCTTCTTTACGTCTTAATAAATATTGTTTCTAATGCTACAATCTTATAAATATTATGTTTAAGGCCCTATAGTGTTTTCATTGATCGAAATTGTGTGCAGTTGCCGTCCTTCCATCAATACCTGGAATTACCATAACATTTTAATATCTCGTGCTGATAAATTCTAATGCTGAACACAGCATTGTTCCCTCTCTATTAACAGTAGAAAACAAAACCACTGAGTTTATCTCGGAAAATTGAACTTCAGGCCATTATTTCACCATCTGGAAAGCTGAGCGATCCAATTTTAAGATGGTTTTCTTGTTGTTGATTTTTTTTTAATCTGTCGACGTGTGATGTGGGACTTTCTCTAGTCTCGAGTCGCGCCCGCACGTGACGGACACACCTTAGGGGTAGAATTGTCCTTGCCCTGTGCTCCGGCCAGCGCTCCGGACCCAGCTTCTCACCCTCTGCCCGAGTGTGAGCGCCCTGGAACCTTTCCCAGCACTTCCTGCTCCTCCGAGAGCAGGCCACCCCCTCTGCCACGTGCAGCTCCTCCTCGTCTTCCTCAAAGGCCCCCGGGGTCCCATGGGTGACCATACCCCTAAGGGCCCCTAGCCAGGACGGCCGCCATGCTTAGAAACTTAGAGAGGCCAAATATTATTTATAAACGATGATTCTTCTTTGTGTCTTTATCAGAGAGGCCTTCCCATACTATCTTATCTAAGACACCTCTCTATCCCCTTTCCCTGGCTTTCCCCCCTCATGGTGCTTGTCACTACCAGTCACTTCACTGTGAGTGCTGCTTACTGTCTGTCTTCTAGGCCCACGGGCGCTGTGTCTGGTTCTGCTCACTGTGGCACCTCCCGTGCCCCGGCCAGCGCCTGGCTCGGAGCAAATGCTCGGTGGGTAGT
This sequence comes from Micronycteris hirsuta, assembly GCA_004026765.1. Classification (NCBI taxonomy): domain Eukaryota; kingdom Metazoa; phylum Chordata; class Mammalia; order Chiroptera; family Phyllostomidae; genus Micronycteris; species Micronycteris hirsuta. The sequence goes on along the minus strand of PVJI01000942.1, from coordinate 144,640 downwards.
TGCTGAACAAGCACCAGCCGTGGGGCATGGAGGTCGAGCCTCTGAGGCATGATGGGAAAGGCCCCTGGGAGCTGGAGCACCTGCCCCGACAGTACTGGGCACTGAGGAGGAGGCCAGGGCTGCCCATGTCCCCATGTGTCTGCTCCTTGCCATTTGAGTCTTACCAGAAAGAACTAGGGACACAACCCCAGCCTCCCTGCCCTCAGCCCCTGAGGGTGAGGGTTCAGAACTGACAGTGGCTCATCTGGGCGACCCCAGAATTGCAGCCACCTGGGTCTAATCTCCCCAGGGTGAAGCATCTGCTTGCTTCTGAGTTTTGAAGACAGTGGTTGTAGGGGAGGACTAGACGGACTCACAGACTACCCTTCCCAGCCCTGGCTCCCTACTCCCTGTCTCCAGGGCCTTTTGTCCCCAGGGGCTCACCTGGCAGTACCTTGGTGTGGAATGAGCATTGGGCTTAGAGTCAAAACACCTGAACAGCACCGAGGCTCTGACACTCGCCTGCTGGGTGACTTGGGGCAGGTGACTCAGCATCTCTGAGTCCCCATTCCTCCCTCCTTAAAACTGCCTGGCTTTTTAAAGGGTCGTTGTGAGGATTTCAAGTCATAGAGAAAGTCAGAGCTGCTCAAACTTTTCCACCAAAGCAAAACCTCACGACAGTTACCCTGGGGGTTTGAGGGTGTAGCTTAAAGCCGCCGCCACAAGCTCGCAATTCATTTGAAGTTTTACTGTAGCTTAAAAATTTATGTGCATTTTGCATTCTGCTCCATAATATATCCATGTTGCTTCTTTTAACACAAAGATAGTGTTCTAAGTTATTTACCATTGGGTAATTTCAATGCCAGCAAGATAGGCCATGCTTGTCACGTGGCCCTGCAGGCTCCCTGGACCGTGGCCGGGGGTGGCCAAGGGTGGGTGTTCCGCAGTTTAAGAAGCACTCGTGCAAGAAAAAGTGCTCTGGAAAGAGCAAAGCATGCAGCATAAAGGTCAAAGAGTTTTAATGTGACTGTTGGCAGTAGTGGGGAGAGGAGCAGGGAGCAAGATGGATGAAGGAAGGAGAGGAAAGGGAAAGGCAGGTGGAGGTGGAGGAACAGAGATGGGGGAGGCAGGCAGGCTGCGATGGCAAATCCCAAGTAAGCCAGTCTCCAGTCCAGGCTCCTAGACCTTCCCCTCCTCCTGCTGGGCACCCTTATTCCTTTCCTTGACTTGGGGGACCTAAACAAGGAAGGGCACCTCGAAGCCTGTGCAGTCTGTAGGTTCGCTTCTGCAAGTGCTGGGGTGGTCCCTGGGGACAGGGCAACAGGCCCAGGGCTGGACTCCGCCCACCCAAGCGCTGCTGGAGCCTTCTCTCCCTCTGCTCCCACTGGTGGCCCAGAATCTTGACTGCGTGTATTTTGCATTCTGCTCCATAATGTAACGACATTGTTTCTTTGAACAGGAAGACAGTGTTTATTTACTTTTAGGCAATTTTAATGCTAACAAGATGAGCCATGTTGATCACATGGCTCTGCAAGCTCCCCGGTCTGCAGAGGGGGAGGCTGCTGCTTGTGTACCGTCACAGTGAGTGAGCCCGGTACTCTTGACTCCTTGGCGTGGGCTGGCTTTCCTGCAATGGCCATCCTCCTGGGAGTGCGGTCTGCAGCACTGGGCTCTCCACATTCCTCTCATGGCTGTGGGGTATCGTGTGTGAGACCCCTCTACAAACACCCCGAATCCTCCTTGCGGGCCCTTCATGTAAAATGCTCCCACAGAGCCACAGCAGTGTCCCAGAATTCTTCAGGTGGGCATGCAGATTAGGCTCCATGGGGACCTGGGCTAGGGGTGCAAACCTTCTTTAGTCTTTCTGCTCCTTTTACTATCTTTTTAAAACTACAAAGCTCCCATGCAGGTATATACGTGCTTCACAATATTACAAAATGCCTGAAAGCAAATATTTCCAAAGAATTGTGGGAGCTCAGGCAAACACTGTCCTTTTTTCCACTGTTATTTCTGGGCAAAAGCAGATAATGCTTTATCCTTTTCACAATCACTGTTCAGTGGATATTTGGCTACATTATTTGGAGCAAATACAAACAGGGTAAGTTAAAGCATGGATTATCGCAAAATAAAATTGGGATACATGAAGCTTAAAACTCTTAATTTTAAACTGCTTCTCACAATAGGCCAGAACTTGATCCTCCGTAATTCTTTGCAAACAGCGTTTGCATTTTATTATCAAACGTGTTTTATAGTGGCGTAGGATGAGATTTGGCTCGTGTTTTTGCATAAATATAATAAAAGGAGGTTTCCCAGTGAACACAGATTTGGGAAAGAGTGTTTACTTTTTCCTCTCAATTCAAAAGAGCGTGAACTAACATTTTTTTTGTTGTTTCAGTAATTTTTCTCTAAAACACAAAGGCTGCGTATTGTTTCTTCCCACAAAGAACACAAGCCAATCTGGGGACAATTACGGCTCTGCATTTCTCTCCAAGGAGCATAGACCCACCCTGAGAACTTGCCAATCAGCAAGCACAGCTTCGTGTTGCCCATGTGGGCGGTGATCTCAGAGTGCAGAGGACAGAGGGCTGGGTGTCCAGGCTCAGGACAGGAAGCCAGTCTGCCCTGGGGCACACAGGGCCAAGGAGAACCTGTGGAGGGTGAGGGCATTGTGGAAGGGAGGCTGAGGGGGAGGGAGGGAGAGGGAGGGAGAGGGAGGGGGGCAGGACTCGCACTTTCCTTTGTGCTTCTCCAGTCCTTCCAGAGGCCTGCTGAGATCACAGGCAGGGCAGAGGCTTATTTCAGGTGGGGCCTGGAGTCTCAAAGAGGCCACTTCGGGTCTGGAGCAGGCCAGAGGCTGCAGAGAAACAGCGAGAGTCTGGGGTCAGCCAGACCTAGGTCACATCTGAATCCTTGCTGTGCCTTTGACTATGGGCATGTGACTTCACCTCTTTGAGCCTAAGTTTCCCCATCTGCAGAATGGGATAATGATAGGGCTTACTTCCAAAGACTGTTGTAAAGATTTGCCGGAGATAAAATATAGAGAAGCACTTTGCTTGATGCCCAGCTTATGGTACCAGCTGCTGTGATTAACTCAAGCTGAGCTGCAACACCTGCACTTGGAGGGTGTGGCTGGTCTGGACTTGGGCTTCACTCAGCCTTGCATTAGCAGTATTGATGGCTGTCTCGATTATGGTTAAAAGCTCCCAGAAGGCTGGGGTTGACTTGGCCTGACTGGGGTAACTTCAGTACTCAGTGATTGCGATTTGGATTATACTAAATTTAATTTATCTTTTAAACCAGTCACTCTTGCCCTACTTTGTGCCCTCCCTTCGCCTAGTTTGTTTCTGCCTTGTGGAAAGCGGTCCAGGCTCTTGAAAATTGATGCTGTTTCTGGTACTATTTTCCTTTTAGGATACTGTTCCTGCAATATATACTCATTACCACCAGGTGGCAGTAGTGTCTCAGACTGCTTTTGGGAGCCAGGACACAGCGAAGTGGATTTCTATCTTTGGGAGACATTTAAAAATGGATTTCTATTTATTAAACCAGTTCAATAAGATTAACCTACTCGTCATCCCCAGCTTTAAGCACGGCAAGCATCGCAGCAGCTAATGAGACAAAATTACAAAGTGTTTGGCGTACTCAATTATATCTTCCTAACTAATCCCTAAAGAGTGTGAAATTGGTGCGCCCATCCCTTTAGGGGAGACTTTCCCTTCTTCTAACCCCCAGGTTTGCTCCACTTGGTCTCACCACCCCCTGTGGCTGCTTCGTCTGCGTTGCCTTGTATTGATGCACTCAAGCCGGCATACCTGCCGGCCCTGAGCTCGGTTCCTTGCTGGCGGGGCCGGGTATGCTCTAACCTCAGGTGGCTCGTGGTGTGGGCGGAGTCAGGGTTACGGAAACAGAGCAGCGGGTCATGAACCGGAAGGCCTGTAGCGCCGGGGCAGGCAACAAAGACGATCGAAACAGGTCTGGGGTAAGAAAAACAGGGATTTGGGGGGGCTTGGCAATCCAGAGACTTGGGGCCCATCTAAAAGGGGGGCAGCTGCCGCTCAGTTCCACCTGATGGTTGCACGGTGGCTTTGCATTCTGAGATCTTCCTCTTCTTCAAGAGAGTTTAACATATTGATTTTTAAATATAAAATCATTTACTTTAAATCTCTTACTGGGCCAGATTTGGCTCTTGGGCTGTCAGTTTGAGACTGTGAGAGGCCACTGGCATGGTGTGGTAAGGCAGTGAGGAATCTGTGGCCAGGGGACTGTGGGAGCCCAGAGGAGGGAGCCCCAGCTCTGCGCAAAGCATTCATTCATTCATTCATTCATTCATTCATTCAGCAAATACTTACTGCTTTTCTCTTGCGTGCAGGGTTTTGTGCTGAATGCTGGGGGTTCATAGATGAAGAAGGTAAGTGCAGCCCCCCTGCATGGAGCACACAGCCTAGCAAGACAAGTGTCCAGTGCTACATCACACTGCTTGTGGTTTGGCTGTAAGTTGTGTTATCTGTGGGACAGATGCACAGGGCAATGAGAGTCTGGTGTGGGTCAGGGCGAGCTTGCCTGAGGAAGTGATGTTTGGTTTGGGGGCTGAAGGATAAATAGGAGTTCATCCTATCCTTTTACCAGGCCAGCCACTTCTTCCTCCAGAGGTGAACTAAATGCTCAGTGGGGAGGTCTGGCTCGGGCAGGGTCGTGATCTGGAGTAGCGACCATTTCTCAGGAAGGAGACCCACATGGTCAGTGTTGGAACCTTTTCTGCTGTGGAATGTTCTGGACAGAACAGGAGTCCACTGGAGATGAGGTGAGGGAGGAGAGAGGATTTTACCCGCCACGGGAGCAGTGGGGGCCCAGGCGGGCAGAGGAGGAGCCCTGGGAGGGGCTGGGAGGAGCAAACAGCTCCTTTGAAGAGCAGACAGAGGGTCCCAGGCCAGTGTTTTGGGAAGGAGGACTGGGGCAGAGAATGGAGGCTCAGGCCCCTGGCTACTGGGGCAAAGAAATTCCAGGTTCCGTCTTTGGTGTCTTAGATTGAGTGGTGCTTGTAGTAGAGGTGAAAGTTGAGCCCATGGAGGATGAGGATGCTCAGGGCCCCCAGTTACGCCAAGGGGGCTCAGAGTGGGGTGCAGCGTTGCCCCAAGTTTGACATGTGGGGAAAAAGAACCCACCACACCTGGCTTCATATCCTGCTCCTCCACCAATGAGCTGTGTGATCTTGGGCAAATGACTTAAACACCCTGAGCCTTGGCCTCCTCACCTGAAGGGCGGGCATTGCGTGTTCTGTGTCGTGAAGTGGGGTGACTTCCTGGGAGCATCAGTATGAGGGCTGAGCACCGTGCCTGACCCGCAGCAAGTATTCCACACATCTGAGTTCTGCTGTCAGGAACTGCTGCCTTCTGCTCTCCTCACATTCACCAGCCCAGAGTTTGTCCTCCGCCCCCAGGTGCTCAAGGTCCTAGGGGACATCTCAAGGTCAGAATGCCTGCACCTCCTCTCCATTGTCATCTGGCCCTTACCCTGACCACTACTTTTGCAAACGCTTCTTTAAAACATAGACTAAACATTCAACAGAAGACTCAAGCACACACTTTCCAGTATACCCTCTTCAGAGCTGAGAAAAATAAGTCCACGCTTGTCCGCAGCCTGGGATCTCTGGGGCGTTGGGCAGTCGAAGGGGTTGTGGCTGGTGTCCTGGCTCTGACTGTTGCTCGGCATGTGACCTTGAGCAGGGTCTACATGTGAAAGTGAAACAATTTACAGACGCCACCGTTTGCATTTGGTGGACTGTTTTATGGTCAGGGGGTTTTCCTTGGCACTTTCCTATATTTTTTCTGTTGACCTGGAAGACTGAGCAGTTTCCAGCCATCTGACTGTGGAATGAATTGAGCGTCGTCTCCATCAGTCAGCAGACAAGTGCACCTTAAGCTTCACCTGCTGCTCGGCTGGCATGAGGCTCCAGGGTGAGAGGCAGGAAGGGTTGCTCTTGCTGGAAACTTCCTCAGGGAGCCTCCTTGAAGATGGGCCTTGGTTCAACATCTGGTCCTCTGCTTGTTGCTTGTGGGGCCCGGGGGCGCTCGGCTGCCAGCCCTGCCCCTCACGCTCCTCAGTGAGGGCTTCATGTTCCTGTAGATGGGAAGCCCGTGCCTGGCACGGGGCGAGTGCACATTTGATGTTCAATAAGCCATTGTCACCACTATTAATTGCTATTTATAAATGAAATCATTTGTGTGATGCACATACCAATCCCTGACACAGAGTAGCTATTTATAGCAAATCATGTTCATAACCATCATAAATAATGCGCATAACATGCTTAGGGGTAAGAGTCAGCTCTCATGGAGATTTTGTGGCAAGTCCAGGGGGATGCTGATTGGACCCCAGCATCGCAGGGCCTGCTGCGAGCTAAGGGCTGGGTGCACAGGAGCGTCAGCACTAATGCTGACGACCCGGGGGCACGGGGTTGGGCACCTGCCGGATGCTCAGTTTGTGTTTCCTTATGTTGTTGGCCACCAGCATCAGGAGCTTGTTCCCCCGATCAGAAAACCAGGGTGCCCCGGACTGCAGGGTCCCTTTCGTGCCTTCCAGGCACAAAGCTGCGTCCCCTCTCTGCCATCCGTGCTCCCTTTGGCCTGGCTCCTCCGATTCCTGTGTCCTGTCAGCCCGTGTGGCTCCAGCATTGCCAGAGACCACCCTGGGCTGTCCCCAGTCTCCTTGCTCCTCTGGTGGATGTGGCCTTTGTGGTCTCTGGCTTCAACCAGGACTGAGTGCCCTTTCTCAGATGGTGCCCATCCTGAGGCCCTGACTCTGTGCCCAGAGTCTAGGCTGGGGGAGGGCATCTCTGGATTCTGAATCCCCCTCCACCCCCATCCCTAACCCCAGCCCCCCGGGCAGCTCCCAGGGGTTGGGCAGCCTTGGCGCACATTACAAGGACCTGAGGGCCTGTGCCCTCGGCCCCCTCCAGTCTTCCCGGGAGGCCTGGGGAAGCTGGCTATGCCATGAGACCCTGCTCTGCTCCTCTTCAGGTGCACACATGAGTGCTTACACACATGCCACGCACACATGTGCCTCCATCACGTGTCCGAGAATTCAAACAGGAACATACACAGGTCTTTACCCAGATCCACCCCCCTGCAGACCCTCACACAGGTACGCACCCCCTGCCCCAGCCTTCTCACCCATAGACCTAGGTGTGTACACACACGGGCACACACACATCCACTGTTGCACACTTGTGCGGACTGCCGGTATCCTGATGCACATAGCTGAATACCACCCCACACTTATCTTTCCTTACACATTGCAGATATTATACCCGCTCCTGTCTTCACTCACAGACACATCTGCACTCATGCGCAGGCACACATGAGTTCTCCCAGGCACACTCACGGCCTCCCAAGCACAGACACGCAAAGATGCTTCCCATATGCCTGTGTGACATGCCACTCACCCCAGGCCCACACACTGTGGCAGCCCCCTCCCAACCGTGGCTCTGGGCTCCCGAGCCCCCGTAAGTGCAAAGACATACAGAAGTGCACTTCTGTGCCTCCATTTGGGCCCTCGAAGAGCAGCTTAGAAAAACAGTCTGCTTGTGATGGAGCGTCTCCCGTGGGCCTCCCCAGCTTGTAACCGATTAGAGGCGAATGGGCATTTGTCACGGGGAAGCGTACCCGGTTGTGTTGGAAAATGGGCTTTTGGACGAGCATGAGAGCTTGAACTGTCTCTGAGGGGAGAGCCTGCATTATTACAGCCTGCCGGGCGCGGTGGCCAGCACCTGCGTTATCGGCTGTGGCAGGCATCACCTCCAACGGAAAGGATCCCATTACAGTAAGTAATGGCTTAATCACAGCCAGTTTGTAATGGAGATGACCCCTCTGTGTCCCGCTGGCCTCCCCCAGGGACGGCACCTCTCCACACAGTGACTAACAGCACTCTGTCCTGCTCAGGGCCCAGCTGGGACAGGAATCTGACAGCTCCAGGGGAGGCTGCAGCTGGGGGTGGGGTCAAGGACAAGGTCAGAGAGAGGGGGAAATCAGGCTGCGGTGGTTGGGTGGGAGGAGAGCTGGAGAGGGGGCCCCATGGCTCCTGTCTTGACTTTGTTTCACCCCTGCCCCCCCAGGAGCTCACCTTTGAAGCAGAGTATTAGAGCCAGTGACATCCATTTGATGGGTGCCAGGATCTGGGTTTGGCACGACTCATGCATTCCCTTGCTCCTGCCCTGGGAGGTAGAGTATTAGCATGGTCCCCCCTTGACAGACGAGAAAACCGAGACTCTGGTGGCACACATGACAAGCCCAAGGTCTCGGAGCAACAGAGCCGGGGCTCCCCCTCGGGGCTGCGAGCCTCTGAAACCAGTGTTCTTGGCTGCTATGTCCAGAGAGATACCCATCAGCCTTCAGGTGACCTCATGGCTTTTGGGGTCTTCGAGCCATCCTCCTTCCCAAGTAGGGTGGGAGCTGAGTCTTCCTCAGCCACAAGTTCATGTGCCAGGAAAGCTCCATCTTCTGCCTGTGGGCTATGTGTGCCAGATGTTTGACCACCCCCACCACCTCACCACAGCCAGCCATGGTGAGGGTCTGAAGGTCACTTCAGCCTTAGCCCAAGGTCAGGAGGGCGGCAGCAAGCACAGGAAGCCTGTCTTTGCCACAGCCCAGACCGTGTGTCCCTGTGGATGACTTGGGGGAATCCTGGGGCTCAGGATCCTGGGCACCGTCTCTTTTCCTCCTCCGGGTCCTGCTCAAGCCGCTCGGCCAGCAGGGCCCAGGCGAGAGCATCTGGAGACTCAAGCGGGAGGATGAAAGGACTGTCCTTTGCCTTCACTCCTATCTTCAGGGTCACACTGAGGGCCTGGGGAAGAGGTTGGAGCTCAGGAGGACTTGGGGTTGGGTCCTGGTCCTGCCGTTCACCAGCAGTTTGACCCTGGACAAGTCTCACACCTCCCTGAGCCTCAGCTTCCCCACCTGTGCAGCGCCTAATCCTACCTCCTACAGGTGTGAGGCCTAAATAATACCATGCGTGTGGTGTGTCTGACAGCGAGCCTGCCGCTCTGTGGGGATGGGCGAGGACATGGAACACCTTCAGCAAAGCAGCGGCCTTGAGTTGGGCCCCAAGAGTGCCAGCTAAGTGTGGCCTTGATAATCCACCACAGGGAGTGATAACGATGGCAACCGACACTTGTCGAGATCTTCCTGTGGGGCAGGTACCGCTGCCTCCCTTGGACCTCTCATTTAATTCTCCCCAAACTCTAGGCCACGATTGCTATGTTGTTCCCATTTTACAGCTGAGGCAAATGAGGTCAGGGGCTGGTCAGTGTCACATAGCTAGAAAAAGGAGCTCCTGGGTACAGACCCGGGCCACCTGTCTGAATGTCTGTACCTTAACCCCAGTGCCCTGTTGCGTTTGGGATGTTTGGAAAGCCCCAATGCCTGCTCTCTGTGCCTTTGGAATACAACGAGAACACCTCCCCGGCTTCTTTGACATCCCAATTCAGGGCAGGGGCAGGGGGCTGCAGGCAGCCTGGGGTGGGGTGCAGGGGCAAGGGCTGAACTTGAAGGCTCTGGGGCTGCAGAGAGGACTCCATGGGTGGCCGACAGTGACTCTGAGGAGCTAACTGAGGAGAGAGCAAAAGAGTCAGGCTGGGAGGGTCCGGAAACAGGCCTGGCGAGGGTGCACTTTTTGCGGGCTGGTCTCTGGCACGATGATTATCTGCAAGGCAGCCTGAGATGAGGCTGCTGGCACATGATTGGAGGGCAGCAGCCACCGAGTTTCATTGACTTAGCAACCTCGATTCGAGGAATGTTTATTAGTGCCTATTACGTACCAGGCACTGGGCTGAGCGGCCAGTGGGTTCCATTTGCTTAGCAGCATTTAGTCAACAAATATTTGTGAAGTTCCCACTATGTACCGAGCAGGGCTGCGATTCAGCGGTGAGCAAGGCTGACCTGACTTCTTCTCTCCTGGAGGACAGCCAAGGAGGTGCAGAGAAGTCCCGCTGGTCGCCTTCAGAAGTGGTCACTAAGGATGCACTCAGTGCCAGGGACCCAGGCGTCCCCTCCTGCCATCCTCATCACAATCCATGAAGAGGTACCCAAGTGATGCCCATTATTTTCAAATGAGGAAGCCAAGTCTCAGAGATGTGAAGTGACCTGCCTGAGGTTGCACAGCTGGTAAGTGATGGCGCTGAGCCTTGAGCCCAGATCTGCTGAAAGCCTGTGCTTTCAACAACCACCAACGCGGCCTCGCTGTCTTGTCTGCTCACAGTGTCCCTGCGAATCTGGGGTAACTGAGGAGGTGGAGTAGGGGGTGGGGGCGGCCCTGTCCTCCCCACCTGGAGGGCTGCTTTCTTCTCTCCTCCCTGCACCCCCAGCTTCTCCCAACTCCCATGTCTGGGCCTTGCCTTCTCTGCAGTTGGGAAGAGCTTATTCTCATGCTAATTGCTAAACTAATTGTTCTTATTGCAAAATCCATTATATAGTATATTTATATTGCAGATAATGAGCTGTTTGGATTAAATAGCTCACTAAAAGTCAATAAAAAGAAATTTGCTTCACTGTTCCTCCCCTCATTTTTCACCAGCACCGTTAACACAGCCGCCCTTCTCCCTGAAGGCTGGAATTCATCAAAATGCCTGGAGCGGCAAAGGGGTGCCGCTATGTGGGTTTTCCCTTTTCCCTTCGGAAAGACTTTGAGGGGAGAGGGCTGGAAGACGAGAAGCAGGTTCCTTACCCAGTTTTAGTGATGCAGGGGTGACTAACCAAGAAAGGTCTTCTTAATTTCTACCAGAATCACAGCACATGGCTTCCCTGGGGCTCGGTGTGTTGGGTGTGTGGGTGGGGGCCCAGAGAATGAGCTGATGGCAGCCGCCACTCAGCGGGGTAGGGGAAAAGCCAGAGGCCTCCATGCTGGGCTCGGCAGAATGTGGGCAGGATCAAGGGGGCAAGGAGAGGGGGAGGGAGCCCAGGTCATGCTCTGGGAGAGTGACAATCAGGTTTGAAGGCAAGCATCTGGATTTCCAGGTTCTGCCCCCTTCGAGCATGAAGATTTTCCTGGTGTACTTGTTTTTCTGGCCTTGGTTCTAAACCTGAAGGTGGTTTGTTGAAGCTGAGTCCTACTAGGAGAAGGGCGGGTCTGTGAAGTTCAGGGGCGACTAGCTCAGGCACCTCTGAAGTCACTGTGTTTCATTTCATAAAGTGTGCATTTCTCAGTAAGGGCTGGAGTCAAGGCTCGAACCCAGGTCCACGCACTCAGCATTCTCTGCCCTGAGCAATCCAAGTGGGGGCTGAGAGGAAGAGCCTGTCTCTTACCTCTTTTCCTAGAAGCTAGCCTCGCATTCTGTCTGCTAATCAGACTGAGAGAGCCTGGCTGGGGGCTGCCAGCTCCCTCAAACCCACAGCAATTAACCTCTTCTCATTCATTCATTTAATTAATAAATGTGTATTGAGTGCTTACGGTGGTCAAGACATTGTGTTAGGCCTTGGCAATGACTCTGAATAAACACACACACAGTCTTTATTCTCATGGAACTTAGAGTCTAGAGGGAGTGCAGGGACAGATATTAGTCAAACAGTCACACAGAAGAGTGATTGACACAAAAGAGTGATTAATTAAAACCAAGGCAAGTACTTGCAAGGAAAGGGGAGCCATTAGAGAAGGCATTCCTAGGAAGACCTTGCCCGGATGGTGGGGCCGAGCAGACCTGCTGGAGGACGCAACACGTGAGCCAAGCTCTGAGGGTGAATGAGTTAGACACAGAAGCTGAGGGGGTGGTGTGGACAAAGACCTGCCCCAGGGAGGGGGCAGGGGCAGTGCTGGGACAGCCAAGGGACCGGTGGGATGAGGCCTTGGAACCGTGGGCCGGGCCTTGGATGTCAAGGAGTTTAATCTTTTCTGCAGGAGCCACGGGAAGCCACTGGGGGGTTGACAGCAGTGAGGCAACATGACTTGTGCTTTGAAAAGTTCACTCTGGCTGTCAGCCACCGAGGCAGCACCGAGAGGTTTGAGCTGCAGAGAAGAGAGGTGGAGCCGGGAGAGAGCAGAGAGAGAAGAGCGGGATGGAAGACTGAGCCTTGGAAAGGATAGGGAGAGGCAGTCTGTCCAAAGGAAATCAAGGCGGGGTGGGGGGCAGAATGTGGGCTATTAGTGTGGTGCTGAGGGTTCAGACCTTAATTAGTGGGCGCTGATTTTAAACACTCAGACGATGGTGGTTTGGGACCTGGCTCCAGCACCATGGAGAGTTCCCCAAGCAATTGTGGGTTGGAGCCCTCGGTTGGCATCCCCAGAGAAACCTCGCTCATTGCTTGCAGGGCCGTTCCTGGGGGCATGACTCACAAATGGATGCCAGGTTACTCCTGCACAGGGCATGTGGGAGGGAGAAGCTCTGGCCCTGGCCAGTCTGGAGCAGGGGCTTCAGCCCCTCAACCTCCAAGTGACAGAGCAAGCTGGCTGAAAGCACAGCAAAGGCAGCCTGAGAAGGTCCTGCTCCAGGCGGCTGAAGTGGCTGTAATCTACAGCCATCTTTATTTAACTGACTTCAAAGGGAGATGGAAAGAGAGAGGCAGCTGGGTGTTGGAGCAACTTGAGTGTGACTGAGATCAAAGGCAACAGAATGTGGTGCCACATCCCCCTCTTCTGGGCCTCTGGATCCATAGAGATGCTGGAGTGGAAGGGGTGTCCAGGGAGGAAACATATTTTCCAGGAAGCTGGGGCCTGCAGAAGGGGCCCGAGAAGCCCCTTGCAGCCCAGCCCAGCCCAGCCCGGCCCAGCCCAGCCCTTTGGGGGTGGTCTGAGGAGCTCAGGGTCCCTGCATTCTGACATCCCTGAAACTCCTCCTGCAGATGATCAGGAGTGGCCAGGAGGAAACAGTGATGTCTTTGAGCCATGGTGGTGCCCTCTGTGTGTGCCCTGGGTTCTCAGCCAGCCCTTCAGAGGGTTCTGAAGTGGGCCTGTGTAAGCGGGGACCTGACAGACACAGTCAAGGAGGGCTGGTTCCTTCTGCTGCATCTCTGGGGTTTCTTGAGTTTGATCGCCATGCTTGGGGGCAGGAGCATGGACAACTCCGCCTTCTTGTTGCCAGCTCTTCACAAGTCTCGATGGGGACCCTGGATCTGGGTGGAGGGCACTGCCAGTAGACTTGCAACCAGCAGTGTCCTGCTCTTGCTTTGAGCGATCTCTCTGCCCTTGGACTTGGTTCTTCTGTGAATGTCCGGGTGTCCATGGATGACTAGCTCTGTGGCAGCAGCCACTTGGTAGAGGTACTGCCCAACCTTTTGGACATAGCTTAGAGAAGGCAGTACTAAATGTTTGCTTAGTAAACAAATGGGTGAATAAGTGGATGAATAATGACTGCCCTTCTTAGTGAGCTGTGACCGGTGCAATGAAGGAGCAGCTCCCACTGGGAGTAAGCAGGGACTGGGGTGCCTCGGTCTCAAGGCCTTGGGGAGGGTGGGTCATTTAAGGGCTTTAGTTTTCAATAACCCAAAGTTAGAATGGGAGCTTAGAGAAGGGTCAAAGGCTGTTTTCCTGGCAGCACAAGGTAAAAAGGTGTGTTTATGCAGATGACCAGGATACGGAGTGTGAGGTACCTGGAGGTTGGCAGAGGAACCCCAGGATGACCCCACAGACTTCAGGGAACACAGCCCACTGACACGGCTGGTGGGGCTGCAGACCGGAGGAGCACATGCATGCATGTGTGTGCATGCATGTGTCTCATTATGGCTGTTTAGTTGGAAGAGATGACTGAAGACTTCTGGGTCTGGGACCCCTGGAAACATTCGGAGGGTCTTTGTGAGGTGTTGGGATAGATGGTGTGGTGAGAAGGTGCCTTGGGCCCCTAGGGTGCCAGGGAGGTGGGCAGGGCCTCCAGGAGGGCAGGTGCAAGCCTGTGGGATGTTGAAGGGAGAGGTGTTCCTTTGTCCCTTATCTTCCCGGTACTGAGCAGAGCGGATGACCAGGGAGAGGCTGGGGCTGGGGTCTCTTATCCACTCAGTTAGGATAAAAAGAGAGTCTGTCCCTTTTCAATTTCCTCCTCAGCAGCTCTGTGTAAGACAGGAAGCAATTCAGGGAGCTCACATGAAATCACATGCATTCGTGGGCATGGTGAGTAGAGGTGACTGGGGGCTTCACCACGAGCCCTTGGCCTACTCCTCTGCCCTTCACCTGTGATGTGGAGGGTGTGACTCAGGAAGTGCAGGGCCCAGTGCTGGACTCACTGGCATGGGAGGAGGCTACTGGGAGGAGGATCTCAGGGCTGGGAGAGCCAGGCCTCAGGGCGACTGTGAGGGCTGGTGTCTGGGTTCTCCCCTAGAGTGAAAAAAGTGAGGAGAGTGAGGGCTCAGTTCCTGGCCTCAGTCCCAGAGGGGCTCACAGATCCGTAGGGAAGACAGACAGGTCTTGGGAGTGAGGTGAAAACAGTAAAGGCAATGAGAGATTTGTGAGTGTGCACCCCTGTGTGTGTAAGGGTAAGCATGCACCTCTCTGTGTGTCTGTGTGTATCCTAGGTGGTAGGAAAGCTGTGGATTAAGATTCAGTTCAGAGTACAGGTCTGCGTTTGTGTGCGTGAGGGTTTTTGTGATGTGCAAACTTGCACGAAGCGTCTCTGAGTGTGTTTGTGTTGCCATGTATGAGTGTTGCGTGTGTGCCCCAGTTGCATGGGCCAAGGGCAGGTGAGTTGTGCTTCTTCAGGGGTGGGGGGAGATCCGGCTGAGGAAGCAGTGTGTGTGCACGAGGGTGCCGAGTGGCAGGAATGACAAATGATTAATCTATAGAAATCTATATTCTATTCTTCCATGCATCCGCTCCGCCCGCCTCGCGCTCCCATGCATCACCTCTGGAAATCCGTCACCTGACTCCCGCCAAGGACAGGCTGTGAGCAGCGAGCGCTTGCCTTATTGATGGACTGGCCCGTGCTTTTTGTACATTTGGACATGCAGAGAAGGAGGGCCTCATCCTTCATTCTCTCATTCATTTATTCAGTCATTCAATCATTGGTCCAGCAAATAGTTCTTGAGTGCCTACTACGTGTCAGGAATGGTTCTGGGTGCTGGATGATGAATAAGGTAGAAGTAGTCCTTATTTTCTCTAAGCTATGGGCCAATGTGGATTTTATTTTTTATTTTTAAAAATTTTACTGCTGTTCTATTACAGTTGTCCCACTCCCCCGCCAACTCATTGCTCTCCACTGCCCTGCCCACTCCCTGCTCCCACAGGCAATCCTCATCCTGTTGTCCATGTCTGTGGGTCAATTATACTTTTTCCTTGACTAGAACTTTCTCCTTCTTTTCCTCCTTCTCTGCCCCCACGTCTCTGTTCACTGTCAGCCTGTTCCTTGTTTCCGTGCCTCTGGTTCTATTTTGCTAGTTTGTTGTTTTGTTCATTAGGTTCCTTTTATAGGTGAGATCATATGGTATTTGTCTTTCACTGCCTGGCTTATTTCACTTAGCGTAATGCTCTCCAGTTCCATCCATGCTGTTGCTAAACATAGGAGCTCTTTCTTTCTTTCTGCTGTGTAGTACTCCATTGTGTAAATGTACCACAGTTTTTTTATCCACTGGTTTACTGGTGGGCCCTTAGGCTGTTTCCAGCACTTGGCTATTTTAAGTAATGATGCTATGAACATAGGGGTGCACAGGTTCTCTTAAATTGGTGTGGCTCAGTGGATTCCTCACTGGCCTGTGAACCAAAGGGTCACCGGTTCAATTCCCAGTCAGGGCACATGCCTGGGTTGTGGGCTGGGTCCCCCGTTGGGGGCATGTGAGAGGCAATAGATCGATGTTTCCAATGGGGGATTTAGATAGCATGCCGGCAATTTCAGTGGAATGGGGTGCAGGAGTTACGGGAGGGGCTTTGGAAGAATAAAGGGGGTGGGTGGGAAATTAACATGGGTGGGTCACAGGAGGCTACTGAAGAAGGTGACACCTCAGGGAAGCCCTAAAGTGTGATAAAACCAAATGAGAGGGAGAGGAGAGGGTGTACCAGGCAGAGGGAATAGCACGTGCAAAGGGCCCAGAGCAAAGAGAGCCTACCCCGTGGGGAAAACTAAGAGTGGTTCGGATGGCTAGGGCTGGAGTGTGAAGAAGGAAGGGGCAGGAGATGAGGGTAGAGAGGTAGGTAGGGACCGGGAAGAACCTTGAGTGCCCTGTTTAAAGAGGCTGGATGTCACCCCGAGGGCAATGGGGAGCTGTGAAGAGTTTAGGTGGTAGTAACATGATGTTGCGTTTTGTTTCTGGCTGGTGGGGGAGAGTCTTGACTGGAGACAGAGAAGCCAGCCAGAAGGCTGTTGTGAGGGGTTCCCGGAAAGTACCAGGGTGGCTTCGCTTAGGGTGGAGGTGGGGTTGGAAAGATGTGGGATAAATCCAGAGATATTTTGGAGTTGGAACTAAGTGCTTGGTGATAGACTGGATGTTGAGGTGGGAGAGCATCAAGCATGACCCTAGGTTTCTGGGCAAGGCGTTCTACCTCTCTCAGCCTCAGTGTCCCCACCTCTGAAATGGGCATTCCAACTCCTGCTTTGTAGGGTTGGTGTGAGGCCAGTTGTCTCCATGTCTGATGTCCACTGGAGTCCCCTTCGGCAATGGCACGGCTGTTCTTCCTGTCCCTCTGAGCCAATTTGCCATCTGCTCATCTGCTGTATTCTGGGAGGTTTTGGGTGGACCCATCCCCACGGGGGTGTTCCTCAGCCTACACCCCAGGCAACCCCTGGACTGTGGTGCATGTCCCAGAAGCATGAGGTCATCTAGGCCAGCCTCCTGTTCATGGATGGACAGACAGGTACTCAGGGAGAAGAGGACCTGTCACCTACCCTCGCAGGTGTCCAAGAGACCACAGACACATCCTGAGGCAGCCTGACTTTCTACAAGTCACCACATCCCCTCTCTGCCTTCAGGCCCAAAGTGTTTCTGCTCAGCTGGTGACTTTCTGCTCTCAGAGAAGATCAGGGAGACAAGCCAGGGCATGGGCTTCCAGTTTCTCCTTGGGGGAAGGGTGCTGGCCAGGCCCCAGGCAGCTCCAAGGGCTGCGAGTTTTTTAGCTCAGAGATGACCTTTTACTCCGATTGGCCCCGGGACGGCCAAACAACTTCCAGTCATGAAAACCTTGCATCAATCTATTGCTTCTGAACATTGGACTTACATTCCGCTTTGCAAAGCAACAGTTTTTTTTAGACACGGGCAGAGCTGACACTTCTGAAACATTTTCTTTCCTTTTCCTCCCTCCCCCTTCCGAGTGTGCATGGTAATGTCACTGAAGTCTGCAGGGCAAAGGACTGTCCTCTGGGGTGCGCCCCGGGGTGGGGTGGGGTGGGGTGAGGGAAAGAGGGGTCTGGCTATGTGAGGAAGAGGGGGCAGGAGGGCTCCTTGGCTGGCTTTTCTGCCCAGGTCTTTGAGGCATTGCTGCATTTGTGTAGGGAATGTGACTGTGGACATAACGGGATTGGGCTCGTCTCAGGAAGAGCCGGAGAGTGCCAAGGAGCAGGCCCTGCCCACTTAGAATATTTTCAGATTAAGCGACAGTGGGCACAACAGGATGGGGGAGACGGCTGGTGTTTTTTCGGAGCGTTCAGTCACAATTTATCATTATCCAATTCTTTTTCCCTTGGGTTTGCTCTCTCACTCATTTTTTATTCGGATCTGACAGCTAAATGAGGAATCACACTGCCTACGTTATCTGTTTTGTTCAGGAATTAATCCGGTCATCAAACACAGACTGCCGAGTGGGGAGCGTGAGCAGAGACTGGCTGTGCCGGTGTCAGCGGGCCTGTCTGGCAGGCCTGCCTGGAGGAGGGGGCCCGCGGGAGACACGCTGGCTTCCTGAGAGGCTCTGAAGGTCCCTGAGCACTGGCCACAGGCCCCTTGGCCAGAAGACTCTCCTGGGTGGTCCTGCCCCTGTGTCTTGTCAAGCGCACGGCGTCAGGAGCTAGGAAGTCAGTAAGCGGAGGTCAGCCCTCTGGCCGATTTGAGAGGAGGGCGTGGACCCCTGACCTGTATGAAGGGGTTCATTCATCTGACAGTTGTCCTCCTGGGAGGTCGCTGAAATACGTCCCTCTTTCCCACTGCAGCGGGTCTCGCGCCACCACCACCGCAGAGAGCCTCCGGAACCAAGTCAAACCTCAGCCCAGGGTGACAGGGACGTGAGGGGCCTTGGGGACATCTGGTCTTTCCACGTGGCCCAAGCTTCTCCCCCTTCTCCCTTCTTCTCCTCTTATTTCACCTTCTGTCTGTTCCTTTCTCCCTCCTTTTTCTCTCTTCCTTTCCGTCTTGCTCAATTTCTATTCTCTGCTATGGTGATGAAGAAGATTCAATGGTGAATCAGACAGATGCAACCAAATGATTGCAAATGGGGTGTGTTCTGGTCAGGAGTGGCACAGGGCCCCCCAGACTGAAGCCCCAGCTGCACGAGGCCTGGGACAGACGGGACGAGGCTCCGGGATGGAAGGGAGCCCCAGGCAGAGGGCCCCAGGCCCCTGCGCTCTGCTTGCAGGCCGGCTTCCTCGGGTGTGGGTGTTTGACTGACGGCAGCCTTGCCGGTGAGATCGTGGGCTGTGTGAGAGAGACACCGTGCCTGGCCTGGTCCGTCCGCACAGCCCGGCCCCGAGCACAGCGCAGGTGGGTGTGTTCTCAGGTATGTCTGGTCTGAGTCCCTGAAGGAGCAGAGGAACGAGGTGGTGGCCGTGAGCTGAGTCGATGACCCTGTTCAAAGTCCTCAGATTCCCCCCTAGCTGACAATTTCCTGCCAAAACCCAGTGTGCCCCAAATATGCTCACCTCTAGATGTCACCTTAAATGCCCCCCAGGGTGTGCAGGGGAGGAGAGGTATACTGCATGGGAGGCTGTGAGCACAGGCTCTGTAGCCACGGGTCCTGGCCCAAAGCCAGGGCTGCTCTTTCCTGCTCGTGGGGCCACGGAGCCCTAGTTTCCGCCGTGGCGAAAAGTGGATGCTCAGAATAGGTTCTGTCTGTTCGCGAGGCGATGAGGATGAAATGAGACAAGGTGTCGCTGGGGCCTGACCTGGCGCCTGCCCGTGTATGGCCATTCCCACTCTGCTCTAACGGGGGTGGGGGAGGGCTCTGAGAAGCTCCTCCAGGCCCCCTCTCACCAGCTCCGGGCCCCAGAGTGTCCTTGTCCTTCTCTGGTCTGCACAGTGACCTACAGGTCCACATGTCCTCTCCTTCCTTCCAGCTTGGCTAGGTGGGGATTCTGGTGAAGAAGCAGATGGCAGCTGGGGCCGCGTGCGACAGTGATTACGCTCTGAAAGGGTGATAATTTATTCCGCTCAGCCTGGACTCGGAGTTGGAAGGGGAAATCTATTACTTCTGGAAGGTGAGGCTGAGGGTGACCTCAAGCAGGCACTGGCCCTCGTTCTCCTGGCTCTCAGCGGGGGGAGGGTGGAAAGCAGGTCTGGAAGGACCCCAGGGAGCTTCCCGGCATGGGGGCCTCCAGCAGGACCCGGGGATGAAGGTAAGTTGCAGGCTTGGCCATGGAGAAGGGGAGCTGGGACACGGCAGGATGGCAGGGCCTAGGTGGAAGGGACAGCAGCCCAGCCAGGAGTGGCGTTTATCAGCTTCTCTGGCCTGGCCGGGCCTTTTTCTCATGAATCTACTCATACTCCACGTGAGCACTGGATGCCTTCTAAGCAGTGGGGAGAAAGATGTAACACTAATCCTCATTCTAATAAAAACAGCCTCCCGATTAAATATGTATGAACACATATTGATTTGCGGATTAAACAGAAAAGAAAATTGAGCCTGTAATTGAGCTGGGGAACATGTCCAGGGTGAGACTTGGGATGTGCTTCTCCAAACCCACCTGTGGGGCCCGGGCCTGGGAGCTGTCCAGTGGCACCCTGGGTGTCCCTGATCAGGAGATACAAGGACAGCCTCCATCAGCTTTTGGAGGAAAAAGTTGATGTCTCCTTTTGGAGTCTCTTCCCAATTTCGGGAAATTCCAGGGCAGGGTGTGCTCTTTGGGTAAAAGGTTAAGCATGAGATGTTTTCTGGAGGGCCGCTGACGAGGCAGACGTCCTTCTGGCCGTAAGGGAAAATGGTCCATTGCTCACCTGCTCTGTGAAGGTTCTCATGCTGCCTGGGATTTAGCCCATGGCCTTTGGACTCCAAGTCCAAGGTGGTGTGTAGTACAGGCCAGGGAGGAGCAGTCTGATTGCACCAGAGCTCGCGGGATCATGGAGTCACGCTTCCTCCAAGCTGGAAAGGCTTTTGGCTCCGAGTCTGGCCCCCCAGCCCCTGGGTCTGAAATGTACCACCTTCTTGCACTGACACACGCCATCTAACTTCTCCTTGGGTGTCTCTGGGGATGGGGAGCTCACCCTCTTTCAAGGGGAGCTGAGAGCTCCTGGAAAGGACCCAAGCCTGTCTCCTCTCATGTCCATCTGCAGGCTCCACGTCTTCTCACTGGGCAGAGGGAGACGGGAGAGCACTGTGCCCCAGGTGCTGTGCTGGGCAGTCCCCCCAATGACATTTTAGCTTCCCAAGAGCGTTGTGACGTCGATCTGATTATTTCTACTCTCCGGCCTAGAAAACAGACTCGGATTTTAAGTAATTTGCTAATCATCACCATCATTTTCACAACAGAAACCATTTATTAAACACCTACTATATGTCAGGCATTGTCCACATGTGCCAATCTTCGCAGCATCCCTGAGAAGTGGAGGCATTTTCTGGACTGCACAGCGAGGAGGCCGCGGCCCAGAGGCTGGAGATGTGGCTGCTCCTGTGCAGAGCCAGCCCCGCCTGCCCGACCCTGGCCGTTCCCCTCTGTCCTGGGGAAGTGGCTGCTTGCTCCTTGGGATCCCCCAGCCCCAGCCCCACGTGGTCCGACCAGGATGCCCCCTCTGTCCCTGAGCCTGACTCTGGCTGCTTGGGTCTCGCCGTGCTCCCCTCCCCTGACACCGGCTGGGGCTCCTTCACCTTTTCCCGGCCCACAGCCCTTCCCCCGGCTCTTCGCGCCTGCTCCCCACCCCTGCCCCAACCCCTCGCAGGGTCTGCCTTGCCCCCACAGCTCCAGGCCCCCACTTCCTTGGGGCATACTGCACTTTAGTTTCGAGAGCAATTTCACACTTGTTGTCTCACTCAACGTCCAGAAGGAGCTGGTATCCCACCTGACAGATGATGGATTTATAGCACAGACAAGCGAGGCAAAGGCCCCCAAGCCACAGAGCTTGTGAGTGACGTTCCTGGGTATGTCTTCCAGGTGATGTTGCACCTGTCCCAAGAACAGGGGCTTTTTCAGGGCTCATACGGGACACACTGAGGCTGTGTGATGGAGTGGAGAGAGTGTACCGACTTGGGTTCAAATCCCTGGCTTCCTCTAGCTGGCTGTGTGACCCTGGGCAAATTAGGTCGTCTCTCTGAGTCATAATTTTTTCAGGCTTAGCTCGACCCCGTCTCTGGGGCTGGAGCCAGAATCCATCGGGACGTACCTTTGAGAGGTGCCCCCAGGACTCAGGGTTTGCCCACACGACTGCTTGTCAGGGAGGCACTTGCCAGGACAGCCTTCCCGTTGGTGTGGCCCTGGGAGTGAGGAGGGGAAAGGCATCAGAGTCGGGGTGAAGGGACAGGAGTGTCCCAGGCCCTGTGGCAGTGTCCCACCCATTGAGGCCCACAGGGACCCCTGAGAGCCCCCGGGCCCCCAGCTGCAGCTGCCTCCATCCCGTGGTTATTAAAGCAATGACTTAATTTTAATAAGAGTCTGAAGAGTGCTTCAGGAAGCTGCCGCCACCTCTGCATCCCTGATTAAAAGAATGAATCAGGCTGGATCCGCTTCCACCCAGCGAGGCTGGGAATGGAGCGTGGGGCTGTCTCCAAGGACTGCAGCATCTGCAGCGGGAACCCCAGTTTCGGGAGGACCAGAGGTAGGGAACCCTGGCTTTCACCCTCTGAGGCCTGGTCCTGCCTCCTGGCTCTGCTGCTGACCTGCTGCAGGACAGGGGGTGTGGGGTTAGTCTCTCTGAGCCTCTGTTCCTCTGTCTGTGAAATGAGCATAGTGATACCTGGCTGAGACTTGGTGAGGTCATGAGAAGCAGGACATATGAGACACGTGCAGAGCCAGCGACCGGCTCACATCTGGGTAGGATGAGAACCCATAAAATGTTATCCTGGATACCGGTTTTCTCATTCTTGCCTGAAAACCTTGTTTCTCTGCATCTGTTAGATGCAGACATCGATTCAGACCCTGGGCTTCTGAGTCCAAGTTTGGGGCTTTTCATGACCCCAACATTCAGGCTGTGGTCCTCCCAGAAGTTCTGCAGAATCATGGGATTGTAAACTCCCAATAGTCATGGGCCCCTCAGGGGTCATTCTGTCCAGTTTATTCTCCTGCCTTGCACCCCAATCCTTCCTGCAGACAGAGGACACCCAGGTGCTCTTTCCCTCTCTCTTCTGCATCCCCGTCTTAACCCTCGTGACGGCAGGAAAAAGAAACATGTGGGCAGGTTTCCAAAGCCAGTTCCCCCACTTCTCAGCCAGCAAAGGTGGGCCTGGGGAGGGCTCCTGCCTCCTGCTAAGGCCGATCTCCATAGTTCTGCAGGAAAGCCTTGGGCCTTGTCTGATCGCTAAGCGCTGCCTGCCTGTTCGGGATGGTCCTGTGTGTGAGTATGTAGCTTCGTCTCCTGCAGGCCAGAGGTCCTCTTCTTGAGTTGGTCGGTTTGCCACAGGCAGCCACCATCACAAACGCTTGTGGACATGTGTAGTCCAGGCTATTGTGCGCAAGCCTGCACGTCCCCTCCTTGTGGGTGGAAGCAAAGGCTCCAAGTGAGATGTGGTCACTCTCGTTTCTAGCATTTTCCCACTGTGCTTAGCCTGAAACCCAAACCTCCTACTGGGACTTCCAAGGTCAGAGGGCCGGCTATGTCCCCTGTGCCTCCAGATTTCACCCCTTGCCACCCTGTTCTAGGTTTCAGGAGGGTGAGGTGTGAGGATGTTCTCTGGCTCTTGGGTGGCATTGGCCAGTGGGTGTCACCACAGGAGACTGGGGGGAGGGAGAGTGAGGCTGGGTGTTGACGTCATTGGTGGTTTCCCTGTGGGGCCATCGCTGACAAGTTTACCAACTGAAGGTCCTGGCTTCCCTCGAGGCAGAACTCTTTGTACGGCTTCGCCTGCAGTACCTGCTGTCTCCCCTCACTCTCTTGCTTGGGACTGTTAAAGTTCTAGAGATCTTCACCACCGTTGTGACTTCCCTGTCCACATCTGTATAAAGAGTCTCTTTATTAAACTGTCCTCCCATGACCCAGCCTGCATGCGCTACGGTTGTCCTGCTGGGCCCCTGGCTGATCGTCCAGGGCACTTGCCCAGCAGGTGCAGTGGTCCTTTCCAGCTGAGGACCCTTTCAGGCTGGATGGCGCCTGGGCTGAGCCAGAAGTTCAATATTTTGAATTCACCCCTGCCTACATCTCTTCCCCTTCCCACTCTCTCAGAACATTCCAGCCACACGGATCAAAGAAACTTCCTGTTTCTTGAACAACCCGTTCCTGAACCCACTTCCTTCACCACCCTGTCTCCTAGCACCTTCTATCACATCTACCTGTATCAGTCAGGAGCCCAGCAGGAAGGGCAGGGCATGCTCAGCTGGGACCCAAAGAACCCAGTGACCAGGAACGTGGGATGCTGTTAGCACCCATGGGCCTGGGGTCCCTGGAGGAAAGTGTGCCAGAACCAGACAACAAGGGGTGGAAGAAGCAGAGAAGACATACAGAGACCTCTCTTTCCTGGTGCCCTTATTTCCTGCGGGGTTTCCTGTGTGTGAGCCCAGCTAGCACCTGGCAGCAAGGAAACCTTGGGTGCATCCCACAGGGCTCCATCCGCCAGAGCACAGAGCAGACCAGGGGTGGGAAGAATGGAATCGAGGCTGGGGGAGAAACAGAAAAACCAGCACACCTTTGTCATGCTTACCTCCACCGGAAATATTCTTATTTATTTGGTTGTCTGGTTGGTTCCTGGTTTTCTTCTTCACTAGAGCGTCAGCTCCACAAGGACAGAGGCCTTTCAGCTTGGTCATTGTGGTACCCCCAGTGCTGAGCCTGACATTGGGCTTGAGGTTCAGTCCAGCTGCCCTGTTGCTCAGGGCTCCTGGGCCACCTTGGTCCTCCTTGGGTTCAGCCTGGAGGTGGGCACCCCAGGGTGGGGAGGGTGTGTGTGGATTCTGCCAGATTGGAGCCTGACAATGGCTTCAGCAGGTTTCCTGGCCATGCAGGGGTTAGGCCTGGTGGGTGGGTGGGGTGGAAGCCCAAAACTCCACTCTTCCCCAACGTCCTGGGTGCTGAGCTGCTGGCCCCACTTTGGAAGGATAGTGGAGAGCGGACACCTGAAGTTGGGGAAGCTCCAGCATGGTGGGAGGGTCCTGGCATGAACAAAGTGACCCTCCTTTGTTTCCTTTCCATCCACAAAGCCAGAGACTGAAAGAGGAAAAGAGAGAGCAAGACGGTGAAATGTGGTTGGTTCTTCTATTTGGATCAGATGACCCATTTCCATTGTATTTGTGGTGCCTGATGTTCTGGGCAGGCCCTGGGGGCAGTGCTGGGAGCAGCCCTCAGCAACGTGGGGCCCTGTCAGTCAGTGCATCTGGGTGCCTGGCTATTCTTTCAGTTCATCCATTTGTTTACCTATCAACTATTCATGGAGCACCTACTACGTGCTAAGCCCTGGAGATAACCATGAACATGGCACAAGCCTGCCTATCTGCACATTGCCCACATTTCCAGGGTGCCTAGCCCTTCTGACACAGCGATGTACTTGCTGGAGCCTGACCTAACTGGACAGTAGACACTGCCATGGGCAGTTTTCTGCACTGTGGAATCACAGCAGCTCCACGTGGAAACCTAAAGGGCAGTGTCCACGTTACTCAGTGAACCCCGCCACGGCCAACACTTGCATCATTCAGTGGCCCGCCCCCCGCCCCCCCCCCCTGCCGCCATGACCTGTGTGCCCTCACTCACAGTGCCCTCCCAGACACGTGTCCCAGCCCTGCTTGACCTTGGCTGGGAGTGTCTCCCAGCACTGGGACATGCACGTTCTTTGCACCCTCGCGTCCACCAGGGGGAAGTGACTCAGTTCACTTAGACCTGGATCTCCCGAACTCACAGGAAAACAACATCTGTGGTTGCTGGTGGCAGTGGAAGGGGACAGAGGAAAGGCCAGTAGCTGGCTCGGAAAACACAGAAGGCAAAGCCCAAATGCTCTTGGAGCAGGAAGAGACTGCAAAGTGGCTGCAGCTCCTTGCAAATGAAGTATGAAATGCAGAGCCTGTGCTGCAAACCGTTAGTGCCCAGAGCTTGGCTTCGCTGCCCAGTGTCTCCTGGCTGTTTGCTGTGAGCCCCCATGCTCCCAGCCCTCACTGTTCTGGGGCCCCCCCGAGGGCAGGCCCCAGGCCCCCCAGCAGACCACGGCAAGCCCACAGCCCCTCCCCGCTCCGGGCTCTTCCCGAGAGAAGGTTCTGCACACAGATCTCTGTGTCGGTCGGGTTGCTTCCGCCTGCCCTGGTTCCCTGGAGCCTGAACAGGAGGAACGAGAGTTCTAACAGTTGGGGAGATCCCAGCCTTGGCATTTCTCTGCAGGGGTGGGGGGGGAGGTTTATCCCAGGTCACATGGGAAGCCAGTGCAGAGCCAGGGCTGGACCCCAAGTCTTCACCTCCAGCCCAGGGGATCATAATGACACCCGGGGTGAAGAGCTTCATTTCTACTGGCTGTCCCCAAATCTTTATTTCTAGTTCTGTGGTTTTGAGCAAGCCCCATAACTTCCCTGAAGCTCTGTTTTCTCATCTGTGAAATGGAGACAGGCATGCTAAGCTGATGGCGTTTGTACGGAGTGAGCCTGGTCTGGGGCTCGGCTCATCAAGGAATGCAACAAATAGCAACTCTGCTTTATTCTCACCCCTGATAAATCTCCAAAGCTATAACCACGCATACCCAGCCGCGGTACCTCACGATCAAGATGTCAAAGAGGAAAAGTCGAACACTTGTTCGAGCCTGTGCGTCCCTTGAATGAGATGGCCATACTCTCAGCACCTGGAGCGGAGGCCCCAGGGTCCTCTGTTCTATCCTGCCCCCACTCTCCGGCTGCATTCAAGCAGGCACCTTCCCTTGTCTCCCTGCTGTGTCCCCTCCTGCCCACTCCCTACCCTGCAACCTCTGGCCTGTTCGTCTCTGAATTAGTGAAGATTTAAAAAAAATTTCAAGTGATACAACTCCAACTCAAATGGGTTCAAGCGGGTCAGGCCGTTTGTTGGTCCATGGAAACTCCCTTCTTCCTGCGGCTCAGCCCAAAATTCCTGGCGCTGTCCTTGACTCCTCTCTTCCTCGCGCCCCGTTAGCAAATGCCGATGGCTCCATCTTCAGAATGCATCCGGAATCCGTACTCCTCCACCCACCTCCGTGGCCACTGTTCTAGCCCAAGGCACGTCACCTGTCACCTGGACTGCTGCCAGGGCCTCCTAACGGGTCCCCCTGCTCCTGCCCTTGGCCTCTGCGGTTGGTCTCTGCCCAGCACCTTTAGAGGAGCCATCCTTTTAGAGCTGTAGTCTGATCACGTGATTCCTTTGCTCATAACCCTGACCTCCTCATCCACTGTCCCCTCCCTCCCATCACACACCAGCCTCGGGGGCACCCGCATTACAGCTCCTGAGGCGTGGGCTGCTGGTCCTTTAAGTACTGGCGTAGCTCACGCCGGGCTCTGCTCAAACATCACCTTGTCAGAGAGGACTCCCTAACACCAGATCTAAACTCAGGGTGCCCTGTTCTGTCTTTCTTCTCGCGTTCATTACTACCCAACATGCTAGTTTGTTGTATGGGGCCCTGGACTAGAGTGAGGGCTTTATGGGAGCAGGCAGGCTGTCAGCGTCTGGCACAGAGTAGGTGCTCGATGAAAACGTTTGAACGAATGTTGGGGATACAAGGATAAACAAAGCAGAGCGGTCTCACACCTTTGTCACTTGCTACCCCATGGAAATGGGAAATATTAAATAGTAACTCAAATCATGATTTAATTGCTATTGAGAAAATTGCTACAGGGGACAGCACAGGCTGATATGACAGTGAATTAACCAAGGGCCCCACAGCAGAGGGGAGGGTGTGGGGAGGAAGTATATCTGGGAGGGCTTCCTTGAGGAGACGATATTTCAGGTTGGATTGGATGGACAGGGAGCTGTGCCAGGGAACAGTGAGGGGGAGAGCATTTCCAGGTGAAGGAAGAGAATGTTCAAAATTTCTGATGGGGAAGAAATAATCAGTGATTTTGTGGAGCAATAGGAAGCCAGGGTGGTCCGAGCAAAGTGGAAGGGAAGGGGGTTGGAGGGAGAAGGAGCTCAGGATGGGAGCGAAGCTGCGAGCTCCCTGAGGACAGTGCCCACTGCTCCTGCCTCGTGTACTCCCGGCCCCTGCTCCGTCCTGGCGCATCGCTGCAAGGCAAAGAGTACTGGACAAAGGGTCCCGGGGACCTGGAGTCTGACACTTACTGGCTGTGTGTCCTTGTGCAAGTCCCATTGCTTCTCTGAGCTTGTGTGTTCCTCTGTTGATATCAGGACCGACGATAGTGCTGCTCCCCTCCAGGAACCTGCTCTGGGTCCTGTGGGGCCCATGCAACTAGACAGGTGACCCGCAGTGTGGGTGGGAGGCTGGTCCCGAGGCGGCCATTGCTGCTGCACCCCCAGGATCGGAGGCTCCTGGAGACGTTTGGAACTTAGGCACTGTCCTTTCCCCGATCTTCTAGGACAGGAGCCACGATCCTTTGACAGGGCTGGGGCTTCCCCATTGTGGACAAAACAGAACAAAGCACCCTTCAGCTCGAGTCACTTCGGATTCAATTCCCGTTCTCTGTGACTTAGTCAGGGAACCGCATCACATTCGGTCCCTTCCCGTTTTCCCCAGAGGGATCCGCCCAAGTGCGCAGCCCGTCTGGGACACGGTTTGCGTTTCCTGCTGAACGCATGATGCTCTACAGTGAAATGAGATGTTCGCGTCTTGCAAGGCTCGATCGTGAAGGATGGCGATGACGGGCTCGAAGCAATAGGTCATGTTGATATTTTCACATTAGTTTTCTATTCTTATTACATTTTGATGGATGGAGAGAGTGGGGATTTTATCGTAATCTCATTCCTGTCTTAAACTGCTAATTCATGCCTGAGTTCCCTCTTCCATTTTGTTCCTACAGATCCAGTCAAGGGCTGATGGGAGGAAGATTTAATACGCAGCTGCGAGGAGAGGCGCGCTGATAGGAAAACGCGACTGGGGAGCAGCGTTTCCAAGAGAACAGCCTCATCATATCGTTTCGTTGTGGAAGTGCCTCGTTGCCTGGAGGCTGGGCTCCCGGTATGTAGCCGCAATAACGGCACTACAATGAAACAATCTCTTATGTTCATATGGTGATTTTCACTTTTCCAAGTGGTCCATTCCAATATTAAAAAAAAAAAATTCCTCTCAACAGCCCGGGGGGCTGGGAGGGGATGATTTATTCCAATTTTATAGATGAGGAAACTGAGACTCAGAACGGAAGTGACTTCGGTCAGAGCCTCTCCAACCTGAAAGAAGGACGAACTGCCGGGAGGTCAGAGCGTGCGTCTCTCACAAGCTCCCAGGTGATGAAGCTTTGATGACATTTGCATACGTGCATGTTGTGTTTTGGGTCTTTTCATCGATTCTGTGGCTTCCTTTCAACTGCCCTCCCCCTGACTGTCCACTTTGGCAGCTCAACCCTCCTCCTCACTGCTTCCGCAGGGACCTAGAGCATTCATGGGCTCCGCCATCCCCCAGCGTCTCCTGGCCTACCTGTTTGTCTCGCCTTCCTCCTCTCCCTCTCTCTGTGGTTTTTCTCTTCCCCTGGGGTGAGCCCGCGGGCACCTCATCTCAGCCCTGCTGATGGACCCCAGACCCTCCTGGGCTCTCAGTGGGAGGCTCCACATCTGGGCATTTGGGGCCTATGGGCGTGTGTGTGTGCCAGCAGGCTGAGGCAGGAGCCCACGGTGGCGGCGAGCTAAGGAGCTGTGTGGTGATGGAAGAAGCCTTCACATCAGGAAACAGGGCCAAGATGCAGGCGTAGGAATCCCGGGGCCCGCAGGGCTGTCCGGGGTCTCTGCCAGGGCTGCAGGGCTTGCCCAAAGCTGTCTACAGTGGCCAAGTGCCTTGCGCCATGCCCTTCGGGTCCTCACAACCACCCCAGGAGGCCCCTCTTGGGACAGATGAAGAAACTGAGGCTCCAAAAATTTACATGACCTTGCTCAAGGTCATTAGCCACCCTGCACAGGGCCTGAACTCAAAGCCAGGTCTTCCAACCCCAAGTCCAATGTATCAATAGAGATCATCAGGGCTGTTTTAAAATACATCAGGGGCAGCTCTTTCTGGGGCTGTTTTGCCTTTTCCTACATTTTGGACCAGTAGTGGAAGTCCCACTGTGAAGCCCTTGCTGGCTGCTTCCTGCCAGCCTGTGGCACGCGGTATGCGTCCCGTGAATGTTAGCCGGGTATGCGGGTGGCTGGGCACCAGGCGTGTGTGGCCCCAAACCCTGAGATTCCTCAGCTTCCTCCGCCTCTCTTGCAGTCTGCTCCAGCATTGCCTCTTCCTTTCAATAGCTTTCCTTCTCCTGCTGTGTTCTCCGCTTCTCTTTTCCTTTCTCCTTGTCTCTTTCTCTCTTTTTGGGGTATAAAAATTACTGGACTTGGCATTATTTGCTGGTTTCCATGGCAATAAAATCTGTTTTCGATAATGGCCCTTCCCTGGCTGTGGTTAGTTTTGGTAATTTTAGCAACACTGTTGCACAAGCCACCTGCATTTCAATTCGATGCAAGCTGGATTCGACTGCCGCTTTCAGGTTGAATAGAAATAAGGGAAAGTGCTTGCTCTAAAATTCTAGGCTGGATAAATGCTCAAGAAGAAAAGCAAAAGTTATGTAAACCCCGCAGGCTTGAATGTGTGCACAGCTTAAGACCCGAGTGTGATCATGTCACTCTCCTGCTTAAAACCTTTCTTACACATGACCTCAGCGCTTGCACGTGGGTCCTCTGTCTTCTGCAGTATTGCGGCCTGCACCCACCTGGCTCCCAGTTGCTTATTCTGGCTCATCTCCGGCCTCCCATTCCATAAGGCTCTGGCCATAAAACACTGTTTCTTGCCTTTGAGTCCTTCCTATGTTGTTCCATGTGCTTACAATGCCTTTCCCACCTGGACAGCCTGGTGGGCTTCTGTTCAGACTTCAGGGGGCTGTCCAGGCACGCCCGCTTCCCTTTCTCAAGGTCTTCCTTGTCGCTTAGACCGTCTTCCAGTGTACAGGCATACCCCGTCACACTGGTGTTTTGTTTCCCCGTCCTTCTCTTCTGTGCCCTAGTGAGCTCTTTGAGAACAGGGGTGCTGGCTGGGCTCCTCTGTGTGGCTCCAGGGCTTGGTGCAAAGTGCATACTCAGTGAATAAAAATGTACGGAGAGTAATAGCTACCACTGATGAATAGTTCACCTTCTCCACGTGCCAGGCCCTTGGCCAAACACTTAGTGCGTCTTCTCATTGCCCTTCACTCACCCTAGGAGGTAGGAACTATTATTCTCCCCATTCTACAGATGGGGAAACTGAGGCTCAAAGGGGTCAAGATGCTCGCTCCAGATGACCAAGTTGGTTAATGGAATGGATATTAGTTTAGTGAATGCGCAGGTGGTAGAAAATTTGAGTGACTGGCACTGAGCTCAGGGCCTCCTGTAAGAAGATTTTCGTGGAAATCCTTACGGGGAGCTGTGAGGGATTTGGTTGTTGGCAGAAGTGGTTCTTGTGTGTGTCTGGCCTGTGGGGAAGGGGTGGTGGGAGGGCCTGAAGCAGGGAGGATGGAAGGGGCACACAGGTGTGAGGGAGGTGCACACACAGATTCGGCTGACGCTGTGAACCTCTGGTGAAGAGGGTCAGGGAGACCCGAAGGACGGACAGAGCCCCAGGCAGCCTGGCCTGAGAATGGATTGGCATCTCAGCCCTTGACCCGGCCTCGATGCCTCTGGAAGTGCTGGAGAAGGTCTGCTGTATGCCTGGGCCCCATGAAAGGTTTCAGGGTGACGAGCGTCCTCAGGCTGTGGGGAAGGTGAGAAGAGAGAATCGGGCAGAGTCAGGGGACCGTTCCGCTTCTGTCTGCTGCTGACGGCCATGGCTTCCGGGACCGGCCGCGCTCTGATTCGTGTGCAAGCCCAGCCCATGGCTCCCCCTGGACCAGCTCTGCGGTGGCTGTACTTGGAGTTGAAACAGTTCTAACCAAGCACTTAACTGGCCTGAGCCCATGAGGCGTGCAGTGGGGACACTCAGAACGTTGGGTGTCTTAAGCAAGTTGCTGCCCCCTCCTCCTAACCCCGCTTAGTCCTGTGAGACTGTGGCTCGAATTTGCTGCAAAGCACAGAGCTCAGGGCCAGGCAGAGTCCCTGTGGGTCCTCGGGGAGGCCTAGGGCAGTGGAGGTGACTCCCACCCAGCCTCTGGCTTCGAGAGGCCCAGAGTGGAGCCAGACCCCTCCCTTACCCCCCTCACCCCAGAAACAGCACCCAGCATAGTAATGTGGAGCAGCGTGGCGTTCCTTCCTCATCTGCCTTCACTTAAAATTGGGTAAGCTGCCTCCAGAGGCTCCAGAAAGAGGGACGGCAGGAGGCGGCTGTCACTAATGAAGCCACTGCTCACGCAGTACTTAGTGTATGACCGCGCGGCCTGTCCTTATGCTGCTCCCATTTTACAGGTCAGGAAGCACAGAGACACTAAGTCGTTTGACCAAACCCCACATGCGGAGTGGACCCAGGGTCTGAACGCAGGGCTGCCCTTTTTAACAGCCAGGCGAGGAATGAGATGGAAACACGGCCGGGACCTTGGAAAACATCCCCGCTTCCTGCATCCGCTCAGTAAACATCTGTGCGCACGTTCCACGGCCCAGCCTGGGCTACACAGCGATCGTGGGAAGGTAGGAGGGGTCGCAGGGCAGGGGAGGCTGGCCCCAGCCTCCAGGGGTGCCTCCCGGGCCCTCGATGCCCTTCAGAGCAGTCTGATGGGGGCTGGGGTCCACGGTGGGTTTGGGGCTCCGAGACCAGGTTTGACTGCCAGCTCAGCCGCCCTCTGGTCGCACGGTCTTGAGCAAGAGGCCTGGACGCCTCCCAGCTCCGGTCCTTCCTCCTCCTGCCGCATGGGAAGCACGCATCTCAGGTCGCTGTCTTGCAGGCCGACCCATGTTCCCAAGAGATGACAAGTGGCTGAGTGTTTTACACATGTACAGATCTCTCCAGAGGAGGGGCTTTGAGAAAATACCTGTTCTAGAAGGACTACTCATGTTTCCTCAGCGTGGGAACCTTGACTGGAGAGCTCTCAGAGAGACACTCCCCGTTCCAGACACTGCTCCTCTGCCTCCGTCAAGCTTTCTTCCTCACTGTGCACTGGGAATTGCTTCCCTGCGTTGCACAGACGATACCAATAGCTATCAAACTGCGACGTGAACTTGGAGATAGGGCAGTTATTGAAATGGCCTCTGGCAGTCACAACCAGATTCAATTTAGATTGACTTCTAATTCTGGCATCAGGAAGAACTGCGTTAAGTTATTCCTCAGTACTCCCATTTTGCAGAAAATATAACTGAGGTACCTGGAAGGCCCGCCCAGCTGGTGGTAGCTTTGGAAAGTCTGACTGGCAATATGGGACATGGCTCAGGTCTTGCTCAAGATTTTGCCTCAAGCCAGGTTCTTTCCCAAGGAGGGACTGACTGAAACTAGGACAGACCCATGAGCAGCCCCAGGGATCCAGGGGGAACAGACACTGCCCCCCATGACTCCTGCGGCCCCCCTCCTCTGAGCTGTGCCTTCCTTCTGTTGGTCCAGGATCCCCGCGTGGCAAATGCTCTGAAATGGTCTGCCTGACCCCCTCCCAAAGTGCTCCTCCATGTCACACAGGTCAGAGATAGAAGGGCATCCAAGTATAAGAGGGGAAACTGAGGCCCAAAGAGGGGGAAGAGGCTTTGTCCAAGGTCACTCTCCTAGCATCCTTAGTGAGTCCACGTCTCTTGCTGATTTCTAAGCTGATTCTTATGGAAGGACAACTGCACCCTAATTCCTCTCCCCATCAGGTAGTAACTGTCTTGTTTAAACTGTCTCTAGGATTAGTCAAACAATCGGAGATCACAGCCAGCTGCCGCCCTGCTCTCTCATTACGGGGTGCCTATAATTAATATTTATAAACTGAGAGGGTGCTTGTCTTTCTCTGCTGAAAAGGAATTCAGTATTTCTAGTCGGTGGCTGCGAACAGACAGCCTCTCGTTACCCATCATAAAAACAGAGCTGGACTACTTCAGCTGGACACTTGTAATTGTATCTGGCAGAGAACAGGGCCCAGGGAGGGGGATGGAACCTGGGATGGGGGTCCAGGGAGTGAGGGGAAGGGGAGACAGGCTGGGAGAGAGGGGCAGGTACAGAGAGTGCTAGTCACAAAGACACAGAGAAAAGAACATGGGAAGCATGAGCAAGAGACAAAGACCGCAAAATCCCAAAGAGAGAAGTCCGTTCTCCCGGAGACCCAGGTGGATGGGGGAGGGGCGGTGGTGGAAGGAAGAGAAAGGGAGCAGGAGGGATACTGGGAGAGAGACATACAGATAGAAACAGACCCGGAAAGGTTCAGAATTGAAGAAAAGATAGACAAAAATTAAAAAAAGAGGCAGAAAAAAGAAGAAAGCAAGGGAACATGAGAGAGAAAGACTAGAGACGCCCATTGAGAGCAAGAAGGTGAAGACAAAACACCCAGAGAGAGACAGAGAGACGGCAAAGTGACACGGAGAGAGACGTGCACAGGCAGCAAAGGGACCGGCAGGGAGGCGGAGGTGGTCAGAGTCCTGGGCCATCTGCCACTGAGTAGGTGGCACATCTAATAGATTCTGCCCCAACCCCAAGCATAGATCTGGCCTGTGGTAGGTGTTTCCTGCCATGGGGTGCGCTGGGCATGGTGTTGAATGAATTAGCAAAGGAGTAAATTTCCACAGTCCAAACCTTTGCCTGTGCTCTCCCGTCTTTGACCAGCAGGGTGCAGTGGAAGGAGCACTGAGTGAGTCGCGAAATCTGGTTCCTGATTCGGCCCCTGAAATGTTGACTTGAGCCAAGTTTATTTACTTCCTCTGGCTTTAGTTTCCCCATATATTAAGTGAGCTGTGCCTCAATTTCTCCATCTGTTAGATAAGGATTGTTTCCAAACAATCCTAAGTCTGTCAGGATCCCGTCAGATCTAGAATTCCATGACTTCAGATCGTCTCACTCCCCACTCCGATGGGCCCCTCGTATTCCACATCCAGCCCAGCCACCCTCCCTGGGCTCAGCTGTCCCGGCAAGGACAGTGCTTCCTGGGGCTGCCAGGCCCTCTGTTTTGCACATCAGAACTCAAGGAGGGTTTTAGCCGTTCATGCCCCCGGGCCTTGGAGAAGCCGCCGGGGAAGAAGCAGCAGCAGAAAAGAGGCAGCCTTGAAAGTGGGGCTCTCAGGAGCCATGAACTTGACCCTGTGAAAGTGGATGCCACATGGTTATTCATGAGGTGGAGGGAAGGGAGCAGGTGCTTCAGGAAGGGTGAAGAGGGCAGGGCTGGGAAACTGGGAGCCGCCACAGTTAAAGGAACACCAGAGGCATTGCCGAAAGATGCTTAAACCAGCCCCAGCAGCCCCTTTATTTTACACAGAGAGAAAAATGCTATGTACCAAACCCCCTCCAAAACTCACTGGCTTCCAACAACAGTTATTTATGGTCAGAGATCTGTGGGTCAGCTGGTGCGAGCTGAGCGTGGCTGCGGAGGCTCTGCCTCCTGTGTTTCTCCTCGTCCTCCTCCTCTCGAGACTAGGAGCTACCTAGCCTGGACATAGCCCTTCATGGCTGTAACAGGTGGAGGACAGCAAGCAGAAACGCACAAGGTCTCTCGAGGCCCAGGATTGGGGACCGCAGACCCCCGCTTCCACCTCCTTCTCTTGGCTGCAGCAAGTCACATGGCCAAACTCCGGTGAAGAGGTGGGGGACTGCGCCCCGCACGCAGCGCCAGGACACTGAAGTTCATGGTGGAAAGCATGAGCGCAGGAAGAGGCAAGGCATGGAGGCCAATGGGGAAATCTACCAAAAGCACCTGCTATGTGCCAGGCACTGTGCCCAGGGCGTGGGATTCCCAGTAGACGAGACAGTTGAGGCGACTGTCCTTACAGAGTTTACGATGAACACGTGAACAAATGAATAAACAATAAAGCCACAGATCATAAAATTACAATAAGGAAAATCACAGGGGGATGTGACGGGGAGAAACTGAGGCATCCACTTTGATATGATGGTCTGGGGCTTCTCTGGGGACAGAACCTACGGGTATGAATGAAGAGGTGGAGGGAGACCCTCTCAGACTGAGCGTGCAGCCGGTGCGGACTCCAAATTCAGTGCTCTCTCCAAGTGGCCCTGTGCCTCTTGGGAAAGGGAGCCCTGTGGATTCTTAGGGTGAGCCCTTTTCTCCATTGTCATGGCCACTGCCCTCATCACCTCTGTCTGGATGACTAAAGTCCCCACCGGGCTCCCACCTCCCACCTCTCTCCTTCCAGTTGATACATCCCCCATCCCAGCATCCCCTTTGTAAACCATGAACCTGACTGTCATGCCCGTGCTCAAAGCCCCTTAAGGGCCCCGAGAGCCTGCACTACACAGGCCAGGCCTCTGAGCCTCACATTCTAGACCCTGTACAAACCAGCCCAGCCCCCTCTCTAGCTTTATCTCCTGCCCACCCTCGTCCTTTCTCTCCAGGCAGATCACATTTCTTTTTAACAGCTTCCCTGGACTCTCTTCCCTCTGTGACTTCTGCCTGTATTACCTATTCCTCTTGTTTACTTTGCTTTTCCTTCAAGAGACAACTCAAATATTGACCCCTCTGCAGAGCCTCCTCTGATTCTCTCTAGGAGTTAGTCACTGTTATCTGGGATCTTCCAGTGCCCTGTACAACTTCTACCAGCTCTGGCCCCTCTGTGTTGACATTGTCTGAGGAAAGTGCTAGAAGCGGCATTGGAGCCTGGGCCTCCTGCCTCTGAGGGCAGTGCTCTTTCTACCATCCCATCTGCCTCCAGGGTAGGATGCAGGAGCCAGGATGGCTTTGGATGTTTGATTTCCAGCCGCATATTTTATGCCTGCACTTGGACTGCAAGCTCTTCAAGGGCTGGGGCCACATCTTAATGCCTCTGTGTCCCTGTTGCCGGAGGAGGGGTCAGCCAATGTTTGGTGTGACTGTACGAGGGCATGTCATGTTCTCAGGTAGCACCAGGAGCCCAGAAGAAACACTCAACCTCTCTCCAGCTGCAGAACCATCCATCCTCTGCCTCTCTGCTCTGGTCCAGGCGGTCGACAGGGGCTTTGGGTGCACAGGGATGGAGAGAGGGGAAGCTCCCTTAGGAACCGCAGGGGGCTGGCAGACCCCCACTCAGGCTCTGGCTGAGGGGGAGCATCACTTGCCTCCAAATCTGAGGCAGCAGGATCTCAGGCCACGGCTGTGGTTGGGGGAGGAGCTGAGTCCCTACCAGCTCTAGGACAGAACGTCCAGTGAGCTGCGGAGTCCCCTGTGCAGAGTGGGGCCCCACCATTTGTTGAATGAACTGCAGGTAGACCTGGGAACACTCCTGAGCTTCAGAGCGTGGTTGCCAGCGTTGACATCAGATCTACCCGGGGAGCTTTTACGACAGACTAGAGCCTGCCTCTACTCTGGACAACAAAGTCGGAGTTGGGGTTGGGGCCCAGGCATGCCATTTTCCAAAAAGACCTGTATTTATTAAGGTGCCTTAGTGGCGGTCACAGATAACCCTTTCAATCTTAATGGTGTGAGGTGGGAAAAGGGTTGCTTGCTCATGTCCGTTCTGCCCGGGAGTGGTTATGCTCCACACAGTCATTCAGGGCGCAGCTGATGGAGGCTCTGTCTTCACCAGCTCATGGCTTTCAAGGTCACCTGGGCTTCCACATCTAGGTGACAGATGGAGGAGAGCTTGGGAGGACTTTTATGGCCCAGCTATAGAAGCGATGTTCACGATTCCCACCCACATTCCATTGGCTAGAGCTCTGTCGATGGCCCCATCTCTATGCGAGGGAAATTGGGAAATCTGGTCCTTGGCAGGGAGGCTCCTTTCTAGCCATATTAGGAGAGAATCATAAATCTTGCTGGCCAGCTGGCCATTCTGTCGCAGCTTCCTGGGTGATTCTAATGTGTGGGCAGGGCTGAGAGCCACTGGTCCAGAGCTTCATGGCTTGATTAGAGTATTGTCCCAACTCCACCCACCCAATCGCTAGTGCGTGGAGCTGCAGATGGACCTCTTCCTGGGCTTCCAGGACTTCCAACACCATGATGTGGTCACAGCCCAGCCAGGATGGGTGGGAACCACAGAGAGTCTCAGGATGCAGCTCCCTTCCCCTGGGGAGGCCACTCGGGACACAGGGGAGCCATGGGGGATGAGGCTGTAAACAATGGAGTCAGACCCTGGGGGACCGTGAAGCCAGCCTGCAAGGCTCGGCCTCTGCTCGGAAGTCATCAGAGGTTTGGAAGCAGGCAAGGGACA
The DNA here is from genome assembly GCA_004026765.1 of Micronycteris hirsuta. NCBI lineage: Eukaryota > Metazoa > Chordata > Mammalia > Chiroptera > Phyllostomidae > Micronycteris > Micronycteris hirsuta. The sequence goes on along the minus strand of PVJI01000942.1, from coordinate 107,153 downwards.
GGGCAGAGGGGGTGTGCAGGAGCCCGGAGGAGAGACTGCTGCTCTGAGGTGTTCCGATCGGGCTCTCTGCACAGTCCTGACTGGCCTGGGGTCTCTCAGTGCCCGAGAGGAAGAGGTGGTGCCCACATCCTGCCTCTCCTCCAGTGTCTCCTTTCAGGAGACCGCCTTCCACTCTTCCTGGTCGGCCACCCTGAGAGTGTTCAGAGGAATAGGATTCCAGTCTCTGGAAGCAATTCTAAAGAAGCAATTTCTAACATACTATGCCGCGAGAGCGCTGTTGTAAGAGCTATTTATAGTCTCCCAAGGGGATATCTTTGTGGGGAAAACACTCCTTTGTATATGCAAGGTCTGACTTGTTTGTAAAGGAAAATCGGCACTTTATAGTTAAATTTATTCACTAATTCATCCAACAAATGCTAATGGAGCCCAGGTCCTACGCCAGGCACTGGGGCCTCAATAGTGAACAGGGCAGGCGTAGAAGTCCCTACCCTTAGGTAGAGCCAGTGGCCCTTCTCTCCTTTGCCTGGAATCAGAAGTGTGTCCGTTTGCAGATGAGCCTGCCTGCTCCTAACTGCTCCGTTACTGAGCCCCATTCAGTCCTGTTCAAATCTAGCAGCATGCTGGCGTCCTCCTACAGAGACCCGATCTCAGCAGAGACACCAAATTGCCTTGGCCGCACACGTGCAGCAAACAAAACCGTGTCCTCTTGAAAAAGCGCTGGCAAGGTGTTCAGGCTCAGAGAATTGCGCCCAGAGACGGCAAGAGCCACGGGACTGGTTTCCGCATGGGCCTAATGCTCAGTTTCAGTTGGATTTCGTCATCTCAGCAGTTTTTTTAAGGAATGGTGTTCATTGTGCTTCTGATGATAAAAGTAGCGTATACTCATTGTAGAACATTGAGAGAGAAGCAGCAGAACACGTCGCTCTTCTTCCTCCCAGTTTTTCTTTGAATGCTTACGTTAAAAAAGCCGCTATTAAAACATTACATTATCAGCGTTTCCTCATTCCATTAACATTTATTATAAACATCTTTAAAAGTGACTACCTAGTCTTGGAACCTCTGCTTGTGCCATGGTTAATTGAACTCACTCTCTATGCAAAGCATGCGGGTTGTGTCTCGAGATCGTACGTGATGCCACGACCACATCTTCAGGCACGGAGTTTTGCTGTTTCTCTGGCTATTTCCTCAGTAGTCCTTCAGAATTTAAGGTGCCCGGCTGAAAACGGGCGAACGGTTTGAAGGGGGTACTTCCCAGGAGAAGGTGTGCGGATGGCCATAAGCCCGTGAAAAGCTGTTTGGTATCATCGATCATCACAGACATGCCCATAACAACCCCAACGGGGTTCCACGGTGCACCGAACGGGTGCGATCTGGGAGGCTGACCGTATCCATTGTCAGCACGGAGACGAAGCAACGGGACCACGTGCGCGTCGCTGGTGCGGCTGACAGGGTAGACCCGTTTTGGAAAACGGTTCCCATTGAAGTTAAACACACACCTAGACAACGCAGAAATTCACGTCTAGGCACATATACTCAAGGCAAATACAGGTGTGTAGCCATAAAAAAACACATACTAGAATATTCACAGCAGCTCCATTAACCATAGCCCCGAACTAGAAATAGCCTAAACACCTATCAATAGTTAAATGGATAAATTGTGGCACTTTCGCCAAGTGAAATATTACACAGCAAGGAAAAAGAACAAATGACTGTATGCACAACTCTACGGGTGAATCTCACAGGCATTACGTTGAGTGAAAAAAAGCCAGAAAAAATATTCGGCATGATCTCATTTATGAGATGTTCAAGAACAGGCAAAATGAATCAATGTTTATTAGAATCAGAGTGGTGGTTACTTCCGGGCGAGATACAAATCGGAAAGGTGCATGATGGGAGCTTATAGGGTGCTCGAGATGTTCTTTATCTTGATCTTGGCAGAGAGTACGTGGGTGCCGAGAGAAGTGAAAAAATGATAAGGCTGTATAATGGAACAGTTATACTTTATGCTTTACTGTGTGTAGGTTATCTTTCAGTTAAAAAAGTAAGGTGGTTTGCTACGGTATCAGAAGGCATTACTGTCAGGACCTTGGAAATGCTAGACCCCAGTGTTCCCAGGCACGGTCACCTTCTTTAAGGACTTAAAGAAGCAATACGCCAGGAATGGCTGCAGAGCGACAAGAAAGCACTGTTTTCTTCACAGCCAGGCAAGTGCCCAAAGCCCCCAAATCAGAACTGTATCTCATGGCCGAGTGGGGCTGCCTATTAGCCAGCGTTCTCTAGAGAAACAGAATATATATATATATATACACATGTATATATAAATTTACTATAAGGAATTGGCTTACATAACTATGGTGGCTGAGAAGTTCCATGATCTGCGCGCTGGGGACCCAGGAAATCTGGTGGTGAGATTCAGTCTGAGTTGAAATGGCAGGAGAAGATCGAAAGGGTCAAGTTCTTCCTTCTGCCACCTTCTGTTCTGTTCAGGCCCTTAGGGAATTAGGTGATGCCCACCCACACTGGGGAGGGCAAACAGTTTTACTGAATCCATCCATTCAAGTGCTAATTTCACACAAACACACCCCAAAATAATGCTTAGCCCAATCTTCGGGCACCCTGTGGTCCAGTCACGCTGACATGTATACTAACCATCTCCGGGTACGTGGCTTAGACTGCGGCTAGAGTGGGACCAAGGACCCCCTTGTCTTTGGATCTGGTCTTGACAGCAGCATCCGCAGGTGTGTTCACTGACTCCACCTGCTGCCGTACGCGTGGGAGGAACCACCAAGAACACGCCACAGGGATGCTGACTTCAATGCACAGTGACCCATCTGCTAATGGATGTGAACTGATTGATGACTCACACTCCGATCAATTGGATGGCGACTTCTCTTTCCTTATGGGGGACAGCGGTGAGTCCTAAGGGATTGGACAGGAGATGTCTGACGTGGGGATAGGGCTGAAGCATCTCCTTCCCCTCCTGATTCCCGGAAGGGCAGAGGGAAGGAACGGTTTGAAGGGGATGAACATTTTGTCAAATTGTCCTCCAGAAAGAGCACCTCAGTGCCCACTCACCAATAGCTCCCAGGAAAGTGCATCTCACTGCCTCTTCGCCAGAACTGAGTTTTGTTATTTTGTCAGGTAGGCATGGGAGCCTCAGGGTGCTTGCCTTGCACACCATCTTCACAACTTGTTTTTCCCCACCTAAGTTGCTCTGACTCTGATGCCTGTCTGGGGGGGCGGGGTGTCAAAACTAGTCACTTCTGCCACAGGGGGTTAGATTTGGGGTGCGGGAAAGAGGCCAAAACCAGACCTGAGCATGGCCCCAAGGGCAGAGGCAGTGTGGGAGTCCCGGGCGGGGCTTCTTGTGGGCCAGAGTGCCCTTCCTCTGGGCACCATTCAGGTGGACAGGGACAGCCAGAAGGCAAGTGGCTGGAGCTCAGCTCCTCCCAGATCAGGATGAGCTATATTTTCTTTCTTTCTTTTAAAGATTTTATTTATTTATTTATTTTTAGAGAGAAGGGAAGGGAGGGAGAAAGAGAGGGAAAGAAACATCAATGTGTGGTTGCCTCTCATGTGGCCCCCACTGGGGACCTGGCCTGTAACTCAGGCATGTGCCCTGACTGGGAATTGAACCAGCGGCCCTTTGGTTCACAGCCCTCGCTCAATCCACTGAGCTACACCAGCCAGGGCAGGGCGAGCTATATTTTCTATTAAGAAGATCCCTGTGTCCGCTGGGCTCTGTGCCCACTGCAGCCAAAAAGATGGTTCCCTTATGACCTGTTCCACCCAGGAGCCGTGATAAACCCCCAACAGCAAAGAAATCTGCCCAGGGTCTTGGGTCTGCCCCCCTGAAGACACAGGCTAGCATGAGCATTTTTGCCTCCAAAACCTTTTTTTATTTGACCCATGACAACGGTACCATGGTTGTTGCGATTGGTGTTTCTTTGACTACTAGTGAGGTTGAACTTTTCTTCCTAGGCTTATTGGCCACTTGTCCCTGCACTTCTTGTGAACTCGCTGTTTCTGTCCTCGACCAGTTTCTCCCCTGGTGTTTCCTGGTGGTTTTGATTGGCCTCCAGAGGGTCCCCGTGGGGCGTGGACTCTGGCAGCCCAGGCCTCTTGCGAGTGTTCGTGGCTGAATTTTTGTTGGTGGTGGTGGCATTTTTTGTCTACAAGTACTTTCCTGGGAAGCTGTGTCAGCCCTGCAATTAGCTCCCTCAATCAGGAAAGCAGCTCATCGTGAGATTAGACACAACTCAGTGGCTGATTGCCGGGAATTTGGGAGAGAGCTGGCGGGCGATAATCTCCTGCTTTCTCTCTTTCTCTGTGTCTCTTTTCCTTTTTCCATTTTAAATAACAGCTTGATTGTAAAGAGGGATGATTCACTACTTGAGATTTCTTCTGCATCTTTGCGGGGAGGTTCAGAGAAAAGAACTACCTCCTCTACCTCACCCACCGCTCAGCGAGTCCCGCATCCCTTCTGTTTCAGTTGCTTGCACGCCCTCCCCACACTGCCCCCGGGAACCAGCCAGCCTCCCTCACTCTGACCCTTGCCCTCAGAGCTCACTTTCTCATTGCAAATCTCTTGCTAACCCCGCTCCCCACCCAGCTCCAGTCCTTTACATCTCTGTTAGAAAAAATGCTTCCTATTTTTAACTCCAACCCCTCTTACTGCATTTCATTGTGTTTGGTTCTAAACAGTAATTTATTCCATCTTCTCTGATGCCTTCCTCTGCAATGCTGTCCAGCTTTCTCCTCCCTCCCTCTCTCCCTTCCCTTCTTTTTCTCTCCTCCAACTAATATTTATTGAGAACCTCTCACGTGCCATGCATTGTCCTAGGCATGGAGCTCAACACTGAACAAACTAGATGCAGTCCCTGCCCTCACGAAGCTTACATTCTATCTGGGGAACAAGGCAATGACAAAAAAAACATACACAAACATTTACATTATAATAGCAGGCAGTGATCAATTCAATGACAAAAGGCAGAACAAGAAGATAAATAGCAATGAGAGACATGGTTTTGTGGCAGGTAGCCATGGCCTCTCTGGGGAGGTCACTCTTGGCCGAGAGCTGAATGAGCTGAGGAAAAGGGTCACATGGACATCTGTGGGGGAGACTGTTCCAGACGGGGGGAGCAGCAAGTGCAAAGGCCCCGAGGCAAGAGCAGCCTGGTGTGTTATGGCAGGCGTGTCTTCTGTGAAGGGCAGAGACTCCGCAATGAGGCCCGAGATGGGAGAGGTTCGGATGGGCAGGGAGAGCCTAGCGGGTCATGATGAAGAGATGCTTTTTTATTCTAAGCAGGATGGGAAGGCTACCGACGGTGTTTGAGCTGAGGAGTGCCATGGTCTGACTTCAGTTTTTAAAGCCTCATCTGGCTGCTCTCTGCTGATTAGATTGTAGAGGGGCAAGAGTAAAAGCAGGGAAATAACCCAAATAACCCTTCTCTCTCAGTGAAATAACCCCTCCTCCCAGCTGACAGCAGGGGGCAAATTCAGCTGGAAGGGTCACAGGCAGCTCAGCAACTGTTCAGTGAGGCAGAGCCCAGAGGCCACCAAGGTGTGATCTGTCTTTCACAAAGAGAGCAGTTAAAAGGATAGATTATAAAATTTAGTGGGTTTTTTTTTTTTAAATAATCATCTACTGATTTTTTCCTCTTTTAGATGTTTTGTTGATCAAATTATATTCTTGACATTCTGGGGACCTTCTGTGTTTTCCCAAAGGCTGTCTAATGATGCCACAGTGCAATTAAGACTAATTTGTTGGCAAAAATAATGGGAAATTGTTTAGTTCTACAAAAGAACAAACCTCGGTGCTCTTATTATTTTTATCCTTATTATTGAGGCCGTTATTATTGCTGGAAGCCTGAGTCAGGCTGAAAGAAGCAGGGGGAGGTGGAAAGCATCGGGGAAGAGAAAAGATGGTGGCTCTGAGGAAGTCAGAGCATTTGGGGTCAAACTTCCAATGCTCAGATTTCACCTGCACCGCCTGCTCAGTGGGTGACAAGTGAATTAACATCATCAAGCCTTGGTTTCCTCATCTGTAAATTGGGTATATTGATCTTATCTACACCACTGGATTGCTGCAGGGTAAATGAGATAGGATATTTAAATTAATGCTGGAGAGATAGATTATTTAGGATTAAGTTTGGTTGTGACAAACTGAAAAGAACAGTGGCTTAAACAAGTAGATGTTTATTTTTCTTTCACCTACAAGTCTGCTGTAGGCAATGCAAAGCTCCCTCAAGCAGGAAAGCAGCTCATCGTGAGACTAGGACACAACTCCGGGGCTGATTGCCAAGTCTACTCCATCAAGTCCTCAGGTTCTTAGTACCCAGGCTCTTTTTGGCTCTGTAGTCTAAAATACTGGCCAAAGTTGATCCTTCATACCTACTGACCAGGAAGCAGGATGGGCTGGCTGCCTTTAAGGAAGGCTAGCAAAAGCAACCACTTCTACTAATATCTCATTGGCTAGAACTTAGTCACATGGCCATATCTAGCTGCAAGGGATGCTGGGAAATGTAGTTTTTGTTCTATTCTGGGAGGACTTTTGTCCAGCTATAAATGGGGATCCTAATACAACAGAAAAAAAGGGAGACCGGATATTAGGAAATAAGTGGAGGCCTCTTCCACAGGTGGCCCTAGAGGGAGGAAAATGTAGGGAGAAAGACCCAGACAGCATCCTAAATATCATCAGATTTTGTTTCTCTTTCATAGACAGCCACCCACCAAGTTGTGTTGGCTCTACACCCTAAAATTCCCTTCAATCCACACTCTCCCTCAGTCTCCATGGAAATAGCTCTAGTTCAGACTTCATCATCGCTTACTAGGACCATTGGAAAGGCTCCTCACTGCCTCTCTTCTCAGCTGAGGTCCCTCCTCTTTACCAATGGGTTGTCTGTGACTGAGAGTCCATGGGGCCCCCACTGCCTATAAGATAAAATCCAAGCCTCTGAGCTTAGCCTTCAAGGCCCTTCAAAACGGCCCCCAATTTCTTGTTGCTTCTGCTCATATACCCTTCCTGGCATCCAAGCAGAATATTTTGTTGTTAGCTGAATAAGTCGAGTGCCTGTCTTTGAATCTGCTGTTTTCTCTACCCTCTCTCTCTTTTTAGCTTGTAAAGCTCCTATTCATGCTTTAGAACACACATCAAATGCCCCCTCTCCATGAAGTTGTTGGGAGTGTGCCACTTATTTGGTAGTTCGCCTTCAAATCCATCTTTTGCTCTTCCACTTCTCTCTATCGTGAGGAGGAGGAGAATGGCTGACTGCTACAGGCTGTGTTTTCCAGGGTCCTGGTGAGCTGTCTTCTGGCTGGGTTTGGCCAGTGAGAGGCACTGGCAGGAGACTGGACGATGGAAGGGAGAAGCTGGTGCATTTCTCACCTTTTCTCTGCCAGGGCAGCATCTCTGATAGCGATTACATCTGCTGCCAGACAGCCAGACAGCCAGACAGCAGCCCCCACTGAGGTTGCAGAGTCTGCCAGGCAGCCTTCCCTGGGGTTTACCTCCCGGCAGGGCAACTCTGGTTTCTGGGATCTAGTAAACTCATCTCTCAATAACCTTAACTTGCTAGTGGCTTCCTGCCGGTGCTAATTTCTACAATAGATGGTGCTAATTTGACCTCTTAGCTTTTCCATCACCTGTGTGTCCAATCCCCTGCATTAAATTCCCACTGGGTGAAAAAAAAATTATTTTTAACCAGACCTTAACTGATTCAAGTGCCTGACACAGCACTTGGTGTAGAGTATGTGTTCGATAAATACCTGTTGAAAGAATAAATGGACAGCTATTCCCCCACCTCCTCTCACCATGGGCTTCCCCCAGTCCTAGGTCCCTGCTTTATTGCAGCATGCATTGTGTCTGTTTGTTGATTCATCTGTCACTCCCATGAGACGTGGCTGGTAGCTGGGGATATAGACGTGAGAGTCCAGGCATTCTGACTCTTGAAAATGTTTTCCACTCTCTGCAGCTGGGAGCTTGGAAGGCAAGGAGGGGAAAATAGAATGGAGAGGGGTGAAGGGTTCTCTCTAGGTCTCTCTGCCTCTCTTACTTTAAACACAGGGCCTTGCTTCTGGGTTCAGGCAAGGATTTATGAGTGTGTTTAGGCAGCAACACTGGGGGACCTTTGGCAAGAAATGTTCCCTGTCACGCTCTGACAGCCTGCAGAGGGAGGCAGCTGGAAACATAAGAAAGGAGATTTTTTTTTTTTCTGAGCTGGTAGAGGCTCCTGCTCAACCTCTGCCACCCCTTTAAATGCCACCTGGAGGTGCTTGGGGGAAGGGGGGCGGCTCCTGCCTTCTGGGTGAGGTGGTGCTGAGTCAGAGAAGGGGCACGCTGAGGTCCAGGGAGAGGAGCACTGTGCTGAGTGGTCTCAGATTTTAGTATGGGTTTCACTGAAGATGGAGCAAGGCAATGAGGTTTAAATGGCAGTCAAAGAATTTGGATTGGGCACTGGGAGGAAGTGTTGCCACATCCTCGATGGTGATTTGAAGGTAAACTCAGGTGCAGAAACTTGTAACATTTCCTACCAGCCTCCTGTTTGCTCCACTCCTGCCAAGCTAGGCTTCCTGTCATCCCTTGAACGTGCCTCAGGGCCTTTGCACTCACTCAGTGTCTTCCTTGTCTTGTCTGCCCTCCTCCCTCTTACTGGGTCCTTACTCAGATCTCAGTTCACATGTTACCTCCTCAGGGCGGCCTTCCTTGACCACTCCCTCTAAAGTGGTTGCACCCTATCATTCACTCCCAACCTGGGCAGTGAGGAGTAAATGAGGTAAGATATTTAAATTACTGCTGGAGAGATGGAGTATTGTATTATTTAAGATTACATTTGGTTGTGACAAACTCCAAAGAACAGTGGCTTAAACAAACAGATGCTTATTTTTCTTTCACCTACCACTGCCAACCAAAGCACTGTCCAGTTTTATTTCTTTATTGCACTTATCTCTGTCTATAACAATTGTCTTTCTTTATTTCCATACCTGTTTGTTTTCCATCTGAACCTGCTAGACGATAAGTTTCCCAAAGACAGGAATACTTTCTATTACGTTTCCTGTTCACGCCTGACACCCAGGACAGTGCCCGGCATAGGGGGGCACTCACCAGTGATTTTTGGAATGGGTGAGTAAATTAGTTAAAATGCCAAAGAAGACTAGTTCTCGTGGCTCCAAAGTGACCCTGGGTGTGGTTGGCTGAGGTCTGTCTGGGCGATCTCGTGGGGGCAGGGGACAGAATGGGCATAATACTGGCCTCTGGATCCTAGGTTGATCCAAGGATTAAATGACATCACGTCTGTAAAGCACTCAGCACAGGGCCTGGAGCGTTGTCAAGGGCTCAGCCGGCAGCTGTTCGGTTCAGATGCACTCCCAGCTGCTTCACAGGGAGACCCGCCCGAGCGCCAGGGTGGCATCTGGGCTCTCAGGGCTGAAGACGGCTGGGCACCAGGCCTAGGCTTGAGATGGCCGGGCTGGCCTAACAGTAGAGGCTGCTGGGCTGGAGGCCAGGGGCAGCTTGCTCCCTGGGGCTGGAAAAGACAGCCTGCACGGTCTCTGGGCCTTTGAGGGCCTCGTAGACAGACATATGATGGACTTGCTGAGAGTGTGGACTCAGGAGCCAGATGCCTGAGTCTGAATCCTGGCCCTCCCGCTTACTAGCCCGGCACGTTACTTAACCTCCTTGTACCTCAGTGTTTCCAGGTGTAGAGTTGGGACAATAACTACACCTTCCTCATGGGACCTGCTCAGCTCTGGGAGGATTTTGTGAGTACATGTAAGGCTTTCAGACCCACGTCTAAGTGCTAGACAGGTGTTGGCTGCTGGCAACATCATCAAGATCAACAATGCTACAGGCTGGGTGTTATGGGGGGGCTGTTATAGGCTGGATCATGTCTTCTCTCCCCCCTCCCCCCCAGAACTCATTTGTTGAAGTCCTAACCCGCAGTGCCTGGGCATGCGACTGTATTTGGAGACAGGGTCTTTAAAGAGGTAATTAAATGACAATGAGGCGTTGGGATGGATCCTAACCTAACCTGACTGGTGTCCTTATAAAAGGAGGAGATGGGACACACAGGGACTTGCCTGGGATGTGTGCACGCAGAGCAAAGGCCATGTGAAGATACACAGAGAAGACAGCCATCTGCAAGCCAAGGGCAGAGGCCTCAGGAGAAACCGAACCTGCCGACACCTTGACCTTGGACTTCAGGTCCTCAGAAGTGTAAGTATTTCCTCACATTTCCGAAGCCGTCCAGTCTGTGGCGTTTTGTTTTGGCCGCCTGAGCAAACTAGTACACTGGGCCAGGAACACCGAGCACTGGGCTGCATGTCCTCGCTGGCTGGGACATCCCAACTATGGGGACAGCTGTGGTGCAACTCAAGCCTCCCTTGGCATGGACTTCCCTGAATCCACCTGCAGTTCCCCGGGTACCAGCTCTCTCTCCTCCCCGATGGTTGTCGTTGATGCCACTGTAGGTCCATCACGTGGCCTGTCTGTGACTTGCTCATTGGATCAGAGCAGTGCTAAGAAGGCTGAGGTCAGCCATGTGAGATCTGTTTTTGGTGACAAGAAAGCAAACGAGCAAGAAGGTTGCCTTCCTGGACACCTCTGCAAACACAACGCTTTGACCATCAGTCCATGGTCTGGGGACACGCTCAGTTCTTTCCAAGGATGCTATGAGTTTATTCTGCTTCAGTCACAAGGATGTCCTGAGGGGACTGAATGGCAAATGGGGCTGACTCCCACAGGCTCTCCCCATGCCAGGACTGGGAAAATAGCTCCAAGCAGCCAACCCTCCCCCAGTGGGGCAGCTGCAGGGTCCAGAGTAAGGGCTCTGCAGACTGAGAGACCCTCCAGATCTATTCTGGAGGGCCCTTAGAGGCACCCCATTTTACAGATGGGAAAACTGAGCTCCCCAAGAACTCCAGTTGGTTACAACAGACCAGGAATATGGGTTAGTTTCAGGGAGAGTGAAAAGCTGGAGAGGGCTCCCAAGTCGAAGGTAGGACAGGGGAGGGGCTTGAAACCCTCTACCGTAGGATCGAGTGAAGAAACAGTTCAGCCTCGAGAAGGTCAAACAAATCGGAAGGGCTGCTCAGGGCGGGTCGGTGCAGGTGGGAACTTTGGAGGACCCTCAGGAGGGAGCAGGAAGAACAGCAGCATGGTTTACAAATGTAAAGGAGTCTCTTCCACAAAGTAATCACAAACTTGGATTCCAACAGGCAGTTTTCATTCCTTTCTCGTCCGCCCATTCCCACTCCCACCTCTGCCTCAAGCCTTGGAGTTTTACATTTTCCTTCTTTAGTCAGAGCCAATCCCAGAGGAGCAGGCAGGAATGGGCCTGCTTGATTGGAGAAAAAAGTGCCTTAAGGCGGGGCTACGTGGTTGACTGACTGGAGGGGCTCCTGCCTGGGCCAGGCTGCGGCTGCTGAGCGAGGCCAGGCGCCGGCTGCACGGTAGGGTGGGCAGAGGCTGTGGAGCAGCTGGTCAGCCGGGGGCCTTTGGCTGTGGCGATAGCTCTGCTCAGCTGGTGAAGTGCTGCTCTCCTCTGATTGAGCTAATTATGCTGATTGAATTTCCTCCTTCTCTCTTCAGTGCCTCCCCCTGCCTCCTCCTCTCTCCCTTTTCTCCCCTCCTGGCTCCCTTTAGAGAGAAAGGGAAAGGTTTCCTTAATGTGACTGGTATTGTTATGCACACAGTGTCAGATGTTAATGCGGCCGTGATTGACAGCTAATCAGCCCATCAGCTGTACAAAAAGAGTGAATAACTCGGTAATTTGATTTCCCCTGATTCCCCTGCGTGGGATGGCAGGAAAGTCTAAATTAGCAATCAGGGAGCCTGTGGCAGATCCTGGAGGGTTGTGGTGGGGATCCAGGGCTTGTGGGTGCAGCTGCAGCCTCGTGGGTGCCGGTATCCAGGGTGTGGGAGCCCCCACTGGCCTGGACTTGGGTCGTGGAGGAGCACTGTGACCTGCACAGACTAAATGTGGAGAGACTTGAGCAGTGAGTGGGTCAAGTGCCCCTTTTTGTGGTGGCAGGGGAGAGGCCTGGGTGGCCTCCAGGAGACTGGAGGGGCCTGGGCTGGGGGTGCTCTCATCCTGTTGTCTGCAAGACCGCCATGGAGGTGGCTGGGATGCAGCAGCCAGCTTCCCTCCCCCATCCTTTTGCAGCTGGTTGCCAGGGTTTCCGCTGCATGACCCACATCCTTCCAATTCAGAGAAATAGTTGCCTCTTCACTCAGCTTCTGGCAGGTTCCATTCAGGTCAAATGGACACAGGAGAAACACATGTGGATTATTGGGTCCCTAATGAAGCTGCTGCTGTCCCTCTTGGGCAGGCATTGGTAGCCAGTCACGGCATCTGCCAGGGACCCTCTGTGACCCAGGCCAAGTGTTGTGTCGCACTCATTGTGTTGAGGAAGAAAGACTGAGCACCTGGCTCTGAGCCCCACAGCAAGAAAGTGGTGGAGTCGGGATTTGAACCCAGGGTAGCACCAACTTTTTGGCTGTGGCGGTGGAGGCGGGATGAGCAGTGATGTCCACCTTGGCCTGGCCTCATTAGAAGACACTTCCACTCCCCGTGAGGTTCTAGCCCTGGAGGCCCCCAGCCAGAGCAAGGCTTGTGAGATCTGTTGCCATACAGTCACGCATGTGACTATTTGTGCTTTTACACATGGGTAGACTGAGGCCCCAGGAGGGCAGGGACTTAATGAGGCCACAAACAGAGCTATTGACCTGACTGGAGCTAGAAGCTGGCTCTCAAGAACCCCACCTAGAAGTGCCCAGCCTGCCTGCTCCCTGACCCCGCTCCCACTCCACTCTGTCATCTTCTCTCCTGCTTTTAGCTGCCCCCTCTACCCCAAATGTGGGAGTTCGCAGGGAGCTGGGAGTGGGGCTGGGCAGCCAGCAGGGCCTAGAGATGCCTGGGAATGACTCTAGGTGGCAACAATTTGTTGTTGGGAAGGAGCTGCTTCCCCCAGCAGTCAGCTCCTCAGGCAGCTGCTAGGGGGTGGGGGTGGGGAGCTTGGGCTTGACCCCCCTGATGTTCTGAGAACATGGTAGCCTGGACCTGGGGGTCAGAAGTGTTTCCATCAAACACTTCTTGGTCCACCTCCAGCCCCGAAGACCTTGTTCCTACATTGTCTTTTCTGGTTTCTTCTTGGGGATGTGGATATGGTGGGTTGCTGATGTGTCTTGATAAGGAGTGGTTTGCTTGGGTCGCTCAGCCCTGTTCTTGGGCAGTGGGCATCCATCCCATTCCACACTTTGTGTGTGTGCATTTGGCAAACCCATATGTGTGCTGTAGCCACACCGACATGTTTGTGTACCTTTCTTTGTTCTTGTCTTGGGTGCTCCCACATCAGTCCGTGCGTGTGTTCCCATGTGTGCACTTACGTGTACTGACAGGGGCTCATGCCAGATGCATTAACCCATCTCTGGGGATTAGGACCCCCACCCGTCGGGCCCCAGGGGAGCTTGGGAAGCTGGGCCTTCTTTGAGCAGCCTCCCGGATGCTGAGAGAGGGAGTCTAAGAGACACGACACAGAAGCCACAGTCTTTGTCCTCAACGGGGCTTGGGCAACTGGGTTCATATGGGAGCAGCAGCTGGATGGACCAGGAGTTGACCGGGGAAGCTATGGACCATAGCCTTGACCTTTGCAGGGTCAAGGGTAGGGAAACAGCCTCTGGAGGGGCTGTAGTCAGATCTGAGCTTGAAAGAGATAACGTTCATTAGGGGTGGGATTTGGAAAAGCCACACACCCCCGGGGAACAGTTGTGGAGCCTATTTTGTTCCAGCCTGTGTGCTGGCTAATGAGGGTAATTACCCTTGTGGTGCAAATGAGGATACGAGGCTCCGAGAGGTACGGAAAGAAGTTGCTTTAGGGCACACACCTAGGAAGAGGGAAGTCCGGATTCCGCTTTGTACCGCAGCTCACCTTTGCTTCCCAGTAAGACACGGCAGAGGCTGCAGGGAGGGCGAGAGGTGGGGAGAGGAGGAGGAAGGGGGAGCCGCTGTGCAGGAGCCAGAGCCTGGAGGAGGGCCGTGAGGGCAGAGGGGAGCTGCGCACTCCGAACTGCCGAGCACGAAGATAGCACGAAGATTCCCCTTTTTTCAGGCAGCACGTGTTCACCCGGAAAGTGCTGCGTGTGAGGCACTGAGCTACGTGCCAGGGCTCCTTCGGTGAACCCAGCAGGCTGCTTGCCTGCTCTCATGGAGCTACTGTCTGTTGTGTGTGGGTGCGTGTACCTGAGCAGGGATGCATGTGTACATGTGCATTGTGGGGGAGGATAGCGATGTTAGTCACAACGCCAGCAGGGGCTATTGTAGCTCACATGGAGCTATTGTTTATTCATTTAATCCCTGCTGCAGCCCTGTGGGGGTCTTCTATTGCCCCCATTTTACAGATGGGAAAATAGAGGCAACTTGCCCTGGGCCACACAACCAAGACGTGGTGGAACCGACTCCGGAACCCGGGCCATTTGGCTTCAGGGTCAACATTTTTACTAATCATGAACGAACATTGACTAGCCACTGCACTGTGTGCTGGGGAAGAATAAAGGAACTGTTGAGGGGTGCAGGTGTCTGCAGGGCCTCCATGGGCATGTCGCCCTGGAGACATGCGCAGGGTGTTCATCGTGTCATTTCATTCCCCGGTGACCCTGGAAGGCTGGGTTGGGACCCCATCTACCAGACGGGACCGATGCAGCTGAGAAGAGACACGTCATGTGCCCAGCATCATGTGGCTTGTGAGAACTGCCCCACCTCCACACGAGCTCCGTACTCCTGAGGGGGGCCTATGGGTCTGCAGCTTCTGGGCTGCTGAGGGCACTGAGTCCTACGCTCACCTTTCACCCTCTGGGAGGCCCAAGGGCAGAGAGCCAGAACGCAGCAGACACTGCTGGCTGTCATCCCCGATGTCTCTGTGACACTTCTGGCAGAGTGGTCAGAAGTGGTCTGGCCACTCCAGGCTGTGAGCTGTCTCCCAGGGCCACCAGCTACACCTGAAGGAGAGGTTGACAGGGCCTCAGCTGTGAGAGGCATGTAGATTCTGGCCCTTGAGCTCCCCCCTCCCCTTTCTTTTCCTTATAGCCAGCTGCCGCCCCCACACTACCCAAGGAGCTGCCCGGGGCCCAAGGCTCCTGCCCCGTGTCTCCTTGGGAACCGCTGAACCCCCAGGGAAGCTTGGGCTCTGGTATTCCAGACCCATGGGGTTAATCTCCCTACTTGTGCTCAGCTCCTATTTGCAACCTCGGTGGCCCAGGACTATCTCACGCGTGGTCCTGATGCTTTTTCCTCTTTTGACCCACCCCGACTGTCAGGCTCGCCCTCTGTCCTGCTGACGCACCGACACCATGCCCATGGCCTGCTACTGGCGTTGGCACCACACCCACGTTCTAGATGAGTGAGCTGTCATTTGTGCAAGGCGAGTGCCTTGCCCAGGGTAAGGAAGGGAGCTGACTTTTCTGGAGGCAGAAAGAGGCTCTGGGAGCCAGGCACCTGGCATTCTGTGACTGTTTTGTCCTTGTTCTGTGACCTTGAACAAGGTGGAACATCATTTTAAAAGCTTTTTCTGGTAGCTCTTCCTATTCCCCACTCCCCCAGATCTGAGTTCCCTACCTTGCAAGCCCCCATCTCAGCACATGGGCTCCTTCTTACACTGCTCCCCCAGTTGCGAGCTGCTGCCTCCCCCACCAGCCTGGAGAACCCTCCGCTGGGGGCGCCGGGCCTGAGGACAGGAGCCAGTGCTGTGATGCTGCCGGCGCCGGGACACACTCTGAGTCCCCAGTTCATTTCTTCATGCTCACCCTTCCCAGATCCAGCATCCTCTGCGTCACCTCCCACATCTGGCTTCCAGTCTTGGCTTGGTCACCACTCACGACAGGAGTATTACTAACCAGTGGGGCGGGGTGGGTGTTCCTTTACCATATGAGTCCCGTGACTAAATCTTCCTTCTCCCACCCGGTTGAGCTCCCTCTCCAGGGCAGCCTTCCAGGATTGCAAACAAAGGTCAAGGCTCTCCTCCTGGGTTTACTCTCCTCCTGACTGAGCAGCCACAGTTTCTTCAGTCGGCCTGGGCCTGCCTCCTTTATACAGTCAAAAGTTGGTAAGGTTCGCCCTACGTTAGGTAGCCGAGGTGGCTAAGAAAGGACCGGGAGCCGAAAAGGTCCAATTAAGGGCTTTTATTCCAGGCGGGACACTGCTACCTGGCCTCTGTGCAGGTGTTCGCAAGACAATGTCCTCTGATCAGGGATGGCTGGTTCTGGGGCAGAAAGTCCCGGGAGACTTATGGGCCTTGTTTCATGGAGAGGGGAGGGACAGCGAGGATTCAACCAGTTTCCAGCAGGATGCTGGAGGCTATGACTCAGTTGCTTCTGATAATGGGGAGTCTGTGGTCAGGGATTATAGCTGGTGCAGCACACCTTCTTCTTTCCAGCATGGGCGGTGGCTTAGGTCCCCCATATTCTAGCCCAGTACATTCTAACGCCTGCCCTGTGGTGATAACTGTATGCAATACCCCAGGAAGGTCTGACCAGAGCAGGTACAGGGAGGCAGTCACCTCCCTGAATCTGTACATCGTACTCCTATTGATATAGCCTAAGAATAAACTAAATATTTTCAGCAGCCACCTCGCTCTGCTGGCCCATTTTTACTTTGTGGTCACCTAAGGACACCAGAGCTTTGCCCTCACACACATTTCTGTCACACAACGGTCCTCATAACTGACAGTTCTGTTACCGGAGAGTGCTGAGGAATGTGGTTTATGGGCAGAAAGTAAGCCCCACTCCCTCCCCCCGACCATGTGTGGACTTGGAGATCTGCGCAGCTGCCTGCTGGCCCGTTGGTGCGATTCCTCTGGCAGGGCTGGTGCTCCCTTGGCGTGTTTGTCCTGCCCGATCCCCTCTGCCCCACTGCAGTTCAGCACCACACACTCCCTGCTTGTCTCTTGGTCTCCCTTGTACTTCTGGAACCAGCTGTAGCGGGAGGAGTTCCAAATTAGAAAGCCTGATAAAAATGCCAACTGTCTCTTCCCAAGGTATCACTGTAGTGCCCAGGCCTTGAAGACTTGCAGGGGACAAGGTGCTGTTTCCATGTGTCACTAGCCCGACTCCAAAGCCCTGCAGAAAAGCGCAGGAGGAGGTGGAGAAAATTGGAACATTTCATTTATTTATTCATTCATCCATCCAATCGGTATGTACTGAGCATCTAGCCGGGGCAGGCGCTGCTGTGGGAGCTGGGGAGGCGGGAGAGGATGAGATAGAAAAGGCTCCCGTGTTTATGAACTAGTGACTTTCAACTGGGGTGACAGACCAGATAACCAAATAGTGGGGAACAGGCCAGGAGGGAGATGGGGTGAGGAAGCCGCTTGAGTCAGAGGCAGTTCTGGCACTGGTTAAGGACCCAGGCTGAAGCTACAGTACCTGGGTCTCAACCCCTGGGGCCTTGGATGAGGTAACAGCTCGGTGCCCCCCTGGGTTACTATAAAGGAGCTGGTGCAGGGCCTGGCACATAACAAGTGCCTTTTATTATGTGGGGGGTGGTCTAAAAGGTGATATTTAAGGTTTAATAGGAACCAGCCACATGTGCATCAGGAGGAAGTGGTGCAAAGGTCCTGGGGCAGGAAAAAGCTTTGCTTGTTTTGGGGAAAAGAAAGAAGGCCCGTGTGACTGGAGAGAGGGTGAGAGGAGAGAGGAAGTCAGACGGATGAGGGGCCAACCCAGTCAGTGGTCAGGCGTGGTGGTCACTGCCAATGGTCTGGATTATGACCTACAGCCAATGGGGTACCACTGAAGGGTTCGAATCAGGGTAGTGATTTGCTTTTTTAGGTTGGCGTGTGCTGTGTTGTGGGCGTGGCTTGCAGGCAGCCAGGGGGAGGAGCAGCTGAAGAGGCCCATGCTAGGCCTGGCTCTGCGCCAAGCCCATAAACCTGGCCTGAAACGCTTGCCAATAAGGGTGGTGGGAGAAGCACCTCCCCACTGTTCCTGAACTTTCTCAATCCACCAAGGCCTGGAAGGAAGAAGCAAAGAGGCTCGGAGGGGAGTTTTGAGGGATGTTATTTTGCATCTTAATTGCATGCTAAGAAGGCCCGTGGGCAGGGCCAGCTGCAGAGCATTAGCTGCCACCAAACTCCAGTAGTGACTCAGGCCACAGAGCCTTAAAATATTTATTTTTTCACTGTATTTGGAATTCAACATCTGCCAGAGAGCCACTGTCTGCAAGCGGGAGGTAGAAGCGGGGACCTGTCGGCAACAGCAACCTGGAGACACTGCAGAGCCATGCGGGTCCTGCCTCTTGAGCAGGGAGCCAGAGCGGCGCGGGGCTGATCCTCCGCAGCTGCTGGTACCTCAGGGGGCTCCCCGGCTCGCTGGGCTGGCAGTGATGCGCACCTCCGGGAGGGCGCCGCTCCCTCCATTACAGATTGATTTTCTGCTTTACAGCCTGGGCCGGTAGTTTACAACCCATCTCACATTTCTTTTGAGGAAAAAAATCTAACTTCGCGTCCTGGATACCAGAGTATGTGAGTGGTCACATTTTAGGAATGTGTACGTACGGACATCTGCATTGACACAAAAATCTGACTGTCCTCAGGGGCATGCAGGAGGGGCCAAGGGTGCAGTTAGTAGGGTTTTTCATGGCAGTGAAGTTGCTGTTCGTTCCCACCACTTATCAGCACTGTGACCTGGGCCGAAGCCCTCTACCTCTCTGCCCTTCATCTGGAGAATGGGGCTGGAGCTCCAATCTCACAGTGCTGCCCCGAGGACTATACAAGGCTCTTCCTGCCAAGCACATGGCCCAGTGTCTGACCATCCCGAGGTCTCCGTCAGCGCGGGTGTTACTTTTACTGGTGCCTTGGGTAGGGTGTGAGCCCTGTTCATGCGGACACCCACATGAGCTGTGGGGAAACTGGCCGTGGACTCTTGGGTCCCTGGACACTAGGGAAGGGCTCAGGCTGGGGAGGAGACTCAGGGAAGGGGGAGGACAGGCCACATCACCCCCTCCTCATAGGCGTGACTACTGGGGGGGATGGGGAGGTGGTGGAGCTTAAATGTTCGATGACTCAGATCCAGCTCTTTTATTTTGCAGCGTCTGCTGAGGCTGAGAGCAGGCTGGATTACTGTGAAGTGCTCCTAATTTGCACAGAGAGATAAGGAGCTCATCATAACTGAGAGAGGGGACGGCTGTTCCCAAGCAGCTGCTGCAGGCTGGTCCTAGGTGAGCCAGGATCTCTGGGCTGGGGGTAGGGGTGCTGGGGCTCACTCTCCCCAGGGGCCTGCATGAGGTGGTCTTGGTCCTGGTCACCATGCAGGAGGTGGCAGGGGAAGGACAGACACTCTCAGACAGAGCTGCTTGAGAGAGAGACATGGACACCGAGAAGCTGGAATTTATATTTCTGAAAACTGGACAAGTTTTTGAGCTTTGTGAATGCCTGTCCCACCCTTGGGATGCAGGGCTGTAAATTGGAGGCTGGGCTGCAATTTATCTGTCCCCTCCCTCAGTCACTCCCCTCACTCTGCCACCTCAGGTGCAGGGGAGGGTGATGCAACTGCCTTTAATCACTGGGCTTGCTCAGCCGGGGCCGGGACTCCTATAGCTGGAAGGACACAAGGCTGATCTTGGGAGGAACTTCCTAGGGAAGCATCACGAGGGCCTGTGCCATCCTTGCTTCCAGAGGCCTTTAGGAAGAGGCCTCTGCCCGACACGCCCTCCCCTGACCCTCAGCCCCACACAGACACTGACCTTGGAAGGCTGACTGGACCTGATGGGGAGGGACAAGTGGCTTAGCTCTCTTAGGCTTGGAAGGAGGTCAGGTGGCAGCAGAGAGGTCCAGGGACTTCATTCTGCTGGGACAAACTCCTCACGTCTGAACAAGAGAAGGGTTTTTGCAACACTTTGTCTCACTGGCTTCTCAAAGCAGTCCCAAGAAGTAGACACCTTCACCCCCATTGTACAGAGGAGGAAACTGAGGCACAGAGAGGGCTATTTCAGGATCGAGCCTGGACAGGGATGCTGCTCTTCAGGCAGGGCTTCCTGAGCACTGTCCCACAGGGCGGTGGGGCAGGCTGGCCACCAGGCTGCTGCCTGTGGCTATAGAGGCAGGGACAGGAGGGGCAGGTGGGGTCTCCCGTGGCTGCAGGAAGGACAGCTCTGCAGGGCTGGGTGTCCTGGTGCTGAGAGACTGTGCAGCGAGTGGGCTCGGGGACGCCACCTCCCTGCCAGCCAGCCCCGCCGCCCTGTGCACCCCGAGCGGAGTGGGCAGTGATGGCGGAGTGCGCAATAAGAGCACTGGACTGAGAGTCGTGGGTCGGGACGGGAGTGCAGCCTCGTTCATTCAGGAAGCGTTCATTGAGCGCCTGGGTCCTATCCCCATGAATCTTCACAGCAGCTCCACAAGGTCACGAGGCCACGAGGCCACGAGGCGGATACGCTCTTTGTCTTTCATTGATTTTAAGAGAGGAGAGAGGGAGAATGAGGCGGAAGTGACAGCCTTTTACAGCCTAGTTGCAGACGTGCCCTGCCATCACCTTTGCCCCATTCTGCTCCTTGAACCAGTGACTAGGTCCAGCCCACCCTCCTGGTGAGGAGATTCTCACACAAGGACCTGCATACCAGGAGATGGGGATCAATACAATAATATCTGCATGGTGGCAAAGCCATAGAGGTTCAATGAGCTTCTATACGTTACGTAATTAGCGTGGTGCCTGGCATGTCGTAGATGCTCACTAAATTAATTGGCTGCTGTTCCTGCTGCTGCTGCTCGCAAAGCCAGGCTGGGCTGAGGCGAAGGCAGGACAGCATCCGGCAACTCTCCCCGTTCTCGTTGGCCCAATACCCAGGGAGCACAGCTCCCCCAACCCCTCCCCCTGCTGCCAGTTCTGTCCGATTCCTGAGGCTCACTTCCTAGGTTCCATCCCCTGCTGTGCTCCCCTGACGCCTCCTTGATGGCAGGGAAGGACTGGGCTGGTGGTCCCGAGGACCCCACTAGCGTTGTCTCTCCGTCCTAGACCTTAGGCAAGCGCGGGCGACAATGTTTGAGGGTTACAGATTTCTTGGCTGTAGCAGTGGAAGGTTTATATTTTTTATCTGGAAGGAAAAACTGTGAAGTTTACATCACTGCAAAACAAACAGAACTGGGACTTCTGTTTCACAATCGACAGTTCTAACATGTTCCTGACAGTTACAAGATTTTCTCTCTCTCTGGAAAATTGGGGGAGAGGGTCATGTGACGCCTTCTCACTCTGACTGCTCTGCTGGCGATAAAGACGGGGAAACCACCCCTCGCCGTGCTTAGGTGATCGGCCCAAGATTGCAAAAACAGTGGAACCAGGATTTGAAGCCAGCAAGCCTATGCATGATCTTTGTGTTATATTTATTCATTCATTATTCGGGCAATATTGCTTAGTCCTGCTACGTTCCAGCCTCTGTGCCAGGTACCAGCATATGATGAGCAAGGTTTTGTTCCAGCCTTAAAAAGCTTTTAATGTTTCTCTTCTCTCCCGACTCCCAGTGGATTATAACTTTTCCAAATAGAGCCCGCTCTTTCTCAACATCTCTCCTCCCCTGTAGCTACTACACGGCTTCGAATTTGAAGTGGGACTATACTTAAGCTGTTGTTTTGTGTGGACATGTGTCAGAAAATGGCCTTATGGTCCCAAGAGAGAAGGATGTGACCCGATAGAGCAGTTGGGTGGAAGTCGGTCAAACAGAGACCCTGATGGAAACAGAGGAACAGGGTCTACGGATTAAAGCCGCTGGTCGACATTTAATAGCAGGTCCTTCTCCAGCCCTTGCCCATCCCAGACCTTGCTCCTCCCCGCTCTATGGCCCTTGGGGAGTTATACCCAAGCTACTGCCCTCCTGCCCAGTGAGCCAGGTGATGGGACTGTAGTTAGTGGTACATTCGATCCAATCTGGTCAACTAGAAATACATAAGGAAATTGAAACATGAAAATGCCCTCGAAATTTATACAATTGCTATATTGTAGTTCAGCCAGCTGTTAACGGCATTGTATGAAAGATGGCAGAAATAATTTGTAACCAATCTCACATTTGTTCACTGCATCTTGGCAGAGGAAGACATGCAGGGGGCATCTCCGTTACCAGGAATACCTCGCTCCTCTCCCACAAGCTCATCGTGCCCCCAGAGCAATCAGTCCCTCAGCCAGGCACGGTGGCTGTCGGGAGGGACAGTGCGTGCGGGGCACTCTCCTGGGTGCTGGAGATGCGGGGGCAGAGTCCTGCTCCCTGGAGCTCCCCTGCTGGTGGGACAGGCAGACCCTCACACACCGAACAGTGAGGGGTGCAGTCAGACCGCGAGCAGTGCTAGGGAGACAAGAAAGCAGGGTCACGGGACAGGAGATGGGAGAGTGTGAGGCGGGGAGGCGAGGCGAACCTCTGGGCAGTTCACGGGGGCCTTAAATACTTCTTGAGATATTGTAAGTGCAGGCCTCACCTGACCCCCTGATCTACAGCTTTCCTCTCCACTTTCTCGCTATGTATCTTTGGGAAAGTGACTCAGCCTCTCTGAACTTCAGATGCCTCATCTGTGGAGTGGGAACAGTAGTAGCTGTCCCAGGGTAATTTGAGATAAAATGCATCAGACCTCATTGTTCACTGTGTTCTGGGTATGTGAATTGTTAGGATTGCAACTGCAGTGCCATGTCATTCATTCATTCATTCGTTCATTCTCTCCTTTACCAAATATTTATTATCATGTGCCTTTAAAGGGCACCCCACTGCTGATTTGCTATTCTGGCCCAAGCCTAAAAGGACTTTGGTCTTATTGACACTGAGCTGGAATATTTAAACAAGCCTGCACGGAAGGCTTAGGAGTGACAACAGGGGATGAATGTGGTGTACCTGTGTCTGAGTCTATGTGTGTGCATGTCTGTGTGTGAGTGTGTGCGTGTGAGTGTGTGAGTGTAGGTGGTAGGAGATCATGCTTCATCACAGGGAGCAAGGTGACTTTGCCCTATTTGGGGTGTGTAATATTTTCAAATCTCTTATCCCCATCACGTCCTGGCAGGGGACAGCACAGAGGCTGCTGTGTCCATTTGGCAGATGGCACTGAGGCTTCTCAGAATCTCTGGCTTAGAGAAACAAGCAGCACACAGCACCGAGGTCCTGCCCTAGTCTCCGCATCACACAGCATCCTGTATCCCCCACCTCGACTTCCTGGGGCTCCGATGACCTCTCTCGGATTCTGCCTTCTCCCTTCTGGGGGCGGGGGAGGGTGGGCCGGCTCTCTCTCTACCCCAATGCCTGCTGTTGCTGGCTTCACTGCTGGGCGCAGACAGCCTACCACATGCAGCGTGGATCCTCAGGCTGGGGCCGTGGAAAGAGCCCTGTAGTCAGATCCTGGCTGTGGCCAGTCAGGTCTTTTATGCTCTCTGAGCTTCAGTTTTCACATCTGTAATGAGTTGGTGACTTCCTGTAACGAGCAGGGTCGCTGTTCGGAGTAAGGGGATAATGGATGTGAAGGCGCTGCTGCACTCGCTCCCTGGCCCCCAGACGCTGCCACGATTCCTGCTCAGAGGAGCTTGTAGTTCTGATGGACTCTTCCAGAACCACAATCTACCCCTGAAACTTTGTCCAGGAGGCTTGGGCCCTGGGTCTCCTGTCCTGGTCCTGCCAGGCTTCTCCGGCCTAAGGGCAGGACCCTGCTCCCTCCTGAGCACCTGGCATCTGGCTGGGACCCATGGCCCATATTGCTCTACTCTCCCAGTCAGCTCTGAGTATTTCTTCTGTCCAGAAACACCTGGTGCACTGCCCCTAACCCCACGGGACTCCTGGGGCTGGGAATCCTGGCGACAGGGCTGACTCCTCTGTGTTCTCCTTTCCAAAGGTTCAGTAACCAAATATGAGGCTGGCTGCAAGGTATTTCCACTTCCGCGTGGCTCTCTCTGCTTGTCCTGCCCGCTTAGTGCTGTGCCTCCGTGGCTGACACCCTCTGTAGAGGAGCCAGACCTTGGCCTGATCCCCTCCCCCCAGCTCATTCCAACCCCATCCTCTGCTGGTCCACCCCGCAGGGTTCCAACATATTAAGGCAAAAACTTCCATTCCTCCTTAAGTGCTCTGGTCTCTGGAGTTGCATATAGTGAGCGCCATGCCTCCCACCTGCGATCCTTTAGAACAGTGGTTCTCTGGTGGGCTTTTAAAAAATACTAATGCCTCAGGTCAAATGAATCAGAATTTCTGGGAGAGACAGAGGTATGGGCATTGGTATTTTCTAGAAGTCCCCTCAGGTGATTCTAAGAAGCAGCCAGGACTAAGAACCACTGCTTTAGAGAACGAGTGACCCCTGGCTTGGCCTTCCCCCATCTTCATTTCCCAGGGGCTCCTTGCAACTTTCATAGAATTCAGTTTTCAGGACTGAAATCATTCTAGTTACTGTCCATTTCCTATGTCCCCACTGGCCAGTGTGACTTGGGGAATGTGACTTCCTGCACTGAACTGGGCTGTCTAGGGCCGGCTGTCCACCGTGGCCTGTGGGCCAAATGCGGCCCAGGGTGGCTGTGAATGCAGCTTAACACAAAATTGTACGTTTACTTATAACATTATGAGATTTTTTTTTGTGGTTATGTGTCACAGTGTATTTAATGGCCCAAGACAACTCTTCTTCCACTGTGGCCCAGAGACGCCAAAAGGTTGGCCACCCCTGGTCCAGGGCAAGACCGAAACCTCTTCTGCTCATGATGTTATAACTCTGTTCACACGTCTCCAAGTCAAAGGAGCTCTTCCCGTCTGTAACCCACTTGGTGACTTAAATAAGTCACCCAGTCCTCCCTTCAACATTTCCTTCTTCGTTTTCCTACTCTGTTTCTATTGACATAAGAATGCCTGTTCAAGTAGGGTAAAAAGTTAATTCAACAAACACATGCAATCAATTCCAGGAAAATCATCCAGGACTTGATGCAACCTTCTACAGGGTTTAGACTGATTACTGGCTTTTTTTTTTTTTCTGTTTCAACAGGTCCATCCTGAGGTTAGCTCCATCCATTGCCCCTGATTTGGGATGCACATAACAGGTATCTAACTCCCATACATTCAATACCAGCTCTTCTTACACTTAAATAACAGATTCCATTAAAAGAGCATTAGTATGGCCCTCTGTAATTAATCTTCTCTAGAGAACTAATAGTTCAGAAGGTACGCGGTAGAGCAAGGGCATTGTACATCACTAAGCTCATTTATCCTAATTGATTTATCTAAGAATCGCTGGGGCAGCCAGCCTCGTGCCTGATGACCTGCGGCGGGGGCCCTATGGGGGCCTGGAGTTGGGAGGAAGAAGCAGTGTGGATGGAGCCAGAGCTGGCAGGGGCTGGCTTCATCCTGATCACAAGGAAGCAAACGACATAATGGACCCGCCTCAGAGGCAGGCCAGGCTGGGGAAGCTTTTAGAGGCTCTCAGCAGCCCTTGTCGCGCACCCAGATTGCACACAGAGCTATTTCACATCATTAAACCCCCCTATTTTTACCCTGGGTGCTGCATATTCTTTCACATCAGGCCGGGCTTCAAAGTAACTGCTTTGCCAAAGCAGGTGTAGCCACTGCGGCAGTCTGACCCTGGGACATGGGGACACATTTGCTGCCTGTTTGTTTGCTTGCTTGCTGGCCTCCCAGCCCTGGAGCTGGGGACCTGCATCTGCTCAGCCTGCCTGTTTAGGTTCCTGCTGCCATTGGTGCTGGGGGCTGGGGAGTGGGCATCACTGTGTTGATCTCCTTGCCCTTCCCAGCCCCCAGCCCCTCACCCATCCTTCCTCAGGCTGGCCGAGAGCAGGTGGGCATAGGGAGTGACCCTCAAGGACAGGACAAGCCTGGGCTCTGTTTGATCCTCCATTTCTTTCCCTGTGGACTTAAGAAGCAGGAAATAGGGCACCAGCAATGCAGAGCAGAACCCAAGGGACAGACCCCTGTGCCAGGTGACGCATTCACCTGGGGTTCTTATGCTTGGTGCTTTGTGCTGACCCTTCCACAGGCTCATCTGCTTTTCTCTCATAACCTCCTGTCTGGAGTCTCTCCTGATGTTTAATCCATGGTGTGTGCTCGATTCTCCCTCTGAATCCACCCCAGTTAGTATCTGTGTCCTGCCTCCTCTGCTTCCAGGCTCCAGGCCATCCTGATCTTCATTCTCCCAGGCTCCAGCCTTCCCAGCTCCTCCCTCCACACAGGCACAGGCTGGGTGGGCCCCTGGACTGCAGTCCCTGCTCCCAGCCCCTCTGTTATTGCCTTGGTTTATGTGCTGCCTTCTGCATTGATTTCCTGGTTGTCTCCCAGGTCCTAGCTGGAAATAGTGTCCTGCCCTGCATGGCAGCCCATCTGTCTGGAGCACTAATATGCCCAATCCCCATCCAGCTTTTGCCAGCTTTGTCCTCTCCTTCAGGATGAATCCTGTTTTCTGTATCCCTGGCCAAACCTGACAGACCACAAAAAGTCATGATATTACTTTCCTCTGTCCCTTGGGCCATTTTTGCATCCTGCCCACTATATCTGACAGATCCTTGCATATTGGACCAAGGTCACCTCCCTGGAACCTGAAAATCATGGATCCCGTTTTTGTGCACCCCCCACCTTTCCTTGCAGTTGTCCTAACTTGCAAGAAGGCTGCAGAATGAGGGACGTTTGTGGACTCAGTGCTCATGCCTGTGTGACCTTGGGCAATTCCCTTCCTTTCTGTGAGCTTCAGTTTCTTTATCTGTGAGATGAGAAAATTGGAAATAATGATTCCCAGGGGTTCTTTTACTTTTAAAATAAAATGAACAACAAGAGACCCTGACAATAAAGGGATTAATATAATGGTCAAATCAAGCTGGGTCTGCTCTCCCCTCTGCCTGGGGCTTCCACATCATGCAGGACTTGGCAGTGGATTTACAGGAGACTCTCAGCACAAGGGCCCTGGGCTCTCACCTTTGGAAAATGGTGCAATTTAATGGTAATGCAATTACAGATGTGCTGAGATTGAAAGAGCCCATCTTATCTCAAACTCATCTTCCCCACCGAGTATCAGGGCAGGTGCTGATCCCTAATAGCTGCTGAAATGAATTCACCAGGCACCTGGGGGCTGCTAGAGAGGAGATCTGTGTACAGAGAAAGAGAAAATGGGAGGAGGAAGAGAGATGGAGAGAAGGAGGAAGGAGGCAGGGAGGGAGGGAGAGAAAGGGAGAGGGAGAGAGAAGGAGGGAGAGAGACACAGATGAGGAGAGATAGAATGGGGGTCAGCATTGCAAAGACAGAGGGGGAGAAAGGGAGGCAAAGAGAGACAGAAAGAGACAAAACAGGGAGAGGAGGAGGAAGGGAAATAAAGAAAAAGGAGAAAATGGCAAGAGAAGAGAAGAGGGAGAAAGAGAAAGTGTAAGGGAGAGAGACAAAGAGTTGAAAATAACCGAGAGAGACCTTGAAGGTGAAAAAGGAGGGAGGAAGAGAAAAAGAGATTGAGAGAGTGCCAGGGAGGAAGGAAGGAGGAGTCAGAGAAGGGGGAGACAGAAAGAAGAGATATGTAGACAGCAAGGGGAGGGCAAGAGGAAAGGAGCAAGCTAGGGGGTGGAGACAGGGATGAGTCAGAGAAATTGAGTGAGAGGAAGCGTGAGTAAAGGAAATAGGGACGGTTCTGTGTTTCTGAAACATTGAGCTTCTCAGACCCACCAGCGTCTCC
>PVJI01000942.1:0-79414 GCA_004026765.1 Micronycteris hirsuta | reverse complement strand
AGAGATATATAGACAGCAAGGGGAGGGCAAGAGGAAAGGAGCAAGCTAGGGGGTGGAGACAGGGATGAGTCAGAGAAATTGAGTGAGAGGAAGCGTGAGTAAAGGAAATAGGGACGGTTCTGTGTTTCTGAAACATTGAGCTTCTCAGACCCACCAGCGTCTCCATGCCATCCTAAGGAAGAGCGCAAATAAAAAAGAAAAGAGAAATCATAAAATGGCTAGTAAGGACGAACTCCTCAGGACGGAGGCAGCCGACAGGGAGAACATGCACAAGAGAAGGCACTTGAGGGTTGGATCCAGAATTATAGAGAGTATGGGGAGCTCTGGAGAAAAGGAAAATGTAATGGTCCAAGACCCTAGAATGGGCACAGCTCCCCAGACAATCAGCCAGTCCCGCTAGCCAGTATTCTTTCTCATTTACGGATAATTCTGGGACAGCTGGGGTTCAGCACCACGGACAGCTCCAACCTCCCTCAGCGGTTCGGGCTCCGCAGACAAGGGCAGCAGTAGATGGAGCCCTCCTCCTTCGCGGCCCTCTCTAACACGGGCCCCTGGCTCCCCCTGAAAATGGCTCTTTGGGGCGGCTGGAATGCAGGCCTGTGAGCTGCTGAATAGATCAATTATTTTTCAGAACATGATTTTGATCCCGATGTTACTTCACTGGATCACTGAGTGGAAAGGCCTCGCAGAGAAAATGGCATTTTTTTATAACCCTGGCAGAATGCTCCCGCGCTGATGAGACGAGCCACCCAGCGAGCGCGCAAGCGCGCACATACGATACATAACTAACCAGAAGCATAATCTTCCAAATTGAAAGCCATAATGTTTGCTGTTGGAGCTAAATATTAACAGGGCATAGTCTCCCAATGACCCTCGGGAGGTAGCTGGCTTAGCAGGAGGCTGTCGTCATATTCGAGCAACTTGATTAAATTCCTTTCTGCCGTCAGAATTAAGAAATGAATAGTTTTATGAGAGTCATGCCACAAAGGACGGGGAAATGAAATGCTCAAGAAAGAGGTCAGGGCAGGGTGTCTGCTGGTACCTGCCTTGTAGTTCCCAAGGGAGCAGCTGTGTTCTTCTTAGGGGAGCTCAGGACTGCAGGCTGACCACTGGGTAATAGCTGCTCTCTCCTTCTCCCGTCATTCCTGATGACCTGACTTTGCAGCCCCCTTGCTCCCCGCTCATCTGAGAGCTGATAGATGCATGGGATCCTCCTCAGGAGGCCTCTCAACTATTCATATAGGAGGCAGTAAAGTGTAGTAACTTTAAATCATGGCCTCTGGAGCTAGACTGCCTTGGTTTAAATTCCAGCTCTGCCACTCACTAGCTGTGTGATCTCAGGCAAGTCACTTAACTTCTCTGTGTTGGAGTTTCTTTGGCTATATAATGGATTTATAGTAATACCTACCCTACAGAATTGTGAGAATTAATGAGCACTAAGATGCTTAGAGTTAGGCTTAGTACATAGTAAATACTATATAAGCATTACTATTTGATTTAGGTTGAACTGTTTAAAATTGTTGTTTTGGAGATAAAACCCCCAATATTGGCAAGTTAATATAAAGTTTATACAACAAGATTTTTCCCTCCTGTGGCCACTCTTTCCTCTCTCATAGCCCTGGCACAGCCTAGGCAGCATTGCAGACTCTGTTACTTAAAGATATGCTAACAATGTGCTGCTTTTTGTGTTCAGAAAAGCACTGTTTTTACTAGAAAAATTCCAGTTAAGCTCCAAAAGTTTGATCTGCATTTCTTTTGGAAGGAGGAAGGCAAAGGGAATTATTCTGCATTGGGCACCTTACTAAGCACCATGCACTGTGCTGACTGCTAAGTTTGTTTCATTGTCTCAGTGTTTCCGAGAGGTGGGCATTGGGTCCCCATGAAGAAACTGAGGTTCAGGGAAGCTGAATGATTTGTTGAAGGCCACACAGCCAGGGACGTAGAACAAGAATTCAGATCCACTACATTATTCTGGAGAAACAGGGTAGGTGGAATGCAAGTGTGATGAGTCCTGTCTCGCCTCATCCATCCTTCCCTTTGGATTTCTCTTCCTGCCCTTCCCCCCCGAAGGACCCCTCCTGTCTGTGTCCCCAGGATGAGCCTGCCTCTTTCTTTTCCCTTCTTTAAAGTGATAAAAATATAAGAGCCCACAAACAGCTTCACTGCCTGTCCTGAAAGTCCACTCTGACCGTTACCTTTTAATTGTTTTAAAGAAAATGTTCTCTCTTTAATTATGGCATTAAGGATTTCAAAAAGTACTTTATAATTTATGTAATTTTATCCCACAATCTCATTTTTATTCTGTCTGTCATAAGACACATTGTAGTCCTTAAACTCCATGTACTAAATCATTTTTCTAAAAAAAAAATTGTTTATTTATTGATTGATTGAGGTAACATTGGTTACTAACATTACATATGTTTCAGGCATACATTATAATTTGATATCTGTAAATGCTACCGAGTGCTCACCACAAAACCTGGGGTTCCACTTGTAACCACACATTTGATCCCCTTTACTCTCTTCCCTCACCTGCTTCCCCCCCTTTGGTAACCACCCTACTGTTGTCTGTATCCATGAGTTTGTTTTTGATTTCTTTTTTGTTTTCTATTCTACATGTGAGTGAAATCATATGGTTTTTGTCTTCCGTCAGACTTATTTCGCTTAGCATAATGCCCTAAAGGTCCAAATCGATGTTGCTTCAAACGGCAGGCTTCCAGCCCTTGAGGGCTGAGTGGTGTTCCATTGTGTGCATGTGCACATCACCCCTTCTCTATCCATTCCTCTGTGCATGGACCCTTAGTTGTTTCCGTATCTTGGCTATTGGAAATAGTGCTGCAATGAACCTAGGGGTGCATATATTTTTTTGAATAGTGTTTTCATATTCTTAGGATAAATACCCAGAAGAGAAATCTCTGTATCATATGGTAGTTCTGTCCTTGATTTTTTTGAGGAGCCTCCATATTGTTTTCTATCGTGGCTGCACCAATTTACAGTCTCCCCAACAATGTACAAGTGTTCCCCTTTCTCTAAATCCTTCCCAACACTTGTTATTTCTGGTCTTTTTGATAATAGCTCTTCTAAAAGGTGTGAAGTGATATCTCATTGTGGCTTTGATTTGCATTTTCCTAATAATTAGTAATACTGAATGTCTTTTCATGTGCCTGCTGGCCATCTGTATGTCTTCCTTCGAAAAATGTCTATTCAGATCCTCTGCCCACAAAGCGTTGCTAAGACATGTCTAGAAGCTTAGCATTTGTGTTTTCTTCTATGTATTTTATTGTTTCAGGTCTTACATTTAAGTCTTTAATCTATTTTGCCGCTCTGACCTTTAACAACCCGGGCTTGGGAAGAGCCATGTTTAAATGGGTGGCCCCCAAACTCCTGGGAGACCTACTCCTGAAATTAAAACCCTTTCCATAGTAAAGAGACCAGAAAAAAGTAGGAGGGGTGGGAATTATCAAAAATTGAATGAGTGGGATGGTGGGAAGGGGACTTTGAAAACAGCTACCTGAAACATCATTTGTATGGGAGAAGAAATAGTCACAAGGGAAAGGAAGGTAATGCATAAAATCCCATTTTCCC
Organism: Micronycteris hirsuta; assembly: GCA_004026765.1. Taxonomy (NCBI): domain Eukaryota; kingdom Metazoa; phylum Chordata; class Mammalia; order Chiroptera; family Phyllostomidae; genus Micronycteris; species Micronycteris hirsuta. The sequence continues at coordinate 75,829 of PVJI01000942.1, read as the reverse complement.
CTGCTTTTAGTCCAGTTTGAGCCTTGGAGAGAAGCAGGGAGAGGACATTCTGTTCTGACCAAGAAGAGATCAGGTGAGCCTGCCCCGAGGAAGCACTCTAGGGGCAGGGGGGAACCTAGATATAGGAGGAGGAAGACATAGGTAGTATTACTTATGCTCACACATCTTTATTTAATGCTCATCACAACTCTCTAAGACGGGTGTTATTATCTCTACTTTACAGAGCAACTATTAATAAAACGGCAGCACCAGCGGTGGAGTCGTAATGCTGGCAAGAGCAATAGCAGAAACGGCCATTATAACCACTTCCTAGGCACCCTGATACTTCTGTGAGTCCTTGCAGATTCAGCAGATGTGACCTGGCGTTAGTCCACCATAGGTTTGTGTGCCCCCTCCCATACTGTGGTGTTGCCACTGGGAAGTGCCACCCAACCCTAATCTCTGTTTCCATTCCTCATCTCTCTTACAGCTAGATGGAGCTCATGGCTTGGTCTCATCAATGGAATGTGAGGGAGGTGGTGCAGGCTCTTTCTGGGCCAAGGTCGATATGAATAAGGTGTGTCTTCTCCAACTTCTCTTCTCTGCCTGTTGGCTGGGTGCAGAGGTCTCCACACGTCTAAGGGATACAAAGCCACTACAGAAAAGTATACTGGACCCCCAAATCCCCGTGTGAAGGAAAGTCACCAAATAAATAGAAACAATCTCATGCAATTAGTATGTGAATGAGGAATACACTTCTACTGTGATAAGCTACTGAAATATTGAAAAAACATTGGGGCTTATTTGTTACAGCAGCTACCATTATTCTAACTAATATACATACATTATGTCATTTAATCTTCACAGTACCCTTTAGAGAGACAAGTATCAAGAACCCATCTTAATGATGAAGAAATCTAAACTCAGAGGTTAAGTGATTTGCCCAAGGCTCCACAATCGGTGAGGGAGTCTGCCAGGATTTGGACCTGGATCTCCCTGACCCCAGGTTTATGGCATCGAGGTGCCTTACTGTGACCTTAACTAGAGGGGTGAGCACAGAAGGATGGGGGGACTTCTAGGGTGGAACTGCAGTGAGGAAGCCTCCAGAATTAGAACCAGTCTTGAGTGTGGATTTCGGAAGACCTTTAGGGCTAACAGGTCAGAAAGAAACCTGCAGAGACCACATGCTGGGCGTAGGTCCAGGAAGCAAGGCAGAGAAAAGAATGGCATTTTGTGGGACCTGAACCTGAGAGCTCTGCCCTAGTGAAAGGGGCCTCCGTGAGCTTAAAGTGAGGGCTAGAAGCCAAGAGCATGCGTTTGATCATTCCCTCCCAGGGCCCTTCCTCTGAGACAGAAAACGAGAACAAGAACAAGCAGCCGCAGTCATTGTAACAGGAGAGATGGTAGCAGCCGTAGTGGGAACTGCTACTTGTATAGCATGCACTTGGTACTGGGGACCGTTCTAAGTGCTTTACATACATGAGTTTAATCCTGAAAATGGTCCTATAAGTTGTACATAAAAATTATACCCATTTTACAGAGGAGGAACTGAAACAGAGGGACTAGTAACTTGTCAAAGTCACATATGTAGCTATTAAGAGAAGGAGCTGGGATGTGAACCAAGGCCCTGTTCCTCCATGATCCCTGCTCTTCACCTTCCAGGAGGGATGGCGCCACAGCTGGGGCTGCACTGTCTGGAGATAGGGACCCAGGCCCAACCTCAAGCACAGCCACCTCATAAGACCAGTGACAGGATTTAGAACCCTGTGTGCCTGGCTTAGGTAAAGCTGACCTGATGGCTGTCTCAATTTGCCTATGAGTCTTTCTTTTTTTTTTATGCTTTAAAAATTTTTTTATTTTTTTAGATTTTATTTATTTTTAGATAGAAGGGAAGGGAGGGAGAAAGAGAGGGAGAGAAACATCAATGTGTGGTTACCTTTCACATGGCCCCCACTGGGGACTTGGCCTGCAACCCAGGCATGTGCCCTGACTGGGAATTGAACCAGCTACCCTTTGGTTCACAGCCCATGCTCAATCCACTGAGCCATACCAGCCAGGGCAAGTCTTTCAAGCTCTGGCTTAGTTTTCCTGAGCAATTGCTTCTGAAATTCTGACTGACTCCGTATGAAATCTCCATAGGGGAAGAGAGTAGGTAGAGGCCAGTAATTGGAATTTACTAGGAAAGAAAATTTATGGAGTGTGAGATAGCGAGTCCAGACCTACCGTATTTTTTGGACTATAAGATGCCCTTTTCCCCCCCAAATGTGGGAAGAAAATGGTGGTGTGTCTTATAGTCCAAATGTAGCCTACCTGGCTGTTTACATTTACATTGGTGAAATATTATGTTATTTATGTTATTAAATATTTTACCACATTTTTTGCTTCAAATTTTTCCCCCCTATTTTCCTCCTCTAAAACCTAGGTGCATCTTATGGTCCGGTGTGTCTTATAGTCTAAAAAATATGGTACATTGTTTGTATGTTCTGAAAACGAAACTTTAGAACTGAGTAAGTCCAGGTCACTGGGGTGAAGAAATGCCTTAGGCTGCACGAAAGTTCAGGAATCGCAGAACAAGGAGAGGGGCTGGGCCTGACTGTGTGTGGAAACACCTCTTGCCCGTGGTTCTCCTACAGTGTGAATCCGGATGCTCTGTTGCCACTTGCATCGGTTAGTTTTTGCTGCGTAACACACCATCCTGCACTTAGTGGGAGAAGCTGGAAAATTCTGTGATCTGGGCTTGGCCTGGCTGACCTCAGCTGAGTCACTTAGGTGTTGACTGGGCCTGGATGGGTTCCAAGGGTCTCACACACCATTTAGTGCGGGGTTGGGCGACTGACGAAGGCAATTGAACCGTGTGTCTCTCGTCCTGTGGTAGCCTAGCCTGGGCTCGTCCACCTGGCAGCTGAAGGAATCCAAGCACAGCACGAGGCAACACTCAAGGAGCAAGCCCTTGTCAAGGTTCTTCTTGTGACGTGTTTCAAATTCTGTCCCACTGATGAAAGCCAGTCACGTGGCCAATTCTAGAGTCCACGTGCAAGGGGGATACCCAGGGGCATGGACCCAGGGCGGCTGAACAAGCTGGGCTGTGACTTTCCTGTGTTTCAGTGTCGACATCTGTGGCGGACAGTGTGCACTTAAGAACTTTGCTCCAGCAGACCTGGGTTGGAGTCCTGGCTTTACTTCTCAATGTCCTACGTGGCAGGGTTATTGTAAAGACCAAATGAGGTGATGCTGGGGGATGTCCTTTGTGAGCTGTACGACCCTGTACCAGTGTCAGCTGTAACTTTTCCTCCCCGCTAGGAATGTAGGTGGGCCTTTTTAATTCCTCACCTGGGAATTATCCACTTTGTGGCAAAACCTTCACCTCCAGGATAACTTAGCCTGGCTCCCCACCCACTTCGGGAGCAGCCGCGCTCATCATCAGCATGCTCGGGGAATGCAAAATCACTTTAATATTGGCTGGAGACAAGCGTAATTAGAAAGGTAAATCTGCTGAAAAAAATCATATTATGCAAATGTGATTAGCAATGACTTTTGGGTTCTTTGTTATTTGAGAGTTTCTACTCCTTGGCACAAATGTGGAGAGTTGGCTGCTGTGTTCACTGGGGTGACTTTTTTTTTTTTTTAAAGATTTTTATTTATTTATTTTTAGAGAGAGGGGAAGGGAGGGAGACAGAGAGGGAGAGAAACAGCAATGTATGGTTGCCTCTCACATGGTCCTCACTGGGGACCTGGCCCGCAGCCCAGGCATGTGCCCTGACTGGGAATCCAACCGGGACCCTCTGGTTCCCAGCCCGCGCTCAATCCACTGAGCTACACCAGCCAGGGCTGGGGTGACTCTTAGTAGGAGCTTGTGAATGCAGATGTGGGGAGAGGGGCCTGCGGCCCTGGGCATTGGGAAGGGGGCTCCTATGTCAGGCCCCCAGAGAGACTCTGTGGGTCCCTCATCAGGTCTTGAGCTGATTCCCATGGAGGAGCTTCAGGAAACTGGTGAACTCGAAAAGAATGAGGTGGAGGTGTGGTCCTGGGAGAGCTGGTTCCTGCCGTGGATCTGGCCATTAGGGGGCTGGTGGGCGCCCCGTGGTTTTGGAGTGTCACCTTCGCCCTGCCTGTGTGAGCCCCTGGGAGGTAGATGGTCCAAGCCTGGGGCGGCCTCATGCCTGCTGCACCCTGGTGTGTTAATTCACAGCAGGGATGTTCCTTCCTGGGACTGAAACAGAATGTACTCTGCCAGATTCAGGTGTTCTTTGGACACGGCCAGGAATATTACACATTCTGGCTTTTGAAGCTCCTTTTATAAAGGTCATGATTTTAAAAAAGCTATCTACTTAGTGAATGCTTATTAAGTACCAGATGCTGTGCTAAGTGCTTCATGAAATTCCCTCATTTAACTTTCCTAACAATTCCAGATGATGGGTACCATTCTTATTTTTATCTCTATTTAGATTAAGAAACAGGCAGAGTGGTTAATTAAATGATTTTCGTAAAGTCACCTCTGTTAGGAGCAGAGTCGGATTTGAACTCAGGCCTAGCTTGATTCTGAAGTCTGTGCTGCTAACCAACATGGCCGTGCCAGTCCTGTCCTTCCCTGTGGGTGTCACATGAGTGAGTCAGGATGCCTCTTGCCCATGCACACCCCTGGCCACATCCAGTTAATCCGAGTGAGACTCTGATGTGCCCAGGCTTCTTCAGAAGTTTCTGGAAGCTGGCAGTCCCTGATTCATCCAGGAGGGTGACGCTGTCTCCACTTGTGGGGCTGCTAAGCACTGATTGCAGCCCCCCTTTCCAGACTGTCGGGACACCTGGGCCTGGAGTGGGTCAGGGGTTCTGGGGGGACTTCTGAGATGGCCTTAAGGGCCTCCTCCAGACCAGCAGCTCTCTCTGGATTTCCGAGAGCCCAGGATCTCTTTGTGTGGCCCCACATCTCTCCCATCCCTTCGGATTCCAGTGTGACTCCCTCCCGCCCCTCTGAAAGGAGTGCCAAGTATCAGGTCAGTTCTTAGAATTGTTCCTGGCCCAGAGTGCGCTTCTAGCACCAAGCAGCAGCACCACTTTCTAGGGCCAAGGCAGCTGTCCTGGGGTGGGGAATCTGCTGCCCCAGCCCTGCCTGAGGTCCGTCCCCAGGCCTCTGCAGCTCCTTGGACCTCTCTCGCCCACGAGCCAGGCACAGACAGGCCCTTCCCCCACCTCCATTTCCACCAACCACTGGCTCCTGCCCCCTTGAGTGTCTCCAGGCCCCTCCCACCTGACTGGTGCAGAGCTGGCCTCCTCTGCCCACTTTGTCAGTGCTCCTGATCCGGGACGGCTTCCATGGCCCCCTTCCTGTCCCTCACTTTCCCGTCAAGTGGATGCCAGATCTCTCCAGTGCATGCTGTTCCCTCATCCCCCTCCATCCACGCCACCTTGGATTAGCTCACATCTGTCCTGTATTATTGCAAAGACCCCCGAGGTGACCCAGCGCACCTGGCACCACTCGCATCCGGTCACGGAGGCACCGTCATCCTCTAACACAAACTATCGGTGGGCTGGCTCCCTATCGCCTGTGAGTGACATTGAAATCCTTGGACAGCATCCAAGGCCTGGCATGGTTGGGGCTTTGCTTTCAGCAGCCCATGTCCCCTATTGCCCCTCACAGCACACCCCCTACCAATCTGCCTTTCCTTGCACTTGCCCCCTATGTCTGTGACGTCCCCCCCCTGCCCCTGCCCCCAATCCCGGGCCAAGGGGTGGCGTGTTGCATGCTGCTGGCTACCCTTGCTGGCTCCTGTGTTCCCCCAGGGTTCTGTCTGTTTCCTGGTTCCAGCCCAGATCACAATGAGGTTATTGGTTTACATGACCGGCTCCTAGTTGACCTTGGCTCTTTGAGGGCAGGAACACGGGCTTATTTACTGCTGAATCCCCAGCCCAGCAGAGGGCCTGGAACATAGTAGGTGCTCAATTACTGTGGGCTGAATTGAATTCTTTACAGTGCATGGAACTGACTCGATTTGGAAATGACATTGCCTGTAGAGATTTGATTTTTTGTCTCCTAAAAGGGCATAAGATGACACAGTTCACCTCCTCATTGGCTTCTCTTTTTGCAGAAAACAACGCCTGTGTCTGGACAGAACTGAGCGTGCAGGCTGCGTGGGAGGGGCGGGAGGGCCTTGAGATGGAGTGGAGTTTGCATCTCCGGGGAAGGTGTGCAGCAGCCAAGGCCCCCCGTCGCGCCAGGGAGATGAAAGGAGGCCACTGCATTACTTCCCACAGTCGAGCTAGAGGCTAAAAGTAGCCTCCCCTCCTCCTGGCTGACAAATAGAGGGAATAAATTATTCAGGCACTAAAAGTTGCATTAGGCAAATAAACATTTCGACAAGAATTATATGTGACATTCAAGAGAAAGCAAATAAACCCTAAGTTATGGGGACCTGTCAATGCTCTAGAATTAAGTAACTGAAAATCGTTAGTAGCGTCTGCGTCAGGCTCTTAAACCATCCCTGGCTCCCACCACCCACTGCACGGGCTTGGAGAGGTAGCGCATCTTTTCTCGTGTGTCTCTAGAGGAGCGCCCGGGTTTCTGGGACCTCAGATCTGCAGGAAGCCCAGAAAGCCTTCCGGCCAGTGGAGCCCTAGGCTACTGCAGGAGCACTGGGGGAGGGGCAGCCCAGCAGGCGCGGCCCCCACCCAGTCCAACCAGGGGTGCTCTTCTTTGATCTGGGTTATATGAAGTGGGGAAGGTCTTTTCTTAAATTTTTTTTTTTTATCCTCACCTGAGGACATTTTTTTCCCCATTGCTTTTAGAGAGAGAGAAAGGGAGAGAGGGAGAAAAACATTGATGTGAGAGAAAAACACCAATCAGCTGCCTTCCATCTGTGCCTCAGCAGGGGATCGGACACACAGCTTAGGTAAGTGCCCTGACCAGGGATCGAACCCGCAACCTTTCTGTCCACAGGATGATGCTCCAACCAACTGAGCCACACCGGCCAGGGTGGGAAGCTCTTTTCTCATAGGGGTTCTGCTACTAAGTGATTTGAAAACCATTGTCCTGGAGCAAACATACACCTGAGAGAGAAATCTCCATTAGAACACTTTGGTAAATATTTTTTCAGCCTTTGTTGAATACCCACTGTGACAGGGAGCTCATTCTGAGATTTTCTGTCAGACCCTGTTTTCTCTACCCTCCTTTGCATGAGATTCCCATCCCAGGACTCCAGTGCCGGAGGCTTGAGCTCAAGCCGAAGCTCTGCAGCTTTCTGCGTGCCTCTAGAGAGCTACCGGAGCCGTTCTGTGGCCCCGTCTCCCCATCTTCCTGTGTGTAAGAAGGGGGCAACATGTATTGGTTTCCTGTGGCTGCTGTAACAAATCACCACAAACTTCAAAGCTTACAGCAACATAATTTATCTTACAGTTCTGGAGGTCAGAAGTTCAAAATGGGTGAGTCTTAACGAATCAAAGTAAGAGGTTTCAGGGCTGAGTTCCTTCTGGGGGCTCCAGGAAGAACCCTGTTTTTCTAGGGGCCACCTGCAACCCTTGGCTCATGGCTGCTTCCTCCATCTTGAAAGCACATTAGTGTTTTCTTCTGTCCTCACATTTCCTCTGACTCTGACACTCCTGCCTCTTGTAAGGACCCTGTGATTACACTGCTGTGTTTACACTGTGCCCACCCAGATGACCAGGGTAATCCCCTCTTCTCGGGGACCTTAACTTAAACACACCTGCAAAGTCTCTCTGGCCACGTAAGGAGCTGTAGTTCCAGGTTCCGGGGTTAGCGGGCATCTGCGAAGGCTGTCGTTCTGCCCACCAGGTAATGACAGTTCCGACCTCAGAGGGTGGCGGTGAAGGTCAAAGCAGGACATGCATGTCAAGCGCTTCACACAGAGCCCGGCCCACAGCTGCTGGTGGTGGTTCCCTCCCAAGTTCTCCTTCCCTGCCTTCACTCCAGCCTTTGAGCACGGTCACCTTCAGGCTGGCGCCTGTTCTAGGCGCTTCGAATCAGAACCCCTTTCACCCTCACTGTGGCCCTGCAGAGTAGATATGTGATCCCCACCCCGGAGGAGGAGCTCGGGGCCCAGACAGGCACAGTACGTCCCCTGAGGCCACTCAGCTCCCAAGGCAAAGACAGACTGTGGCCTGGATGCAAGCCAGAGTGGGGGCACCGCACACCCACCCACGGCCCGGCGCCCAGCCTGGCACACCACGGCCGCTCGCACATGTGGGTTTCCCTTCTCTTCTACTCCATAGTCCCTTGGCAGAGGATTCTGCCTTCTCAGAGTCCTCGCTGCCAAGATCCACAGGCTTTCTGTTGTGACTTAGAGATCCCAGTGAGCCCAAAGACAAGGCTGGGGGCCCCGGCTCGCCCCCACTCCCCATGATTCTGCAGCCACGCTGAGCGTCCCCAGCCCAGGGCCTCCCTTTCCCCACCTGCATCTTCCTCGGCTCCCCGGAGAACTCAGGGGATCTAAATTTAGACCCTGTGCTCTGTTAACTCTGTGAATAATGCTAATTAGCATAACAATTCTTCCTGCAATTAAGTTGGAGAGAGGGGCGAGGAGGTGGTGCTTCGTCCAAGAGGAAATTACACAGGGAGGCCTCTGTTATTGCTGGTTTTTGGAGGCCTCGCTCGGGGTGTCTACTTGGCAGAACTCTCTTCTTGGATGCTGGATCCAGCAAAGTGCCGATTTGGGGCGGAGGGAGGGAGCGCCCGTCTCTCACCTTATTGTGATGTGTTATTGGTGCATGCACTGAAGTGCAGCTTGGAGCCCTGCATGGCCACCAGTTAGGTTTTATAAGCAAGCTGTCACCTGCTCTGAGAGGCGTGAAAAAATTATGAACTGCATTGTCCTGAAAACCACAAAACAGCACTTCCTCCCTGAAGTAAACACATAAGTTTGGGATATAAAGTTGAAACGAAGTTACTTTTGGAATTTGGATTTATTTGTTTAAGGGAGATTTGCCAGTTATCTGGCTTGACCCAGCAAGAGAAGCAGACTCCACCTGCTGCTTCTGTCCCGCCCTGGGGCACGCCAGGAAGTCTGACCCCTCCGCTGGCCCGGCTGAGGTGGGGAGGCCAGACGTGGAAAGGCCCTGGGGAGAGACTGTGCCTTCTGATAGCCCTCCGTGTCTCCAGACAGCTCCTGTGAGCTGCGGTTCCTCCCTCTGGTGTTCTTGAATGCTTTCATGGCGCCTTTTTTGGTGTGTGTGTGTGACTCAACCTCCGTTCTCATCTCCCTCTCGTGGGTACTTTCTGAGTGGCACGAAATGGGGAGGGATTCTCCTCCATTGCTCTGGCCATAATACCTCTATCAGGGCAGTCTAACTAAGGTCACTGTTTAAAAAGTCCTCACTTGAGGACATTTTCTGTTCCTTTTTTTTTTTTTTTTTGGAGAGAGGAAAGGAGAGAGAGAAATGTCGGTGTGAGAGAGAAGCCTTCCATACGCACCCGGACCAGCCATTGCAAACACCCACACTGGGGGTCGTATGCACCCAGGCCAGGACCAAACCCACAACCTGTGCATATGCCCTGACCGGGAATCGAACCCACAGCCTTTTGGTTAGGGGATAACGCTCCCACCACCTGAGCCACACTGGCCAGGGCTACAGTCACATTTTTGTAAGGAGCCCTATGACATTCTTGACTCATGTGGAGCTTGTGGACAGTTAAAACTAACGGTAAGGAAAGAGTCCATCCATCCGTTCATTCATTTGCTCACTCTCTGTTTGTGTGAGGCATTTTGTTAGTCGCTGGGGACACGAGTGAGAGATGAATCAGACAGACCTAGTCCCAGCCTCGAGGGAAGGCAGAGCCGAGCCAGGGAGAGAGAGAATGGGACCGGCATCCGGCCTGAGAGGCATGGAGTGAGGGGGACGTCTGGGGGTCTGCACCCGACAGGCGAGAGGTGTGACGGGCCTTGAAGGGTGTGCAGGACACCGTCAGCCCACGTCACAAGAACCTCTGCCGGGTCAGGTCCTTCCGACTTTTGCGCTGAAACTCTGGTCTCTGACCGTGAGGGCAGAATGTTAACTGAGCCTCACGGAGGGGCTTGGTGTGGTCCATCGGCGACGAGCCTGGGATGCGCCATTTAGACGAATGAGCTCCTGCCTTGTTGGGGTCATTCATGGACCCGCCCCGGTGCCTTCATCTGTCCCCACTCGTGTCACTCAGGAACACTGCACATAGGAGAGGGCCAGTCTGAGAGTCTTGAACAAGTCCTTTCAGTGGTCCAAGTGCACACGTCTGCTCCTCTGCCCCGCTCTTGTCCTCCGTGGCCTCCCATCTGCCCCCTCATCAGGCTTACCAAGCGCTTTTGCTCGCTGCCCTGACACGTTCCCCCACTGGGAGCTCACCTAGCTGTCCCTCAGTGCCCTGGGGCTCACCAGCACCCTGTGCTGAGTGCTTTCTCCTTCTTGGGCCTCAGCTAATGCCTGGACATGGGGGTGTCACTCAGTTCGTGAAGTGTTTTAACTGAGGCTTTGGAAGTTTCAGTCATTATCCAGGGTTCTAGGGCCTGGATATGGGAGACTGGGTTCTGGTGTCATGTCCCATCCGTGCTTCCTTTCTCCTTGGGATGATGTCTTCAGATGGAAATTTCCAGTTGCCTAGTAGTTCAGTGACTTTAATTTCTGGACATCCGTGGGGACTCATGGCCTGACAAGTGGCCGATAGGTGGCTTGACCCATGTTCTCACTCATATGATCTGCCGAGAGGCCTGGCATGAGACCCGCTATTTGGTTGACACTTGGTCTGACCCCTATCCCGCTACATGGCCTAACATGTGGACACATGGGCACAGAAGCTGGAGTCCAGCCCATATAGAGCTGCGAGCTGTCTGGTCACCCCACCCTCTGGGGCTTAGCCCAAGGGGAGGCAGACAGGCGGGCTGTCCCCGGGAGGCAAGGCTGTCCCTCCTGTGGGAATGAGGTCCACCGCGTCCTGTTGGGCAGATATGACACAGCACACACACACACACACACACACACACACACACACACACACACACGTGCGCACACATGACACACACACATGCACACACTGACATGTACACATGCACACACTGCTCGCACACTCACATACACATCCATGCACATATACTCTTACATACACACTCGAGGGCTGGCACCCTCTGCATCGCCACGCGGAGCAAGCTACTGGCTCTCCGTGATGATGGATGCGACTTGCACGGCGCCCAGCCCGGCCTCCCCCAGCGTTCCACACACAGGACTCGCTGAGTAAACGGCTCTGCCCGGCTGCCTGGCAGGGGTGGTAGCTGGTGGGGCTGGGGGAGGGAGGGAGGAGTGGAGCCATTTGTCTGGGGCCCCGGGAGGGGAGTCGGCCACTTACGGCGGTGATGGATGGCGATTCCGCTCTGCCATCTGTTGGGGCTGGCAGGCTGCTTAGCACAGCACAGCACACCTGGCCAGGGCGTCCCTGCGGAGCTGCACCCGCCTTTCCTGGGGCCTGGGGACTCGGCTCCCGACACACACCTCGGGCGGGAGGCTGGCAGGGAGGGGCTATGCAGTGCTCCCCGGGCCTCATGAAAGAAAGATTGCCTGCACTCCCAGAAGAGGGCCTGGTGGGCCAGTGCTGGCCCTCGCGGGGCTGTGCCCGGGCGTTTCTGGGCAAGATAGAGCCTCTCAGAACTTAGCTGTCCCTTCCCTTGGCAAAAAATGTATGCTAAGCCCTCGGCAGAGTATCTAACACCTGTGCTCAATGGAAACAAAGCAGGATGGACCACACCTCACACCCAGCCCCTGGGAGCGTGGGGGCAGATGTTTTCAAGGTCACCTGGCTGCCTGGGTGGAGGATGGTAGGTATGTTGGCCCACAAGCCACACGTTTGTCTATGCTGTGCCCACCCCTTAGGGTCCCAGAATGTTAGACTTACAAGGATCCCTAAAGGCCGCCTACTCAAAATCCTCTAATTTATAGACAGGACACTGATGGGGCACAGAGAAAGGAGGGGCCAGCCTAAGGGCCAGCAGCACTCGGTCCTTCCTTCTCTCACCCCCCTGCCCTCTGCCAAGCTGCCTGCCTGGGCCTGCCCTAGTGCTTGGGCGTCAGTGGGTGTCCCCTCCGCAGGGCTCTGCTGCTCCACCCCAAACCTTCCGCTGGGCTCACCCCACCCTCTCCTGAATGCCATGCTGCATGGCTTCTACCTCCTCTGGGAGCCACCTCACTCTCCACGCCACAGAGTTCCATCCCTGTACTCTGGGGCCTGCTCCTCCCGCTCAGGACGGAGGCCCGGCAGAGCCAGAGCAGTGCCGGGCATAGGTCTCGGGGGGGGGCTGCTTGGGACTCGAGGAATCAGCTGCTCCAGGCTGGCCAGCGATGAGTTGACCCCCAGCCTGAACTTGGGGTTGAGTTTAGATCGAGCCCATCCCCCAAACAAAAAGTGGGATATTTCCCCCTCACCTGACTCTGCAGGGGCAAACCCAGAGCTGGTCCAGGCAAACACGCTGGGGTCAGCGGTGCTTCAGATGGAGGGGACAGCACCAGGAAAGGCCCGGTGGCAAGAAAGTCACCTGAAACCACAACAAATTCTGTTTGGCTGAAGTAGAAGTTGCACAGAGGCATCACAGTTTGTCCCTGCCCTTAAGGAATTGCTTCATTGTGGAGAGGGGAAATGTGGGTATATGACAGAGAATACAAAGGAGAGAGTAAAATTCCCATAATTCAGAAGGACTTATGAAGAGAGGATATGATATAGTAGCAATCTGGCAGGGCTTCTTGGGGGAGGTGGCACTTTAACTTCCAGGTCTTGCTGGAATATCCTCTCCTGTAGGACCTAGGTGCATGAGACGCCCTCAGGGACCTGAAATGATAAGTTGAAAATAAATCTCACCCTCCCTCTGAGCTCTGAATAAAAGAAAGGTAAACCCCATTGGCCCCGTGTGTGCCAGGCAGGCGGGAGCTACATGCCTCCAGATAGCATTCTCAGGACAACTTGGGAAGAGGCATTATTGTTTCCACTTTGCAGCCAAAGAAAGTGAGGCACAGAGAGGTGAGGTGATTTGCCCAAGGTCACAGAGCCGGGAGGCAGCAGAGCGGGGACTGCACAGCTGGGTCTCTGTCGGACTCCAAAGACAGTGTACTTTTCCAGCACCATTAACACCCTGTGGGAGACTCAGCTTCTGGCAGGTAAGTGGAGCTGCCCAGCAAGCGGTGGGTTCAACGGCTGGCACTGGCCACTGGAGGTGAGCGCTGAAATGCCAAGCCTGCTTCTGGACCTGACAGCTGTGCTTTGTGTGCTAGGCAGCTGTGGGCTGCAGCGTCCGTGAGCTGGGGATGGCTGGCTCCCTGCGAAAGGCAGGAGCACAATTTGGCTCCTCTTAATTGATTTGCAAATGTACTGAAGAATTGTGGTAATTCCTTTAGATTTTACTCTCATTCAAATCTTAGACGTAAACATAATGAGAAAGGAAAGTCAGCACTGTATAATGGAGGAAGAAAAAGGTCTAGCATTTTATTTTATTTTTACCCTGGGCATAAGAAAAGCTAAACTCACTATGAATACCTCATTATTTGAATTTCAAATATTTCTCTTGAGTTGAGCACAAAAGGAAACTTAAAAAAAAATATTAACACACACTCGCACATGCCTACCCCAAACCATTCCTCCTCTTGAGTGTGTGACTCAGAATGTCCTAGTTTAGGCTGTAATAGTGCAATTTGCAAGAATCAATCAGCCCTAGATAGATGTGTTTATTCGGAATTGCTTAGAAAGGAGACCAGTCAAAAGAACATTAATGTCTTAAAACATTGAAATTATCTTTACTGAAGAACATTAGCTATAAGCATTAATATTTGGGAATTCTTTGGCTTGCAGAGTGACAACTTCAGCTGAGCCCAGAGGTCAGGGTGAGGAGGTGGTTATGCGGAGGAAAGCCCAGCGTGCAGGGAGGAGCTCGGGATCTGAAGTCTTTCCTTTAGTCCCTCCCTCACTCGTTCACAGGGCAGCTACTAGGCAGTGCGGTGTGCAGGCTGGAACCGTGGGCTCCAGCAGACCCAGGTGGAAGTCCCTGCTCTTCCAGTTTATTAACTGCTGTTCTGGGTCAGTGATTTAACTGCTCAGGGCCTCAGTTTCTCCATCTGTAAAATGGGATTAGTAATCGTGTTAGGCAAAGAGTGTCCTTTTAACACTCTTTGGGATCAACACAAAGTAAGTCCTCAATAAATGTCAGTGATTTTGCTGCCTTTTCTATTGAATGCTCCTATGTACCAGGTACTGCTGAGTGTGGGTGTGAAATGGTAAACCAAACAGACATGGCACCTCTGCTTTCGAAGCTTATCACCTACTGGGGAAAGGGAGCCATCACAGCCGCAGGTTGCGCAGAAGCTGGCTGAGTCCAATTCTGAGCTGTGGCCTGGGCAGGTCACCCAGCCTCCCTGACCCTGACTCCTCATCGGCGGTGAGGAGACTGCCCGTGACCCAGGGAGGTTGTGAAAACCGAGGAGATGAAGCACAAGAGGGAGTTCTGGAGACACTAAAGTGTTCTGTCGTGTAAGAGCAAGGTGCTAGCTAAGGAAGGCTGTGTTCTGGTGTGTTTAACCCCAGGCCCGGGACCCAGATGGAATCAGGAGTGAACGCCAAGGAGTCTTCTTCCGTCTGGGCCAGGTTTTCCAAGACTCTCTGGCTACAGCTGAATGGCCTTGCGTCCATCATACGAGGTGTTTGTACGTAATTCTGAGGATGGGTGGGTGCTGATGGAGGCTTTAAGGTTGGAAAGTGATGGGATCAGAATCTCCAGGTTTGGGGGACAATTCTGACTGTGTAGCAAGGCAGGAAGGAGGAGTGAGCCTGGATGCAGAGGGCTCAGAGATGGGTGACAAGGACTCTGACCAGCTTTCATCTGAGTCACATGTCCTCGGAGCCTTCTTCTCAATTGGCCTGATCCTTGGTGTGGTACTCTTGCTCTGCCGAGCCCAGTTTTAGCAAGAATCCTGGCAGGCCACTTTAGTAAAAGTCTCCCACCTTTGATATTGAACTAAGTTTCTCTTAGTGGTTTCCTGTCCACTGAACCTCCCACCCTGCCCCTTGGCCATGAATCCCCAGTAGCCTCCGCTGTGCTTGGAGTTGCACGCAGCCCTGTCCAGAAGTTTCTCCCCTCTACTGCAGTAGCCCAGACAAAATCTGCCTGGCCGTTTTAACAAGTGTCCAGCACCATTTTACTTTGACACAGGCAGAAGCCAAACTGAGCAGGAGTTGATAAATGAGAGACTGGAGAGGGGAGGACATGCTTTGAAGGGTCAAGGAAGGATGGAGTTGGGGACCCTGGTGAAGCAACAGACATGCGGAATCTAGGAGGGAGAGTGGCTTTTGGGGCGAGAATACCAACTCTGGGCTTGGACGGTTGGATTTGGCCCACTTTGCCCTTGGTGCGATCGCTCCCATGCGCTCCGTCCGGATGCCACCCCCTTCTGAGCTTCCCTACCCCGCTCCCAAGGGCTGAGTTGCCTCCAGGCCTGCTGTCTCACCGCAGCTCCCCTTCCTCTCAACACAATGGTGTGTCTTATTCCCTCAAGAACCCGCGCTCCCCTCCCTGTGTCAGGTGCCTAATTTAAACAGCAAATCTGGGGTAAGAGAAGCATGCCTTCCTCCACTCAGCAGATGTGTTTGCATTTTAACAGGGACATTTAGGAGGTACTTCCTTTACCCCAAAGAAAATGAAATGAGGTTTCAGAGGCCAGAGACTAATGGTGGAGGAAAGATTTAGAGAGTAGTGCAAAGAGCATGGGCTTTGAAATCAGGCCAAGTTGAGTTCAACCAGGTTCAGAGGAGTCCTTACTCTGGGCCCGGCTGCTTCAGTGGGGGCACTGTTGCTTCGTTTGAGGAGCTAACCTGCCATACTTTGCACGTTCCCTCACCGTTCCGAACCTCGATTTCTCACAGGGAGGGGGCATCATCATACCTCCCTCAGGAGCAGGTGCACAAAGCTTCCCTGTGACAGTAAGTGTCCCCTCATCGGCCTGCTGCAGCACACACTCTCTCTGGTTCTCTCCCTGCTCACTACGTACCTGTCTCTTCCGTGACCTTTGTGTGTGCTTGATGTTTGGTCTCAATCCCCAGTGCAGGCGAGTGCCAGCTGGCAGGACTTGTTTTTTCTGAAGACGGGGTGGAGAGGCCCACCCATGCGGCCTTGCCAGCCAGGAGCAGAGGAAGCTGGGGTTCGAAGTAGGTGGCCCTATAATTAATACCCTGGCGTTCCCACCACCATTGTCTCTTCCCTATTGAGATCGGCCAATTAGCAGTTCCGCAGCCCTCTGTGCGGCAGCCACTTATTAGCCAAGACAAAGGCCGCATTGATTCCAATTTGTCCTGAATTTGGCTGTCTCTGAAGTTAAAGATTGCATTTGGGGAGCAGCGCTGGGGAAGAAATGTAGGGGCAACATAAAAGAGAGTGCCTAAAATTAGTTGAAATAATTTTAGCTCTTTTGTAGATGACTAAACTAAATATAAACAGGAGAAGAAAAATCTTCATAATGTTAATTACCATAAACATTAAGTACCCAAAAATGAGGCTTACAATTTGTTTGGTGACACTCTGATAATTAAATCATTTTCTCCCACTGAGGCTCTTTGCAGGTCTGTGTGGAGCTGGGCTCTCCCTGAGTGGTTTTCTCCGGCCCTGAGGGACCCTCAAAGTTCTGTGTCCCAGGTTTCTACTCCCATGGTTTTCCTCCAGTCCAGGTGAGCTGTGCCAGGTGAGCTGTGCTGTGTTATCACTCACCTGAGTAGTGATTCCTGGGTCTTGGGCCAGCCTGAGACGTCTGGGACAGCCTGTCTAACCAAAGGCCCACAGGTGAGAGATTAAATAAGGATGTACAAAACATAGGGTGTTGGGGTATGTGCGTGTGTGATTGTGTCAGTGCATGGCCATATTATTATGAAGGGGAGTGTGTGTGAGTGTGAGTTCATGGGCATGCCAGTGTGAAGGTGAGGTTGAGTGTGCGTGAAGGTGCCTCTCTCAGCATCTATGGGTCCCGATGGGGCAGGTCTGGGTACGATGGCATGGCATCCACATTTGAGTATCTGCAAGTCCTGTCTCTTTCGATGGTCTGTAAGCCAAGGTCAGATCATGGCTTTGTTTCTTCTGGGTGGGGCAGCAGGCTCCAAAGGTGACCCCTAACAAACCCGCCCTCTGGTGTTCACACCACTTTGTGGTCCCTCCCATGGGATGTCTGAGTTGGCCTGTGACTCTTAACAAAGATAATGCAGAGAAGTGGCTCTGTGCCATGTCCTGGCCTAAGCTTTAGGAAGTCTCAAAGCGTCTTCTTCTGTGCTTTTGGGAGTCCTGAGCTGGCTGCTGTGCTGGAGATACCACGAGAAAAGATTACGTGGAGCAGAAGACCTGAGGCTCCACAGAAAGGGGGAAGAACCCCTACTTTTCATCCACTCCCATCAAGCACAAGGCGCGTGAATGAGCTGCCTTGCACGTACAACCCCAGCCAAGTCCCAGATGACTGCACGCCCCGCCGACATTACAGGAGCAGAAGAACCTCCCAGCTGAGCCCAGTCACCCCTCAGAATCAACTCTTAATAAAATGGCTGCTGTCTTGAGTCCCTATGTTTTGGGGTGATTTGTTAGCCACTATAGATGATTAAAATACTTGAGTAACAGGTCCTCGTTCCATCTCTCTACCCCACGCAGGAGAGGGCTGCTGACCTGGGGTACGTGTGAGGGATTTGGGGGCAGACAAGGTACTGGAAATGTCAAAAGCCACTGCTTCTTGCCCCCACCCCTTCCTGTCCTCCCCTCAGAGGAGGCTGGGCTCAGGCCTGCCTTAGTCTAGGCAAATGGCTGATGGCTGGTGCCTGGGATCCTGCCTGGCAGTCCCTGCAGAGCAGGGTTGCAGGCCTGTTGGAATTCCACCAGCATGCCCCCTGGCAGACAGGCACCCGTTTGAGTGGGTAATTTCATCATGGAGGAGAGGCTGTCTGCACGGTGCCTGGAATCCTGATGGGTGAGGCCACCCAGAGAACACATTTGACCCTGGGAGCATGGTGGCTAGGCCTCAGCTGCTGCCTGAGGTGGGGTTCCCACCTTTCTCTCTCTCTTAGGAGAGAGAGAGAAAATAAATTGAGGATCCACATACACAATGGACCTCCTGGAAAAACTCCCTTTACGAGAAGAAAGAGATGATGGTAAAATCAGTTCATGGCAATGGAGCAGAGACCTGAGTTCAGGGGTGTTTTCTGTGAGAGGGGTCCCCAGTACAGCCCCTGGGGCAAGGAGCCTGAAACGAGTGAGAGAAACCCTCAGTGGCTCTGCTTTCTTAGGCTGCAAGGGGCAGAAGCCCACTCAGACTGGCTTCAGCAGGAGAGGAGCTGACTTGTGAGGATGCGGGGCGAGTCCTGGATGTGCAGGACCGGAATGCAGGTGTGTCTGGAGGACCGCGGCCGGGAGCTCCTCCACTCTTCAATTCTGTCTGTCCTCTCTCAGCACGTCACCTGCCTCTGCTTCTCCCCACTTGGAGTCCAACACGACACCTCCCAGACCCGGGGTTTCTGTGCACATTCCAGCCGCCTGCAGAAAGGAAATGGCATTTGGCAGTCCTCATTTAGAGAGATCTGACTGGTTCCGCTTGGTCGGTGTCTCCCCTGACCCAGTCAGCTGGGGCGAGGGCACGGTCCGCAGTATTACAAATGTGATTCCATTTCCAGAGCATGGCGGGGTGATCCCTGACGTCCAGCTTCCTGAGAGCTGTCCACTGATCCACAATCACTGGGCCCCTGAGCATTCAGGTCATGGTCTGCATGGGCCCACATTTTTCCTGCAACGGGCAGGGCTGGGACAAGAGTGATACTAGCAAGGCACCTAGAGAGTCAAGTTTAAAAAGTCATTCAGTCTGGGTGTTGTGAGTGTGCCAAGTGGGGCCCTGCACCACCCTGAACACAGGCACCTCCTTAAATTTTGCACCCTAGGTGCCTCATTTGCCTGCCTCTCCTTGTAGCCCTGGCAGGGGAGTCTGCACCCTGTTACACTTGGCACTGGTGCGCTGGACGCTGGCTCCCTCAGGGCAGGCAGGGATGCCCACAGGGTAGCACCTGGCCATGGGAGGTGTAGATGGCACCTCTGCTATGTGTGAGGCTGGCAGTAAAGGGGGCATCATTTCAATGAGTCGTAATGAAGCAGAAGACACATGGTGGCCTGGCTGCACATGAAGTGCTCCTGAGAAATCCTGGATTTGAGGGGGGGCTTAAGGTGGGATGAGGGGTGGAGTTCTAGTGTGGGTGGAGGGCGGAGCCCAAGATGTCAGTTTATCATTTCCTGTGACCTTGTTCTTCTTTCTCAGGCTGGGGTGGCTTGGAAAACAGGTCACAGCACTGCAGTGCCCAGAGTCACACTTTCCCAGGCTCACTGTCATCTGGTCATCACAACAGTCCTGGGCACGGGTAGGCGTCATCATCTCGCAGGCACTTAGGAGCAACCCGAGAGGGCTCAGAGGGCCGCGCCGCTCGCTCGACAGTCTACAGCGTGGACGTTCAGGACTGGAAGGGTCCCCGGAGAGCTGTTTCAACCTCCTCTCTGTGCATGTGGGCAAACCGAGGGCTAGAAGGTTGAAGTGTGTACTCACGGTTGCACAGTGAGTTAAGCAATGGAAGTAAACCTCACCAAATCTTCCTCTTTATTTTCCAATTGCTATCTATCTTGTACAACCCAAAGGAAGTGCAACCAGTGCTCCTTGTATTTCCGAACTGGGGACAAGACCCTCCCAGCCTGGAGTGTGGACAGTTAGCGCCCAAACCCTTGCAGGCTGTTTTGGCACCTGCACCAGGCTGCTCTGTCTGATTCCCCTCCCTTCCCCCACATCCTCCAGGCGGCTCTTAGATTTGAGCTGGTATACGCAGCTCAGCCAGGACTTGGATCAGGTGCTGCTCAGCTAGAAGATTCCATCCCTGCTCCTTGTGGCCCCCAGGAGTTCTCCGCAATGTGAGGGAAAGCAGAAAGGCCAGCCAGGTAACAGCATGAAGGACTCACCAGCGGTGAGCACCCTCTTTTGGCCTTTGCCCAAGCCCCGGGTTCGCTGCCAGGCAACCACCGCATCTCTGAAGCTTGAAACTACATTACTGCTCTTTTAAAAAATGATAAATCTTAAAGCAATAAAATCTGCACATGAAACACCTCACGCTGGCTGCAGGAGAAATGGCTTTGCCAGGGGAGCTTCCTTTATCTCCAGGCTAGCGGAGCTTCACCTTAAAACACATTTGCAAAGGATATGCTGTGGTCTTGAAGGAGAAGCAAAGCAACACTCCTCTAAATAGTCTTCGGGCCAGAGAGGAAATCTCAATGGAGAGAGGGAAATATGTTGAAGCAGACATAAATGAAAATAGGAACAAATCAGAACTTGTGGGAATGCCGCTCAAAGAAAGCCTGGAGCTGGTGCTCTTAACCTGGGATGAGAATTCAGGGACCCTGTGAACTCGGTTGAGAAAATAGTTATATGTGTATTTTAAATAATCCGGAGCAGAAATGTAGCATTTTCGTCTATTAGGCATGTAGACCGAGGCCCGTTGTGTTAGTCGTATGCGTGACATAGTCACCGATAGGTATCACAGACGTCGGGTCGGCACTGTCCCCCAGTTTCAGGATCCAGATGACTTGCTTTCTCCGCCTCGGTCTCAAATGTGCACTCAGGCTTGTCTAGACACAGGGACACAAATGGCCATAGTTTATGGGTTTGTTTGTTTTTATGGCTTTATGAGCTGTGTCAGCATAAGCACCGAGGAAAGATGCCTAGAATTTTGCCAAAGAGGAGGCCTGGGCAAGATCTTCAGGTTGCCGCGCATAGAAGTGGCCACAGGTGTATCTCGCAAAGAGGCCAATTTACTCGGTCATAACAACAGTCTGAAAAGGTCTCAGAGGCCCTGTCCGTCTCATTTACTGTTGTTTTTTTTTTTTTGTTTTGAACCTTTTTTTATTTTGAATATAGAGTCACAGGAAGTTGCAAAGATAGCAGAGAAAGATCTGGGGGACCCTTCATCCCGTTTCCCCCATTGGTGACCTCTTCCATCGATGTAGCACAACCTCCGAATCAGGACACTGCCACTGACAGCCAGTGTGCGGAGACTTCCGTGTGATTTTTATCGCGAGTGTAGCTTTGTGTAACCGCCACCGCAATCGAGATGTAGAACTAGTCCATCACGACAAAGATCTTCCTTGTGCCACCCTTTATAGTCACACCCTTCCTGTGACCACTTCTACCCCCTGGCAACCACCAAGGCAGTCTCTATCTTTATAATTTTGTCATTTCAAGAACAGTGAATAAATGAAATCACCCGGTGTGTTGCGTTGGTCTTAGCTCATCAATAATGAGCGTTGTGGCCGGGGCAGTCCTACGGTTATGATGATAATTGCCAGACACGCTTTGTCTAGTCACGTGGCTGACAATGGGTTTATTGGAGAGACATTTTTTTTAATCCTCACCTGAGGACATTTTCGTTTGCTTTTTTAGAGAGAGGAACATCGAGGGGAGAGAAACATTGATTGGTTGCCTAAACATGCTTCCAGAACAGGGATTCCTGTGGGACCGGGGATCCTACGTGTCCTGACTGGGAGTCGCACACGCTGCACCTCGATGGGGGACGAACCCCCGACCTGGGTATGTGCCTCGACTGAAAATCGAGCCCACGACCTTTCAGTTACAGGAGGACGCTCCAGCCACTGCACCACATGGGCCAGGGCTGGGTAGTCATCTTTGAAGTGGATGCCTCTCAATTCAAGCTTAAGTTCGACAATTGCATTACAAAAAAACCCCACAAAAACTAAGAAATAGCTGTCAGCATTTACACTATACCCAGGATGAGACTTTTTAGATTGGCCTTTTTCACCTAGATGATGTCCTTGAGGTCCATCCACATTGTATCAACAATTTATTCTTTTTCCATGCTGCAGAATATTTCACAGGGTGTACCCAGTCTGTTTACTCACACGCCGACTGGGGGACGTTTTGGTTGTTTCCAGTGTTTGGCTGTGAACAATTATGTATGTGTTTTCATGTGGACATGTTTAATTTCTCTGGGATAAATGCCCAGAAATACAAATGCTGGATTCTATGGATGTTTGATGAATTTTAAAAGAAACTTTCAATCTACTTTCCAGATTGCTGTACCATCCTACACTCCCATCACCAGCGGAGAAATCTGGTTTCCCTGAATCTTCGCCAGCATCTGGCATTGTCACTATTTTTTTAACCCGCTCTAATGGATGTGTAGTAATACCTTATTGAGGTTTTAATTTGCTTTCCCCAGTGGCTAGTGATAGTGAAGTTCCTGCAATTACTTGCCGCCTTATATTCTCTTCGGTGAAATGTTTCCTCCTGTCTTTTGCCCATGTTCTAGTTGAATTGTTTGTTTTTCATACTGCTCAGTTTTTTAAAGTTGTAAAATACACATATTGAAAAATTTACCATCTTAAGACCGTTTTTAGGTGTACAGTTCTGCAGTGTTAAGTATTGATATTGCTGTGCAACCAATCTTCAGGACGTGTTCATCTCGCAAGACTGGACCTCGGTACCCATTAAACAACTCCCCGCTCCCCTCCCTTCAGTCCCTGGGAACCACCGTCATACTTTCTGTCTCCATTAATTTGACTTTTCTAGGTAACTCATATAAGTGGGATCATGTAGTATTTGCCTTTTCAGGACTGGCCTATTTCATGTAGCATTATGTCCTCAAGGTGTGTCCGTGTTGTGGCATGTGTCAGAGTACCTTTCCATTTAACGGCTGAATAATATTCCGTTGCAAGCACATAGCATATGTTGTTTACCCGTTCACCCACTGGTGGGCACCTGGGCTCCTTCCGTCTCTCGACAACTGTAATCAATGCTGCTATGAACATGGAGGTGTGGGTATCTCTTTGACACCCTGCCTTCAACTCTTGTGGATGTACACCCAGACATGGAATTGTCGGATTATGTGGCAGTTCGATTTTTAATTTTCTGAAGGTCCGTCATGCTGTTTTCCACAGTGGCTGCACCATTTTACACTTTCAACAGCATGCACAATGGTTCTGATTCTCCACATCCTTGCCAACGCTTGTTATTTTCTGTTTTTTTTTTTTTGTAGTCGTCATATTAATGAGTTTGAGGTGATACACTGTTGAGTTTTGAGAGTTCTTTTATGTTCTAGATACTAGTTCTTGGTGAGATATGTGGTTTGCAAACATTTTCTACCAGTTGTAGCCTATCTATTTATCCTCTTTACATGGTTCTTTTCAGAGCAAAATTTACAATCTTGAAGAAGTCCAACTTACTGGTTCTTTTCTTTTATAGATCATGCTTTTGGTATCATGTCCAAGAACTCCTCAGTAAGCCCTAGGTACAGAAGATTTTATTCTATGCTTTTATCCAGGAGTTGTAATAGTTTCATGTTTTAAGTCTATGATACATTTGAATTAATTTTAAACAAGGTATTCAGTTTAGGTCAAGGACCATGTTTTTTTTTGCCTGTGGATATCCAATTTCATTTATTGAAAACAATATTGTATTCATTTCTTTAGCCTATTAATATGGTGAGTTCCATTGATTGGTTCTCAAATATTGAACCAAACGTGCATGCCTGGAATAAGCTCCACTTATGATACACGACTTCTTTTATGTGCTGTTTCACATATTTTGCAGCTCTTCTGTTCGGTGCATGCACATTTAGGATTACCATGTAGTTTGGTGGATGGACCCTTTTATCATTATACAATATTTATCTGTCTCTAGTAATTTTTGATGCTCTGAGTGTGCCTAATCTGTGGTTAATACAGGCATTCCTGCTTTCTTTTGATTAACATTTTCATGATATATCTTTTCCCATCTTTTCACTTTCAACCTGCTTTTATTGTTATTTAATTTTATTTTTAAATTTTTATATTTACTTTGCTTTTATACTTTAAAAATTTTTTAAATTTATTTTTTATTTATTTATTGTTTGTTGCTCAGTTACAGTTGTCCTGCCCTTTTTTTTCCTGTTGAAATATAGTTAGATCACTTTAAAAAATTCATTCTGCCAATCTCCATATTTTATTTGGTGTGTTTAGATAATTTGTATTTAATGTAATTACTAATATGTTAGAACTTATGTCTACTTTTTTGTTTTCTCTTGTTTTTTTTTCTGCTTTTTTC
This sequence comes from Micronycteris hirsuta, assembly GCA_004026765.1. Lineage (NCBI taxonomy): Eukaryota > Metazoa > Chordata > Mammalia > Chiroptera > Phyllostomidae > Micronycteris > Micronycteris hirsuta. Next base: position 51,763 of record PVJI01000942.1, on the reverse strand, counting down.
CCTGCCTTCCTGTGGATTACCTGAATATTTTAAGAATTTATTTTGAATTATATATGATATTTTGAGTATATCTCTTTGTATATGTTTCTTTAAAAAGTGGCTGCTCATACACACACACACACACACACCCCTATATCTTATCATAATCTATCAGTATTAATGGTTTTCAGTTTGAGTGATATATAAGAAGTCTTACCTTCCCTTGTATCCCTCTTTTCTCCCCATTGGACACTGTGATAGTTTTTGTTTCACCATCAAATATAATTTAGAAAACTCAAGAGAAGGTAAGTCTATTTTATTTCCCCATATTTTTATTCTTTCCATTGTTTTTTTTCTTTCCCCCTGCCATTCCAAGGGTCCTTATTTTATCGTTTCCCTCCTATAGTCCCTTATAGTACTCTCTTCAAGTTTAAGTTCCTTTAGCCATTCTTTTAAGAATTCTCTTAGTTTTCTTTCCTCTAGTAATATCTTGAGCTTTTCATTTTTGAAGGATATTGTCTCTGGATATAGGTTTGTAGTTTGGCAGCTCTTTTCTTTCAGTGCTTGAAAAATGTTGTTCCACTTTCCCTGGCATCCATGGTTTCTGATGAGAAGTTGCTGTCATTCAAGTTGTTTTTCCTCTATAGGTAAGCCATTGTTTTTCCCTGCTTTCAAATTTTTTTTTTTTTAGTTTACAGAAATTTGGCTATAATATATCTTGGTGTGGATTTCTTTGGGATTAGCTTCATAAATTCATAGGTTTTTATCTTTTGCCAAATTCAGGAAGTTTTCAGTCATTACTTCTTTGAATATTTTTTCTAGCCTACTCTATTCCTTACCTTTTTGGATTCCAAAGACATGAAACTTAGATCTTTTATTAAAGATCCACAGTCTCCTGTGGTTCTATCCATGTTTTAGTCTATTTTTTATCTGTTGTTCAGGTTTGGTCATTTCTATTGTTCTGCAAGTTTACAGCTCTTTCCTCTGCCCTCTCCATTCTACTGTTGAGCCAATCCACTGAATTTTTAAATTTTGGTTATTTTATTTTTTTCAGTTTTAAATTTTCTACTTTATTCTATATATGTTCTAATTTTTGCTAAGGTTTTTTTTTTATTTTTTACAAAATTTGTTTCAAATGTGTTTGTAATTGTTGAGGCATTTCTATGATGGCTGATATAAAATGCTTGTTAGATGATCCTAACATCCACGTCATCTCTGTGTTGGCATTTTTGATAGTCTTTCCAATTTAGGTTGATATTTCCCTAGTTCTTGTTATTTTTAGTGATTTTTTTATTAAAACGTGGACATTTTGGGTATGTTGTTATGAGACTCTAGATCTTAATTTCAGTCTATTTTATCAGGCATCCTCTGGCATAGCTCTGGTTGGGAGATGGGAGTCCATGTTCTCCATTCAACCTTCACTGACACCATCATGGGGGAAGAACTACCTGTTAACACTGGGTGAGGCTGGGAGTTCAGGCTCCTCACTGGGCCTCTACTGATGCCACCCTGGCTAGGTGAGGCAGGTGTGCCTTGTTTCTGTTCCCCACATGGCCTCCACTAACATGATGGGGGTTGTGGTGATAGTGGTGGAGATGGTAGAGGTGGTGGTGGTGTTAGAGTGGCCTCATTGACCCTGGGTGGTGGCAAAAGTCCTGGCTCCTCGATAGGCCTCCTCTGATACACCTCAGCAGGACATGGGAGGAGCACCTTGGTACCACTGGGTGGGAGTAGAAGTCCCAGCTCCCTATATTATCTTCACTGACACAACATAGAGAAGCCTCATTGCCACATAGTGAGAGTTAAGTTTCCAGTTCTCCGCTTGGCTTTTTAAAAAAAATTGTATTTTATTCATTATGCTGTAACAGTTGTCCTGATTTTTTTCCTTTGCCCCTCATCCACCCAGCACCCGCCACTCCCTCAGGCAATCTCCCCCACATTGTTCATGTTCATGGGTCATGCTTGTAAGTTCTTTGGCTACTCCATTTCCTATACTGTACTTTATATCCCCATGTCAATTCTGTAAGTAGCTATTTGCACTTCTTAATCCCCTCACCTCTTCATCCATTCTACCACATTCCCCTCTCATCTGGCAACCCTGAAAATGCTCTCTGTATCTGTGATTCTGACTCTGTTCTTCTTGTTTGCTTCTTGTTTCTTGTTTTTTAGATTCAATTGTTGATAGATATGTATTTATTGCCATTTTATTGTTTATAGTTTTGATTTTTTTCCCTTAAATAAGTCCCTTTAACATTTCATATAATAATGATTTGGTGATGATGAACTCCTTTAGTTTTTTTCTTGTCTGGGAAGCTCTTTATCTACCCTTTGATTCTAATGATAACTTTGCTGGGTAGAGCAATTTTGTCTGTAGGTCCCTGCTTTTCATGACTTTGACTATTTCTTACCAATCACTTCTAGCCTGCAAACTTTATTTTGAGAAATCAGCTGAGAGTCTTATGGGAACTCCCCTGTAGGTAACTAACTGCTTTTTTCTTGCTGCTTTTAAGGTTCTCTCTTTATCTTTAGCCTTTGACATTTTAACAATGGTGTGTCTTGGAGTGGGTCTCTTTGTATCCATCTTGTTTGGGACTCTGCTTCCTGGACTTGCATGTCTATTTTCTTCTACAGATTGGGGAAGTTTTCTTTCATTATTATTTCAAATAGATTTCCAATTTCTTGCTCTTTCTCTTCTCCTTCTGGAACCCCTATGATGCAAATGTTGGACCTCTTGCATTGGTCCCAGAGACTGCTTATACTGTCTTCACTGTTTTGGATTCTTTTTTCTTCTTGTTGCTCTGATTGATTGTTTTTTGCTTCCTTATATTCCAAATCATTGATTTGATTCTCAGCTTCATCCCTTCTACTGTTGTTTTCCTGTAAATTGTTCTTTATTTCAATTAGTGTATCTTCTGTTTTTGACTGAATCTTTTTTATGCTTTTGAGATCCTCACTAAGTTCCTCGAGCATCCTTATAACCAGTATTTTGAAACATCTGGTAGATAGTTTATCTCCATTTTGTTTAGCTCTTTTTCTGGAGTTTTGATCTGTCCTTTCATTTGAGCCATGTTTCTTTGTCTCCTCATTTTGGCAGCCTCCCTGTGTTTGTTTCTATGTATTAGGTAGAGCTGCTTTGACTCTGTGTCTTAGTAGTGTGGCCTAATGTAATAGGTGTCTTATAGCGTCCAGTGGCACAGCCACCCCTATCACCCAAGCTGGGTACTCAAGGTGCACCCTTCATGTGGTCTGAGTATACCCTCCTCTTGTAGTTGAGCCTTGGTTGCTGTTGGCAGATCAATGGGAGGGATTTACCCAGGCCAGTCAGCTGCAAGGATTGGCTGTGACCACTGACCACCAACCTCCACCCTCCATGGTGAATCAGCTGTGCGGGCCCGAGTGGTGGTACTCTGACATGGTCTATAGCTGTCCACTGGTTGCTCTGGCCCTGGGGTTTCCCGGGTGGTGCAGGCCAAGGTCAGCCTCCAACTGTGTTTTGGCCGCCCTTCCTGAGGTATAAAACATGGAGAGGGCTGCTACTTGTGCTGGGCTTGGAGATTCCCAGGTGAAGCCATTCTGTGAGTCTAGGCTGGCTGCTACTAGTGCTGGGCCTAGGGCTCACTGAGTCCAGCTGTTGCTTGTTTGAGAGGATTCAGGAAGTTGTGAAGCATGAGCCAAGAGCAGCCATTTATATGGAAAAGCAGTTTAGGTGGGCCTGTAAGTTGGGTGGGGTGGAGTCTTTGGGGATCTCTAAGGTGGGTTAAACAGTGTTAGACAGGTTGATGCAGTCTCAGATATGGTGCTAGCCTGCCAGCTCTGTGGAGGAAGAGTTTAGAAAAGGGACAATAGCATCTGCTTGCCTTGATGTCAGACACTTTGATTTCTCCCTATATGCCACTGATGCCTGTCAAGCTGCTACCCCGGTGCTAGAGCTCAGAGGGAGTGAATCCAAGTAGGTGAGTCCGTGTCTAGGTTAAGAGGAACTGCTTGGGGTTCCAGCAATTTCTTCCACTGACTCAATCCTTGCTGGTTTTTGCAGCCAGAAGTTGTGGGGACTTATCTTCCTGGTACTGGGACCCTGGCCTGGGGGGCCTGGTGTGGGGCTGGGACTCCTCACTTCCAAGATACCCCTCCCGAATTTTTATCAACCACATGTGGGTAAGGAACCAGCCTGTTCCGCATGTGTGCCCCTCCTACCAGTCTGGATGAATGTGGTTTCTTTAATTCCATAGTTGTCAGATTTCCCTTCAGCTCGATTTCTGATGATGGTTGTTTTATATTTTAGTTGTAACTTTGATGTGGTCGTGGGAAGAGGTGAGCCATGTCTGCTTACACTACTGTCTTGGCCAGAAGTCCTTCCCAGTTGCCTTTTTTTGGGTACCACTGAGGGGGCAGCGATGGGGGAGGGCTGAGCACCTCATTACAGCTCGGTGAGGACGAATATCTAGACTTACCATTTAACCCTTGCTGATGGTGGTAGAGATGGGGCCAAAGGTTTTCCATGATGTTTAGCTGGAACGGAGCAGTTATTTTCTAGAAGGTATCTGTCTTGCTAAGCTGCCCCTTTCTTGGTTCTTGTCTAAAGAGAGCAGGCTCTTCTTTTCTCCTCACTCATTGACATTTCCAGGTTGTCTTCATCTCCAGCACCCCGTGGGATATAAGAGGCAAAAAGAAAATACAGGGAGTTCGCTGCTGAGTCATTCCTTGGGTTCTGAAGTCCCTAGCCAATGTCTTCTTTTCAACTTTCAGGGTCTCATGTTTGTTTTATATGTTGTGTCAAGGTTTTAGCTATCCTTAGCTGGAGGAATGGAATAAAGGATATCTATGCTATCTTTCTGGAAGCAGATGTTCAGTCTCATTTACTAAGACAATGATGTAGGTAAGAAAGAAACAAACAGATCAAGCATTTTTGCAGATGTTAGGCTCTTTGATTATTTTGCCTTAAGGCTGTGTCAGCAAGTTGGAGAGCCAGTTTGCCTGAAGTTCTGGGAGTCCCTATAATTAATACCAGGCCTTGGTGTGATTATTAATAGTGTACCTCCACAGTTTGACCTCACAGATTTTGATTGAGTGTGTTCAACCTTGAAAAAAATACTTGCTACATAAGCTGGTTTTGTGAGTCGCTTTATCATTAAAGTGAACCACAAATTCATTCAGCTCAAAACCTAGTGATATTTTCACACGAGGTTTCAACATCTCAGAAACACTGGCCAGCAGCTCTCCTCACAGAACCAGTGCATATTAATTACTGAGGTAGAACAAATTTTCAAGGCTCTTCTCACAAGATAAGTGTTCAAGCCACCCCTTATCACAAGATTTACCCATGTTACTGTCCCACCAAGAGCCCTAAGGAAATCAAGAGGCCGACCCTTTGAGGTGAAGCATTGAGAGAATGGAGACAATGGTTCCAGCTCATTCAGGATGTGCTCGAGCCTGCTAGGGCCACTCCTGCCCTTGTGCCTGTCAGAATTTTACCTCCATCCGTTCACTTTCTCCAGTCGATTCCATGGTTTGCTCAGGAACTCATAGTATCTTGTTGAAATTTTCTTAACCAGGCAATTCACCACTAAGCAATTTGCATTTCATGTCTTACAGGCCTCATTATAAACATAGTGAAAAAGATCAGTAAAAGGACCTAAACGTCAACATATGCACAGTCACATGACTTTAAGGTAAGAAAAACACTTAATCCAGTCCCCTGACTGGTTTTTCAAATATGCCTTTTGAACGCATTAAAATACATTCTTACACGGTTCTGTCTATAAGGCACATTTTCAAGCTCGTCTGCCTCATTGACCCAAAAGCTTCAACCATATCTACAGTTCAGTCCCTCATGTTCTCCCCCTCTCCTCTATTACATGGGCTTTCCCTTCTAAGTGATTTCAAAAAATTGTGATAAGATATACATAACATATAATTTACTATTTTAACCATTTTTAGGTGTACAGTTCCTGGCAGTTAACACCACCCTCCACCTCCAGAACTTGACCATTTTTCCTAACCGAAAATCTGTCCCCAGTTCAAGCAATTACTCCCCATCCCTTCCTCACCCAGCTCCTGGCAAGCACCGCCCTCCTTTCTGTCTCTGTGAATCTGACTGCTCCAGGCCCCTCATATGAATGGAATAAGACACTGTTTTTCTTTTTGTTACTTGATTATTTCACTTAGCATAATTTCTCCGATGTTCACTTGTGTCATAACATGTGACAGGTTTTTCTTCCTTTTTACTGAGTTCCCTTAAAAAAATAGTTGAAGTGAAAAAAATTATAGTTGACAATATTATATTTGTGTCAGGTGTACAACGCGGTGATTAGACATTTATATAACTTACAAAGTGTCCTACCGATAAGTCTAGTGTCTTCCTGACACCACACAGAGTTACTGAAATATTATTGACTATGTTCCCTGTGTTGTCTTTATAGCCCTGTGACTCTTTGTAACTACCAATTTGTACTTTGTAATCTCTTCACCTTTTCCACCCTACTGAGTTCCTTTTTAAGGCCGAATAATATTTCATCGCATGTATAGACCACATGTTGTTTATCCATTCATCCGCTGATGGACATTTGGGTTGCTTCCACCGTTGCCTATTGTGAACGGTGCTGCTATGAAGATGGGTGCACGAAGATCTCTTTGAAACCCTGCTTTTAATTCTTTGGGGTGCATATCCAGAAGTGGAATTGCTGGACCATATGTTCACTCTGTGTTTAGGTTTTTGAGGAACTTCCATACTGTCTTTCATGGCAACTCTCCAAAAATATGGAACATTTCACAAATTTCCACATCATAGGTGCCACACTACCTATCTTTTCTGTATTGTCCCAATTTTAGTACACGTGCTGCGCAAGCAAGCACCCAAGGTGATTTAAACTGACCTTAAGGGAGGCTTTAGATACTTTTGTTTCTCTTGTGATGAAAACTTTTCTTAAATTGTTGTTCAAGTACAGTTGGCTCTATCCCCCCTCCCCACTACTTTCCCCTGCCCCACCCACCCCCAACTCCTACCCTCCATCCTACCCTCCTTTGGCTTTGTCCATGTGTCCTTTATACATGTTCCTTGATGACCCTTTTTCTTCTTTCCTCCATTATCCCTCTCCCCCATCCCCTCTGATCACTGTCAGTTTGTTCTTTATTTCAGTGTCTCTGGTTATATTTTTCTTGCTTGTTTGTTTTGTTGATTAGGTTCCACTTATAGGTGACATCATATGGTATTTGTCTTTCACCGCCTGGCTTATTTCACTTAGCATAATGCTCTCCAGTTCCATCCATGCTGTTGCAAAGGGTAGGAGCTCCTTCTTTCTTTCTGCTGCGTAGAATTCCATTGTGTAAATGTACCATAGTTTTTTTATCCACTCATTTACTGATGGGCATCTAGGCTGCTTCCAGCATTTGGATATTGTAAATTGTGCTGCTATGAACATTGGGGTACATAGGTTCTTTTGAATTAATGTTTCAGGATTCTTAGAGTATAATCCCAGCAGTGGAATTGCTGGATCAAAAAGCAGTTCCATTTTTAGTTTTTTTGAGGAAATTCCATACAGTTTTCCACAGTGGCTGCATCAGTTTGCATTCCCACCAACAGTGTACTAGGGTTCCCTTTTCTCCACAACCTCGCCAGCTCTTATTGTTTGTTAATTTGTTTATGATGGCCATTCTGATCAGTGTAAAGTGGTATCACATTGTGGTTTTAATTTGCATCTCTCTGATGGCTAGTGATGCTGAGCAACCTTTCATATGTCTCTGGGCCTTCTGTATGTCCTCCTCAGAGAAGCGTCTGTTCAGGTCCTTTGCCCACTTTTTAATTGGATTGTTTGTCTTCCTGGAGTGGGATACTTTTTTTATTTGCTTGTTTGATTGTGCTTTTCACTGTGCAGTCCCTTCTTTTTTATAAGTTGCAAAAAATTCTGTTAATTAACTATGAATGTACCTGTGTGGATTTATTGTTATTTAAAAATAGTAACTTTATTGTTTCATAAAAATAATACACCATACTTTAAAAGTTGAAGATCATAGAAAAAAATTTACAAAGGGCAACAAACCATCCCAAATCCTGCCACCCAGAAGTAAGTAATGTTAATATTTTAGACACAATTTCAACCATTTCTCTCATCAATGCACAGACAGAAAGATTGATTGATAAAAATAATTTTTTTTTAAGATTTTATTTATTTATTTTCAGAAAGAGGAGAAGGGAGAGAGAAAGAGCAATGTATGGTTGCCTCTCACATGGCCCTCATCAGGGACCCGGCCAGCAACCCAGGCATGTGCCCCGACTGGGAATTGAACCGGGACCCTCTGGTTCCCAGCCCGCGCTCAATCCACTGAGCTACACCAGCCGGGAAGAAATGGGGTTTGATAAAAATAATTTTATAAGAGGTTATATTATACATATTATTATAAAATAAAAAGTTAAAATTAATTTTATTTTAATTCAATAGTTAGAAAAAAAACTGAGGTGAAACTGAACACATGCTGAACTTCAAAAAGTATTTCCTCACTCTGAGATATACAAGTTCTCAAAGTGCCTTCTAGTTTAAGACATGGAAAGCATTAAAAGATAGAAGCCACTGTGTAGATGATACTTACATGTTTCAGTTTCCACACAGATGATTTTTGCAGGAAGGACTCACAGGTGCTATATTCTTTGAGTTTTCTCATGCTGGAGAATGTCAGCGTTTGCCTTTGCATGATAATTTGGCTGGGTATAATATTCTTATGCTGTATGTTCTTTCCCTCAGATTTTTTTTAGGTACTTCTCTATTGGGTTTTTTTTGGGGGGGGGCGTTAAAGTTGCTATGGAGATGTATGAGGTGACTCGTTTTATCTCTGTGAAGGCCTGAAGAGTTATTGTTTCACTTCCGATGTTCAATAATTAAAGTTGATTGTATCTCTGTTTAGACATTCTTTTTTAAAATATATTTTATTGATTATGCTATTACAGTTGTCCCATTTTTTCTCCCCTTTATTTCCCTCCACCCTGCACTCCCTCTCCCACCAGCATTCCCGTACCTTAGTTCATGTCTGTGGGTCATACATATAAGTTCTTTGGCTTCTCCATTTCCCATAGTATTCTGAACCTTCCCCTGTCTATTTAGTACCTACCATTTATGCTTCTTATTCTCTGTACCTCTTCACATACTCTCCCCCACCCTATCCCTACTGATAACCCTCCGTGCGATCTCCATTTTTGTGATTCTGTTCATGTTCTAGTTGTTTGCTTAGTTTGTTTGTTTTTTTGTTTGTTTTTTAGGTTCAGTTGTTGATAGTTGTGAGTTTGTTGTCATTTTACTGCTCATATTTTTGATCATCTTCTTTTTCTTAGATAAGTCCCTTTAACATTTCATATAATAAGGGCTTGGTGATGATGAACTCCTTTAGCTTTGCCTTGTCTGGGAAGCACCTTATCTGCCTTCCATTCTAAATGATAGCTTTGCTGAATAGAGTAATCTTGGTTGTAGGTCCTTGTCTTTCATGACTTTTAATACTTCTTTCCAGCCCCTTCTTTCCTGCTAGGTTTCTTTTGAGAAATCAGCTGATAGCCTTATGGGAACTCCTTTGTAGTTAACTGTCTCCTTTTCTCTTGCTGCTTTTAAGATTCTCTCCTTATCTTTAATCGTGGGCAATGTAATTATGATGTACCTTGGTATGTGCTTCCTTGTGTCCAACTTCTTTGGGACTCTCTGAGCTTCCTACACTTCTTGAAAGTCTATTTTCTTCACCAGATTGGGGAAGTTTTCCTTCATTATTTTTTCAAATAAGTTTTCAATTTCTCGCTCTTCCTTTTCTTCTTCTAGCACCTCTATGATTCAGATGTTGGAATGTTTAAGTTGTTCCAGAGGTTCCTAAGCCTCTCCTCATTTTTTTGAATTCCTCTTTCTTCATTCTGTTCTGGTTGAATGTTTATTTCTTCCTTCTGGTCCAAATCATTGATTTGAGTCCCAGTTTCCTTCCCTTCACTGTTGGTTCCCTGTACATTTTGCTTTATTTCACTTTGCATAGCCTTCACTTCTTCCCCTATTTTGCAACCATACTCAACCACTTCTGTGAGTATCCTGATTACCAGTGTTTGGAACTCTGCATCTGATAAGTTGGCTATCTCTTCATCACTTAGTTCTGTTTTTGGAGCTTTGATCTGTTTTTTCATTTGGGCCATATTTTTTTTGTGTGTTGGTGCACCTGTTATGCAGTAAGAGGCGGAGTCTTAGGTATTCTCCAGGGCAGAGCGACCCACTTGGTTGCATTGTGGCCCTGTATGTGGGAGAGGGGTCAGAGAAGGAACAATGCTGCTTGCTTGACTCTGGGCCAGCTTTCAGTCACTTCCCCTGCTACCCACAAGCAAATTGGGCCCTTCTGGTGCTGATTTCTGGGTGGATGGGTTTCTGTACATTCTAGGACCCTGTGGGTCTCTCCAATGAACTCTCCTGTAAGGCTGGGAGTTTCTTCTGCTACAGCAACCCCCACAGGTTTTTACTGCCAGGTTTTGAAGCTTTATTTCCCCATGCTGGAACCCTGGGTTGTGCAGTCTGTCTCACTTTCCAGTTCCTCCTGGTTTATCTGCACACAATTGTGGGACCACCTGTTGTACCTCACCCACCCTGGTCCCCCAGCCACTACCTTGCTGCAAGTCCTCTCCACCTCGGCTGCTCATCTCTGCCTCTCCTACCAGTCTGGATGAATGTTTCTTCTTTAACTCCTTGGTTTTCAGACTTCTATACAGTTTGATTTTCTGGCCGTTCTGGTTATTTTTTGTTTTTAAATTTGTTGTTCTTCTTTTGGTTGTGTGAGGAGGCAAAGTTTATCTACGTATGCCTCCATCTTGGCTCGAAGTTTCAGGTACTTTTTTGATTGCTGTGAGTGAATTTTTGTTTTTGGTGGGGGAAGGAATACTTTTTTATTTTGCTAGACACTAAACAGGCAGATGTTGTCATCCTTCTCGATTGTACCATGTTTTCTGAATGTCACATCTTAGATTATTATTTCATTTTAATTTATTTATTTTGAAATCAAAATACATTCACAGGAAGTTGCAAAAATAGTATTAGAGGACCCCTGCACCCTTCTCTCAGTTTCTCACAAAGACAGCATCTTGGATAACTATAATACAGCTTCAAAACCAGGAAGTCAGCCTGAGTACAACTGACAGACCTCATTCAGATTTTGCCAGCTTTGAATGCCCTTACCATGTGTGTGGATGTGTGTGCCTGCTTGTGTGTATTTAGTTCTACGCAACTTTGTATCATGCATTGAATTATATAACCATACCCACAGTCGTGACACAGAGCTGTTCCATCACCACGAAGACCCCTTGTGCTGTCCCCTGATGGTCCTCCTCTGCCCTGTCTACATCTCTCTCCATCTGAAACCCCCAGCAGCCACTGATCTGTTCTCCATATTCGTAGTTTTGCTATTTTGAGAATTTTGGATAAATGGAATCTTATTGTAGGTGACATTTGAGATGAACTTTTCTCCCCCACTCAGCGTAATGCCCTTGCGATCCATCCAGGTTGCTGTGTGTGTTGATAGTCCATGACTTTTTATTGCTGAGTAGTATTCCAGGGCGTGACTGTAGCATAGCTCTCTAAAAAATCACGAAATGATTGTAGGACACTTTGGTTGTGACCATTTTTGGGCTATTACAAAGAAATCTACTAAGAAAAATCAAGTACGGGATTTTATGTGGACACAAGTTTCATTTCTCTGAGCAAATGCCCAGGGGTGTGATTGCTGGGTCAAGTGGTAAGTGTATGTTTTATACTTTATGGAGCTGAAATACTATTTCCTCAAGTGGCTGTGCCATGTCACAGTCCAACTGCTAATGTATCAGGGATCCAGTTTCAATGCATCCTCACCAGCATTTGGGTTTGGGGATGGCCCCTGTAAGAGTGACAGTTTCAGGCAGCTATCACTCCAGGTTTTTCTAAAATAAAGGTGCTAAACTTTAGGTTTAGTTGCAATCTGCAAAAATGACACGCATATTTAAAATAAACTTTGGGCCATTTTTTATCCCCTGTCCCCCGTTTCTGCTACATTGTGGTAGCATCTTCTTCACTCTCAGATCTTCATGGGGAACCATGGTGACTAGGGCAAGGTTACCACACCCGGATGCTTTGGAGTTCTGAGTTTTCCTTATTATCTGGCTGGAATATTTCAAGAATTTCAAACTTATGCTCTAGACTTTCTGTTTTTAACCACTGATCCATGATCCCATTTTAAGATGTAATTTTGAATGATTGCAGTATGAAATGATGTGAGAAAAATGAAACTAAAACCATAAGATGCACAATTTTGGGGTTATCTGGGAACTTATGGTGGTTGGATATTGAAATAAGCACATTGCCCCATTTTATAAATAAAACATTTAGATTATATTTTTGTTTGAAAGTTGAATAATTTTTACAATGAATCTTTATGTGTCAAAAGTTAAAAAAGATGATAGACCTACTTTAAAAAAATCTGGGCATACATTTTTCTTTGACCTCCTGACAGATACCACTTTATAATTTTTCTTTTCTTTGGCCTGGTCTAGCCGTGTGGGCCAGTGGTATGATTTTAGGGTTAACTGTGTTCTCTGAAGTCTTTGCACCTTTCCCGATTACTTAGAGATAACTAGTCCTAATCCTCTCTCTATTTTGTTAATTCAGCTGGGCTCTTGGAAGGCACTTATTTTCTAATCTCCGTCTGCATAACACAAAATCCTCAGTATCCAGCATGTGCAGAGTAGGATATGTGCCAGCAGATAGATTTGTACCTGCTCATCCCCTCTACTCCCAAAAGAAAACTGGAAGTTTATTTTCTGGAGAAATTAACTCCAGGAAGTTTGAAACTGTAGTTCAGCAAAATTAACTGTAGGTCTACAGGTGAGATGATTCTATCATCAGCCTTACCTCCTCCTGTTTGGCATACCCTGACCCCCAACAAGGTAGGCAAGAAAAGGGTTTTTCTCTGGAGAAACTACATTTCCCTGGAAAAAAGATCTCCAAACATTTCTCTTTCGGGCATCCATCCATGCATTGGTTGGCTTCTGTCCTCATCACTCCAACATAAGCCTACATTGCATGAACCTCGCCTGCTACTCAGAACTTTTTAGCTACTTCTTAAACACAGACAGGCAATCAAAGACCATGAGGCAATCAGAAGACCCTGAAAGAAATGAGGAAAATCTTTATTTTGAAAGAAACCCAAATAAAAGCAAAGTTGGAAAAAAAATCTAGAAGAAACAGAGATAATATGGGGGACAGAAGAAAACTTTCAAAATGATCGCCGACCCAGTTCTAATAAATACGCTCAGAGAGCAATGAAATGGTGTTGCCTGTATGAAACAAAGACGAAAAAAACCTAGAAAAATCTCATGGAAATAAAAATGATAGTTCAAATTTTAAAGATGGGTGAAAGACAAAGTCAAGAACTATGACATAAAGCAAAACAGAAAGATAAAAGATTGGCAAATATGAGAATGGTATAACACAAAAGCCTCAGTATCCAGTGTGTGCAGAGTGGAATATGAATGAGGGGATGAATCCCATGGAATTCTGGAAAGGCCCAGTAGGCAGAGGCACTGGTTACTGAGCAGGATGGGGGTGAGGGGTGGAGCTGCAAACTAGAGGATTTGTTAAAGGACTGTATGTGAAAGAGTGGAACCCCCTCCCCAAACCCTATTTCCCACTTCTGTGCACACAGAAGAAGCTAGAGAGGCTTTAGACCCCAGATTAGGAGGTTCCCCTAAAGGATTCCAAAGAGCAAAACAATGCAGAAGAGGTCAGACACAAAGAAGTAAAATCTTATGGAATAAAATTAGCAACTGGAAATTTTATATCCTGCCAGGCTATCCATCCAGTGTGAGGGTAGAATGAAGACATCTTCACCCGTCCATAGGCAGTTTGCCTGCTTGAAACTCTTTCATGGAAAATGTTCCAGCAAGTCCTGAGTAATCCAATTGCATGCAGGAAACAGGGATTCAATCAGGACAGCACCGAAGAGAAGATGCAGGTTGACAGCAGAGAGAGCCACTCGCCTGGAGTGAAGGATCAGGTTGGAGATGAGTATGTGCAAAGAATTAAAAATATGCATATGGAAAATTTTGCAAGTGAAAATAATACTTTTTCAGAAAACACCAACATGCCTGACATGAAAGTATATGCAATCATACACTGCTCAGCTCTGCAATGAAACCATAAATAATTTGCTGTATAATCATAATGATACAAACCCTTATATTGGTGAGGAATCTTTCCTTTGCAAGTAAATGAAAACTCAAAATGGCTTAAACCATAAAGAGAATTATAGTCTTTTGCTCACACGATTGACAACTTTGAAGCTACTTTAGGCTCCGGATGAGGCTTAGTCTTGATGTTCTCTAAAATCCTTAATTTCCATCTCTCCCCTTTGACTTCGGCAATATGTATTCAAAATAAGACGGGCTTATTCCTTGTGGTTGGCTTCCAGCACCTTCTAGGGGCTTCATGATTCTTTGTTCATGCCCATCAGGGAGAAAATATTTTTCTAGGGGCTTTTGCAGAAGAATAGAGAATTTCTGCCCCAATTTCCTCCAGAAAACCTCTCCTGGGTCCCATATTGGGTTACATGCCTTTCTTGAACCAATCATCATAGCCAGGGGGGTGGGGTTCAGCCAATCAGGGCCCACCTGCTTGGCTGAGTTGGGGAAAGTTGCCACTGTGCGGGGGAATAATGGATTCCCAAATGGAAATTGAGGTACAGTTAAATGAGAAAAAAGAATGGATGCTAGTTGGCCACCAAACAACATCTATTTTACAACACAAACTTCTTAACAAAAAATAGAAAAATAGTTGTATGGGGCAATGCAGATTGGGGGAATGAAGGAGCCAAACCCTCATCCATCCTAATTCAAAATCAATAGAGAATGCCTGAAATTTATGGATCAATAAATAACAATTTAAAACATATTATTTAGAAATATGGAGGTAGCAAGTAGGAAAAAACAAACAAAAAACAGCCGCAAGAGTTATTAAGAGTTATAAATCGTTACCTTCCTGTAGCCAGGCTGGGAGATAACATGGGATAGGACAGTGTGGGTTTTTTTATGAAAAGTTTTTTGCATGATTTGATTTTAAAACTATGTTCATGTATTACTTTGACTAAAAAGCTAAAAAACAAAAAAAACAAAAAAACCCCTCCAAGCTTTCATGGAAACACATGAAATTAGATGAAATGAAAAAGGAAGAGGCTGCTGACTTTGCCTTGTGATAAAGACATGCAAGAGTGCAAAAATTCAAAATAGAACCCCCTCCACCCCACCCGCAGCCACTGTTTTAGTGAAATCCATGTGCCGCCGATGTGCGCAGGCAGGGCGGCTGCGCAAATGAACCCTCTAGCACGCTGCTGCATATCCGTGACTGAAGGGGAAATGTGCCCCCGTTTGAGAAGCATGGATTAAGACACATCAAGGCAAAGAGTTAGAAATGTATTAAAAAGCGAATACTCAAAACTCTCCCCCAGAGGAACACCAAGGCCAGGGCCTGCTGCAAGCGCCACACGGAGCAAAGATCTCAGAGTCTTAAAAAAGAGGCAGGCTCTGGGGTGCTGTCCAGAGTTCTGCCCGGACGCTCTTCAGGGCGACAGAATTGTACCGCATTGTTTGCTAGCTTCTTGTTTTTGCACACAGCCACTTTCACAGCTGTTTCTCCTTAGGCCACAAATGCTGCTTCCACACTCAAAGGCCTTCTCTTCAGTTTGCGTCACCAACCCGATCCCAAACTGTTCATTCCTCCAGGGACCTTGGGCCCAGCTGGGCAGCGTCCTGCCCTGTAGAGAGCCATTTCTGGGGCACAGGGGCACACATGTGGGGTGTCCCCCTTGGGAAGATTTAAGTGCAGAAGGTTTAAGAACCACAAAGAGGGGAGAGATTTAGGACTACAGATCCCTCTTAGGTGCTGTGTTTGGAGAACTTTCCAAATCATAAAGGCAGACCCCAATCCTGATGATGAGAAGGGGCAGGAAAAGCTACTCCTTTAAACACCAGTGACGTCGCGTTTCACCAGGAGAGATTTGTAACTTTGAGGGCAGATTACATTCTAATTTAAGACAAACACTTTAATGGGACTTTTGGTTTCATAACTGAAAGCCAAAGCCTATTTTTCCAAAAGGGAGTTTTGGGGGCAGTGAGGAATTAAACAGCTTTCGCAATGGTGTTAATTAACACTGTGTCCTCACTTTGGTCTGCAGACACTACATGTCTGCGGAGCCTGGAGGCCTTTTTTCTCCCCCTTACTCGACCCCAGAGAGGACTGGGATGGGGTCAAAGGTCTGAACTCACTTAGGGAAGATAGAGACAAAGCAATTCTGTTGCGAAGAGGAAGCTGGCGGCCCTCCCTAGTATCAGCATCAGACTGGAGCTGAACGAGGGAAATAGGACTATGCGTTGTAATTTTCTTTCACTCCATCCAAGTCTTCAGTAACATTTGGTTAAAGTTTACAATTTGGTCTTAGCTGTGCTCTGGGGGAATTTAGCAAGGGGTTTTTACGAGAGCAGAGCTAATACGGAGGAATGCAGCACAGGAAGGAAGAAATAAGTTGGTCGGAAGTCAGCTTCCTGATGCTCTAGCAACTGCCAGGGCTGCCTTGTGGGGCACAGGACTGGAAGTGTTTCTCAGCGATTTTCAGAGAGTTGTGGGGGGAGAGCCTGCTGAAGGGCGAGGCTTTGTTCCGGTCAAGCAGTGTGGGGACTTGGATGAGGGCGGTCTGCATTTAAGGGAAAGGCTGCTTTCGGAAGGCTATAGACCTTGGGACCGGAAGAAGAGTTCTGGCACTAATTCTCCTGCCTTGGCAATGTTTTCCTGTAGTTTAGTATTTCCCAGTTCCTTAAGGAAGAACCATGGCCAGTGAAGGATATCAAAGACCACGACTAAAACGAAGACCAGGCATATGGCAGGTTAGTTCTAGTGCACCTTGTTGCAACCGGGCACACTCACTGCGAGAGTTCAAACTGGACAATTCCCACGAGCCCGTGCCTCAATCCCAGCATTTCAGATGCAGCCCTGACCTGTTTCAGTTTCAACTCATTCACCTTGCTTCCACTAACCTCCACCCCCAAATTATTACAAGCAATCCTCATCAGTTCCTGGGAAGATCCCAGAGTCCTTCCTTAAGGGGGAAAAAACAAACAAACCAGAAGCAGAAAACGACACAGAGTTATAGAATAACAATTCTTTCTTATTTCTAAATACATTTCATTTCAGTGGGAGTGTCTGATTCTTTGCATGAAATGTACATTCACATCAGGATTTTGCATTTTGTGTTGCCAGCACATTCCTCCCACCATGCATCAGGTAAGATATTTAGTTACTGACAAAAATGTAAATCCCACGGAAATAACCAGACTCACGCAAAACCCGTGATTCACATTTCCATCATGTAACAAGAAACCCCTTCAACTAAGGATTGCACCCAAGTAGGATTATATTAACAGATCCCTAAATTTGTATTCCCAACTCCACTGATTGAATTCCCCATTTTCACCCATCGTTTGCTGGGCTGAGTGTTCAGGGAAGTGGCCCCAGCTGCCTGGAACCCTTTCAGCAGAGTCCCTCCCTGGTGGCTTCCGAGTAGCTGCTCTGAGCACCTTGGGCCAGGAAGGAGTCCTCTCCCGGGCTGGGTATTTCCTCTTTGCCTCTCCTGCTTAGAGCAGAGCAATAACCCTGGGTGATTGGCTCTCAAGCAGCTCTCCTTTGGAACCTGGTCTCTTTTCTCTCTGGCCCTTGAGTCCAGAAAGTGCCGGCTCTTTTCTGTGGCTGAAAAATGTACAAGTCCCTTGTCCAGGCATGGAGCAGGAGGTGGACGAATTTAACATTGAGTGCTGCCTTTAGCGTCAGAGAGCCAGACTCAACTGCCTACCCTTGTATGACCTTGTGCGAATGATTCCAGTGCAGATCTGAAATGCGGGGGTACCAGAACCCTGGCACATGGTAGGTGTCCAAAAATGCCAGCTATTAATATCACTTCCTGCTTGAAAGTCAGGAAAGGGAAACTCATTTAGTTGAGTCTAAAATATGTAATCAGTACTTTCATATGAAATTCAATTAATAATAACAACTGTTAGGTCAAGGCCCTGATAGTTCTTATTTTCGGCTTGTCCCAGAGCAGAAACAATAAATAAACAAGCCTGAATTGTTTACGGATGTATTAACTCCTAGTTAATCAATGTGTACCTAAGGTATTGTGTGAAGCAGGGCTGAAAGGCAAAGTAGACTTTTGTCGGGCAGACAAGGGGCCAGCCGGGATGGCAACTGCGTAGCTGCTATCCTGCTCTCCCTCCGCTTCCACTAGGCTGCGAGTTCCCTGCCTAGGGCAGACATCATTAATCGATCCTACTCCCTCATATCCTTGAAGCTGGAATCTGCCTTATGATCGTTTTCCTTTTCATTTTTCTGTACTAAAGCATTTGAAAGCAAATCCCAGATACTGTGCCATTATGCCCCTGCAGGATACATTTTTTAAAAATATGGATTTCTTTTTAAATAACTAGGCATTATCATGCCTAACGAAGTTAACAATAAATCCTCTGTTTTGCCTAATGCCCGATTCATAGTCGCATTTCCCCAACCGTTTGGAACTACTTAGGATTCTGTGTGTCACCCTGCGTCCCCTTGGTCAGAGTCTCAGGCAGGAGCAGGGACGTTTTCAGGAGCATGAGTCAGAAGCATCTGCAGGCTGCCCTGGGGCGAATGGGCAAACAGACAGGGGGGTGTCTCCTCCCACCGGATAAATAGCTTCTTGCTTTCAAGGGCTTTTTCCTGGGGGGTGGGGTGGGGAGCCTCTATTGTCTACTCCCCTTCTGAGGATTTCTAGTTCCCTTAATCCTTTGTTCTGCCAGGAAGCAAGGGGGGCTTCCTGCAAACAGGACTCTGGGACTCCGGGGTCCCCAGGTTTTCCAGGCATGACCCCACCTGGTCAGGCCCTGCCACACCGTGAATGGGTGGGCAATACAAGTAGGGGGGTTTTGCTGATCCTACTCTGGAAGGCCGACTCTGGGAGTTAGACCTCTCCCTGGCCAGGGCATCCCAGATCGCCTGTCCCTTCAGTGCCCCAGGGGGCAGGCACCCTCTGTGCTATGGAGTTAACTGCCAGTGCGTCAGTAGGGGCTGGCGTGGATTTTTCATTTCCTGTGCATGTCTGCAAAAAGATCGGGGACTCAATTTCATGATGCCTGGGCCAGCACAAAGGCAGTGATGATGGCTATTATCTGGGAAACGGTCCATTGTGGAGATGGGGTGAGGGGGCAGAAAATGAGGGAGCGAGTCTCCGATTACCAACTGTCGATTCCTTGCCTGTGGAGCTGAGACTGTGCTCCGCAGACAAAGGTCTGATGTTGCGCAGGATGCACTGAAGTCAGGAAGCACAAGCTGGCGGAGCTGCAGAGGGTTTCGACTGAGATGCACTGCCCTCTGGGTCTTGCTGAGGTCAAGGGCTCAGGCGGCAGGGCAGGGCCAGGGCCAGGGCAGCAGAGTAAGGGCTTGCAGAGGTTACTGAGAAACTAAGACCTGAGGATTTGTATGTTGACTTCGCGTTATTTATGACACTGCTTTGACCCTTCTGGGGAGAGGGGGGCATTGATCTCTCCTGTTTCTCTCTCCTTTCCATCTATCCCTTCCCCCTGCTGTTCCTCCCTTCATCTCCCCTCCCTCTCCCCCTCCCTCTCTTTCTTTCATTTCCTCATTCATTTATTTAGCCAATGAGCAATTATCAAGGGCCTTTCTCTGTGCCCAAGGCTTAGGATAAGATGGTGAACTAGGCAGACACGGCCCTGCCCTCGTGGGATTTACAGGCCTAGGGAGAGAAACCAAACAGGGAACACAGAGATAAATGCAGTGATTACAAGTGATAGTAAGTATTATAAGGAAAACAAAAGTGTAGAGATAAGACTTTAGTCTGTTCCCTCTCATGTTCTAGGCTCTGACCGGCCTGTGCCTCTCTTCCCTCACGGCTGTGACTACTCATCTCCTGCTCTCTGTCCTGAGCCAGCTGTCTGGGTTCCTCCTGGCTTCAGGCAGGCGGGATCTGAGAGCTCTGGTCCAACCCTCTGGGACTCTGCGTCAAGATTTCTTGGCTGCTGGTTAGGCCTTGACCTTGAGCCCCAGATGTATTTCTCTGCCTAAGGTCCTGTCTTTTCTTCTTATTTCTACAAATACATATTTTAAATTTTTACTGAGATATAATTTTACATATAGTGAAACACCCAGATGTGGAGATCTGTGAGGTTCTGCTTCCTGTGTTTTGAAGCTGTTATTAGGTACATACACATTTAGGGTTGTCCAGTCTTCTTGATTATTTGACTTTTTTACCATACGAAATGTCCCTCCTTATTTTGAATCTACCTTGTCTGATATTAATATACCCACTTCAGCTTTCTTTTAATTCGTGTTTCCATGCCAAATCATTCCCCCATCTTTTCACTTTTAACCTCTCTCTGTTTTTATATTTAAGGTTCATGTCTTATAAAAGGATGTAGTTGGGTCTTGCTTTTTTTATTGCCATACGATTTCTGCCTTTTAATTAGCATGTTTAATTCACTTACATTTAATGTAATTTTTGATTTGGTTAAATGGAAAAGTACTGTTTTACTATTTGATATCTATTTTCCTCCTTTGTTATTTTTAGCTTTCTTCCCTTTTTTTTTGCTTTTTTGAGTTCTTGAACTCAAAAAATCGACTTTTAAAAATGTAACATCTCTTTTTATTTATTTTACTTTAAATTTTGCCAAATATTTTATCTATATATTTTTCAATTAGCAATAATCGCGCCTCGGATAAACCTCATTGGCTACGATACTGCCACTGCGCAAAGCTTTTATCTATATATTTTGACCAAGGATTTTCATTTCTGGGAATTTATATTAAGGAACTGATTAACAGTAGCAAAAACTGTGTCCGGAAGACTAACCCCTCTTTTTCAATGGCTGCTCTGGGACTTGCAAGATGCACTGAAATGATCAAAGTCTGCCTCAAGCTGAAATTATTTTACTTTATATACAGTGTATCTTATAACAATAGACTTCCATTTTCTCCCTCCTTTGTTCTACTTTTGACATTTTATGTTCATTTGTGTTAATTTGCACAATACAGTATTATTATTTTTGCTTTTAAACAGTCATTTTTCTTGGGAAGAAATTAAGGATTTAGAAAGAGTCTTCCACATGAGCTCATACAGATCGCCACCCCTGGTGCCTCCCTCGGCGAGGGTCTCAGCTCCCATCTGGTGCCGTTCCTCGGCTGGAAGAGCTTCCCTTAGCATTTCCTATAGCGCAGATCTGCTGGGGTGAATTCTCTCTGCTCTGGTTTATTTCAAATGGCTTTATTTCACCTCCATTTTGATGTGTATGTATTTTTCTGAATATAGACTTAAGGGTGATGGACTACGCCAAGCATCTCTTCATGTGCGTATCGACCATTTCTATCATTTGCGGTGAGGTCTGTTCAGATAGTTTGCTCATGTTAAATTAGTTTTTATTGTTGATTTTTAGGAGGATTTTTTTTTTTGTATATTACAAATAACAGTCCTTTAGCAGTATGTCTTTTGCAAATATTTTCTCCCAGACTGTGGCTTGTCTTCTCAATCTCTTGGGTAGTAATTATTTTTTTCAAAAAAAATTTCTTAGCCTCAATCTTTTCTCCCCCCCCATCATGCTCACTGGTAGAAGCTGCTGAGGTTCAGTTCTATTTTTCCCTCCTCTGGGTACTTCAGTTTTCATGGTTC
This sequence comes from Micronycteris hirsuta, assembly GCA_004026765.1. Taxonomy (NCBI): domain Eukaryota; kingdom Metazoa; phylum Chordata; class Mammalia; order Chiroptera; family Phyllostomidae; genus Micronycteris; species Micronycteris hirsuta. Next base: position 30,061 of record PVJI01000942.1, on the reverse strand, counting down.
AAGTGCTGTGTTTTCATAACCACTTATCTTTTCTTTTAGTTTCCAAGTTTTTTAATCTTTTCAATCACAGTTTACATTGAGTATTACTTGGTATTAGTTCCAGGTGTGCAGCATAGCAGTTAGAGAATCGTATTCTTTATGAAGTATCCCCCCCTGCCCCAATGTTTTCAGTACCTGCCTGGCACCACACACAGTTACTACAGTGTCACTGACTACGTTCCCTACGTTGTACTTTACATTCCCGTGACTGTTTTATAACCGCCAATCTGTACTTCTTAATGCCTTTACCTTTCTCACGCATCCTCCCAAACCCTTCCCATCTGGCAACCATGAGTCTGATCTCTGTATCTACGAGTCTGTTTCAATTTTGTTTGTTTGTATATTTTGTTCTTCAGATTTCACTTATAAGTAAAATTGTGTGGTATTTTTAAACTCATCTAGGTAATTTTTCATTATAGATATTTTGTTTTTCAGTTCCATAATTTCTATTTGATTCCTTTTATATTTTCAATTTTTCTGTCATGATTCCCCATTGGTTTTACTCATTACATATATATCTTTTAAATTCTGAGACATATTTATAACGGCCGGTTTAAAATTCTTTACTGTCATTTCCAACCACTGTGTCATCTCTAGGTCTGTTTCTACTGAATTTTTTTTCTCCAGGTTGTAGGTTACATTTCCCTGCATTTAAAAAATTATATACTGGACATTGTGGATGCTACATTATTGAGACCTGAATTTTTATTGCCTTCCTTTAAAGAGTGTTATGTTTTTACTTTGGGAGGCAGTTAATGTGCTGGTGAATCAGCTTGATTCTGTCATGGCTTGATTCTCGGCTTTGATTGGGTGGGTGTAGACTGGTCCTTGATGTGCGACCTTCCTTGAGTCTCTGCTGAATGCCCAGGGTGTTTAGAAAGATCTCTCCACTCTGGCTGGTCAAATTTCACTGTCTCCCAAGCACTGTAACCTCCTAAAATCTCCGGCTCACAGTATGCCAGGAGCTGTTCTCTGACGGGCAGCACAAAATCCCACTCTAGACGTGCATAGCTAGGTGTCCAGTTAAAGACTCAAGGGAACCCCTAGGCAGATTCCTGTTGCTCCTTCTCTGTGCACCTTCCAAGTCTCCTGTACTCTGCCCCACAAAGTCCAGCTGCCCCAGCTCCTTCAAACCCCAGTCTCTGTTTCCTCCATGAAGAAAGACCTCTGCTCCACTCTCTATGCTAAAGTTTGGAAAGCGCCCAGTGGCAGAAAGCTAGGATGAATGCCAAGCTCACCTCACATATTTGCTTTCTCCAGGATCACAACCAGTTAGGAATTAGAATCTTGGAGACACAAAAGCCAGAGAAAACCATGAAATCTTACGTTCCTCTCACCTGTGCCTATCCTGGGTGAGAGGAATCTCCAGGGTCATGTTCCTGGGCATAGGGAAATTTGGAGAGGAGCCGGGTGTCAGGGCAGGAAAGGGAGCCTGGAGAAGCAGTTGGGGTATTGCCTGCTATATTTTGTTTACAGCTTCCCAGTGGAGCCCCAGAGAAGGAGGCAGCTGTGTGTTATTGAGCTTGTTGAAGAGGCATGGAGGGAGGGGCATGCTGGGGAGTGCAATTAGCCAACGGTTTGAGACTGATGAAGTGGATAATGAGAGGTGCTAGGACAGATTTTTGTGCTAAAAAAAGGAGACAGGGAGAGACTGTTGCACATTAACCTGCTCAGGCCTGATCAGTCAGGAACCTACTACCTGCCAGGACTGGAGGATTTCAAGCCCGGGAAGGAGGTGGCCCTCTTGGGGATTCTTATCATGATCCTCATCATCATTAACATTTACTGAGATCTATGGGCCAGGTCTTGTGCCAAGCAACTTTTATGCTTTACCTCATTCAAGTGTCCAAAGCAGCTCTGTGAAATTCGGTTTTATTACCACTCATTCTGTAGGTGAGCAAACTGAGATAGAAGGAGAGAGGGAACTTTCCTGGGTCACAACCTTAGTAAGTAGTGGAGCTGAGTTTCTCCCTGTCATCTGACACCAGAGCCTGCTGGGTGCAGTGTTGCCCTTGGTCTCATGGTGCAGGTGGACCTGACTTCAGCATTGTCCTCGAAACAGAAGGAACACATCTCCCCAGCACCTGTTGCATGTGAGGCTCTGTGCTGGACTCTGAACCAATCTTGTTATGTTTCTTGTACTTCACTTATTTTTCAATTATTTCTAATAACACCCAGTGATTAAGGTGGTATTTTCACACCAATTTTATAGAAGAGGAAACTAACTTTAAATAAATTAAATACCTTGTCCAATGAACCAAATCTAGCAAGTGTAGAACAATGTTAAGATATATTAAACTTTTAGCCAACAATTACATGTTGAATGCCTGCCAGGTACTAGGCATTATTCTAGGAGGAGGAAAGACAACAATGAACAGAACAGATGAAAAGGCTGCCCTCCTGGCGCTTATGTTCTAGTGGAGTGGGGGCACTGGTAGACAATGAATAAGTCAGTCAGATGGAGCTCAGTGATATAAAGAAAATGAAGGCAGAGGAGGTGACAAGGGTGTGGTATGGAGGATGTAATTTTGTATAAGACATTGGGAAGGCCTCCCTGAGTATATGGCTTCTGAGTAAAAACCTGGAGAAGCTGAAGTTTCCCCTACCCTCACTGACTCATGTCTCCATGACACCCATGACACTGGACAGGCAAGGACAAGGGTGTTGGCTCCAGACAGGCTCGAGGTCCTGCTCGCCTCTGCCCCTGGGTGATCCTGGGAAAGCCACAAGACAACCTGAAGCCTCAGTCGTTTCCTCTGTGTGACAGAATGCTGTCGTGGGGGCATCTGGGGAATGAGCCGAGATGAGGTGAGGAAAGCCCACTTAGAATGGGCTCAGGTCAGCGTCAGCATGAGCACTTCAGTACGGACCCCATAACTTGGCCCTTGGATGTTCGCCTGGAGTTTATCTAGACTAGAGGTTGGCAAACTTTTCCTGGAAGGGGCCAGGTGATAAATACTTTAGGCTTTGCAGGCAATGAGGTCTCCATTGTTGGTATTCGACTTTGCCATCCATGGTAGCGTGAAATCAGCCACAGACAATACATAAGCGAACGAGTATATTGCGTTCCAATGAAACTTCATTTACTAAAACAGGCCATGGGCTGAATTTGGCCAATGGGCCGTAGTTTTCCAGTGCCTGATCCAGACCAAACTTCTCACTTAACAAGAAGAGGAGAAAGACCAGGGCCAAGAAGTCGCCCATCCCCGGTTGGCCGAGCCAGCCAGGCACAGAGGGAGGAGACCAGGCAGGCTGCCCGACTGTCAGGCCCCTGTCTTTAATCATTCTCTTCTTGTTCCGGGGGGTTAGCTTTCTCTCCCCCGTTGGTTTGTCATTTGCACACATGCTAGTTATTCAGGAAATAGCCATTTGATTGGTTTATAACAGTACGTCTTTGACACCATCTTGGAAGGTTCTGACTTGTCTTTTGGAGAGAGTTGTGAAACCAGAGCTGAGGAAGGACTCATGGGCGGGCCCCAAGTCCCTGGTGAATCCGGAGATTCCAGTTCCCAACCCTGGAGGACACTGTCAGCAGGGCAGGGACAGCCATATAGCACCAGTGAGGCATGACTCTGCGGCTATGAAATTCTCCCTTTGGTTCCTCCAAGAAAACAATCCTCTACAAAGTATCTCGTCTATTAATGTGATTATTAATCTAGAAAAAAACCCACTTCTCAATAAAATGAATCTATGACAAGACAGATGTAATAAACCTGGTGAGGATTTATGATGTGCCCAGGCAGCGTTTTGCAGAAGATAATGTTGCCCTGTAATGTTGATTTGCTGGATGAGAACCATGTAATTTATTCTGTCAATGTACATAAGAAATGTTATCTGTGTGGGGAATGACTGATGGCCTCATGAAAGCTGGCAGGGAAACAAATAAAACAATTTGGGCCTTAAAAATGTAATCACCTAATGATCACGTCCCAGCCTCCGTGATGGGGAGAGCAGGACTGGGGACCTGTGGCTGTCGTGCATTTGCCATCCAGGCTTGGGGCCATTTTCCCCTGGGCTTGGCACCAGAGGGCAGCAGGGAGCCTTGAGAAGCAATCCTGACCGTCCACCTTCCTCCCTCTGGGCCTTTGCTCAAGATGTTCCCTCCTCCCGGCTGCTGTTCCACGTGCCCTTCAAGGTCTGGCTCAGAAGGTCTCTCTTCCACAGCGACCTTCTGTGTCTGTAACTTCCCAGTACACACCCTGGCAATAACAGGATTTTCTCTTTTCTTAGGACTCTTGCAGCCTCCCTCCCACCCTCTTTTATGTCCCTCAACCCTTGCTCTGTTGGCATTTCGTAAACGATGTCTTTGCCTCTTTGAGACTGCAGCCCATCTTGGCTCAGCCTCCTACATAGATGAGCACTCATGAGTGTGTGCTGAGTGAATTAATCCTCAGAAGCAGGACCAGCATTTACTAAACACTTAAAATGTGTCAGGTGCTGTGCTAGGTACTTTACAACAGGGTACCTATTGTAAACCACCCTGGAAGGTAGGTACCATTATTCTTCCTTTTTTTATATAGTGAGAACTGAGGCTCAGAGGTCATCTGCCTTGTCCAAGGTCATGTATGTAGCACCAGGAGGAGCCAGGTTCCAAATTCAGACTTCAGAGTCAACTGTGATTAGCCATTGAGTGAACTCCTCACCTTGGTTATTTTCTGTGTGCTGGCTGCCCCCCTTTTTCCCCTTGGTTTCCATAAATCACACTCTCCTGGTTTTCCTCTCACTTTTCTGACTACTCCTCATCCTTTCCAGAACCTTTTCCCTAACTGTTGGTGTCAGTCAGGCTCTGTGCCCAGCCTTCCTTCTAACTCAGCAGTGTGTCTTACTCACCCACTGGCTTTCTGAGTGAGGCCTTGACTCTCAACTCTCTACCTGCATCCCAAGTCGCTCCACTGACCGTACATCCCAAGGGGACATTCCCAAGGTGCTTAGAAACCAATATTTCTAAAACTGAATTCATCATCACTACTTCCAAGCCTGGCCACTCCCTAAATCTGCTCCTCCTTCCATGTTTCTGCTCTCAGACTGGCAGCATTCCCATCCATATACATGCCCAGGTCGGAATCTGAGAGGTGCCTCAACCAGTACCCTTACCTTTCCCTCATCGGTTGATATGTCACCAGATGCTGGAGGGTGTCTCCTTGTTAAGTACTTCTGGAGTCTCTCATCTTCCACCTCCTCACGGCGACCACCCTGATCTAGGCCATTCTTATTGGCTAGATCTTTGAGTCCCAGCATAGATATCCCCATCCTCAGAAAGCTTTGTCTCATCTTTCCCAGCTCAATTTATTGCCTCTTGACCTGTTTCCATTTTTCCTTGGAGCACCTGTCATTCTGCATTGTGGTGGTCTGTTTATAGGCCTTTCTCCCCTTTACTATGAGCTTCCTGAGGGAGAATCCAGGTCTGATTGACTCAGGATCCCTGTGCACAGTGCAGAGCCAGGCCTGGTACAGAGAAGGTGCTCAGAGAACCTCCCGCTAAGTGACTGAGTCAGGGAGTGATGCAGGTTGGAGGGAGGCTGGCCAGAGCCCTGTCCCAGAGTGAGCTGAAGGACCTCACTCCTTCACCTCACCTCTGAGGAGATGAGGACCTCGGGTATAATAAACCCTGAGTATCAGACCTCTCTGGTCACTGAGCATGGCCAGAACCCTTGGGAAGGGCAGGAGCCTAAGATAGCCATAGGGAATACCTTCTTTGCAATGCTCTGGGTTGAGAGTCTATGGGTAAGACAAGCAAAGGCTATGAAAAGGGCACAACAGGGGTGCGTCTGAGCAAAGACCACATGGAGCCATAAGCCGTGAGGACATGAGGCTGGCTCTGGCCTGGATAACAGGATTTTGAGGAGAGGCTAGAGCATCGGACTGAGAACTAGGCAGAGCAAGGCCAGCTGGTAAGTGGCTGGACAACAAAGGCCAATCTTTGGGAGGTTGTGATGGTCAAGGTGGCAGACATGGAGCAGGGAAGCCTACAATTTCAAACAAACCCAGGCTCAGTGCTTTGTAAAGGAACTTGGATCTGTGGGACAGCATGAGACCTAGACAGGCAGGCTACGGCGGCTGGGCCATTGGATCTTGAGTTTGGGGAATGTGACTAAATCATTTGGGGCCTGGCAATAAACAGAATTTGTCCTACATGATTTTAATGAAGAAATTCTAATAGACGAACTGCTTACAGAGGTGTGGGCAGAATTAAAGTGATCAACAAGGGGCCTCCTCCACCCTAACCCCACCCCCACCCCCGGACAGGCACAGTAGCAAAGATCTGGCACCACCCCTAGGGTTGAAGAGACGAAGGGAGGAAATATTGCTACTGAGGCCTGGTGAGAGCTGGAGCCAGGAGGGAGGGCTGGTGAGAGCTCTTAGTCACAGAGGGAGGCAGCTACTCCCAGAGACATGGCACCAGAGCAGGAAGGAATAGAGAAGAAATGACCCAACCCTTCTCCCCTTCTACCCTGCCATTGACTCTCATTGGCTGACCCCAGCAGCAGGGTCAGATACCTGGGTCAGGGAGCAGATTAGAAAAGAAAAATTGTTGATCTGGATGCATGTGGGGACCAACCAGCACAGTGACTCATGCCTGAGTTTCCCCCGATGGTGTGCTGAAGATGTATCTGGAGCCTCAGTGCAGGACTGACTCACATACTGGCTGGCTTACAGGTGAGGCCATGAGGGGATCTAGCTTTGGGATCAGGGAAGGCAGAGGCAGGAGGAAGAGAGGCAGCTTGCCATGAAGATGAGGACCCCCCCCCCCCCGCTAGTTAGTTTGTCTTGCTTGAACTTCAAGCAAGGATCAAATGCAGAGTCTAGGCTGTAGAGAGGCTGAGACCATGAATTCAGGACTTAGTTTTCCTAAAGGTAAAGTGGGGACATTAGATCAAAACAGCAGTTCTCAAATGGTATGCCAACGACCTCCACAGCTTAGTGCAGATGCCTCAGGGATTGGCGGGTACGCAGAGGAGGAGGCGGAGGGAGTTGGATGGAGGGACTCCTAAAGAATGTTAATCCAGCCAGCTGGCTAACGAAGAAAGACCTGCATTTGACCAGGAATGCAGCTCAGATGAGCTTGACTTGGAGCATTTCTGCCTGGATCTTGCTAATGTCAGGAAAGGAAGTGGGGTACTTAGAAAAGCTTTTGGCAAGCCTAGAGTGTGGCTCGTGTTCCAGGAGGCAAGATATTGGGAAACAATTAGGGTGGATCCTAGGCATGGACTGGAAGATTCTATGGACTAAGTTGGGGAACCAGGGCGAGAGAGACAGGAAATCCAAGGATCATTCAATGGGGAGGGAAGATGGAAACATGTCCAACCTAGTATATTTGAGGATCTCCTGGTTGAACCCTAAGACTGCGTACCAGATGTGGTTGTTTCTTCAGACATGGGTGAAAATACTTCCAAGACAAGTGGAGAGGGACAAGTTCTAAGCAAATTCCTTGATGTATAAGATGCTGACCCTCAGAGAGACCACTGGCCAGCCAGCTCAGAGCTTCCCAGGTCCCCTTGGCGCTCTCCTTGGTTCTGAATAAGGCTCTGGATTTTTCTGGGTGGTTGGACTCTCCTGAGGTCTCCTTTTGTGCTTGAGTCCTGAGCAGCCCAATCTGGCCACTGTGGGTTTTGTCCACCTGTTTCTGGTGTTTGCTTCTTGGGTCCTCTCTTGTTCCTTATTTTGTAAATGTCACCATGTCAGTCTCTCCCAGGGCTGACACCTTCCCTGGGGTTCTGTCCTGAGCAACACTTGCCCACTTTAAAAGATCTCATCTCTGCCTCCAGGTATGAGGCCTCCCCACTCCCTGTCTTCCCACCTCCCCACCTTCGCACGACACCCCGAGTCACAACCACAAAGGGATCTGCTCTGTGCTGCAATGTGCAAGAAGGAAAAAAAATGAAGACAAGTTAACTAACACCTTTGCATGTACAAGGTTGCTTAATTTGTTTGAATGTAGCTTATAGTCATAATAGTGACTAACATTTATTGTGCAGTTACAATATGCCAGATACTGTGCCAGGCTCTTCACATACATTCTTCCAGCTCTCTGAGCTTGCACTCTTAGTATCATCAGTCATGCAAATGAAGAACTGAGGCTCAGAGAGGAAGTGCCTTGCCCAAGGGGACAGAGCTAAGAGGTGGTGGGGCCTGGTCCTCCTGCTGGAGTCTGTGTGCTGAAAAACTCTGCTAACCTTTGTTTTGGGTTCAGGAAGGGAAATGAACAGTCCCTCCAAACCTTTGAAAGGGCACTTCTCCGCCCAAAACTGAGCAAATGGTACAAAAGTGCAAACAAGTGACCCAGAAAGGCTGATCGATAAAACACTATCTCCGAGAAGCAGAGCAATTAGGTGAGGAAATGGAATAACTTTTCTGTCTCTAAAATAATGGGCTCGTATTAATTTAGAAATATTTTCACCTCATTGTTCATGATAAGAAATCCAAGTTCGTTTCCTTCTTCTTGGATCACTCCTCCTTGTCTCCTTGCACGGCTGGCCTTTTCTCATGCTTTAGGTCTTGGCTCGAATGTCACCTCCTCAGAAAAGCCTTCCATGGCCCTCCAAACATAAAGCAGCTCATTCCCAAGGCTCTGGGCTGGCCCTATGTTCCTCTCTTTCATAGCAGTTACTGCACAGCACCCTTTACAATTGTGTGTGGGGGAAGGGGAGTTTGTTCTGTCTCATCCACTAGACTAGAAGCTTGGTGAGGCTAGGGACCACCTCCCATGCATTTACTCCTTAACAGCCCACACTGACATACAGCAGGCACCTAACAGGCATTTGTGCAAGAGACAGATGAATAAGTGTGGTGAATTCTTATTTAGCAGAGTTCAGAAATCCATTTTTATGTTCTCTGATCTTATTTAATAACATATCACTTAAGAACAATTTGATATCCATTGCAATATGTAAACTGGGAAATCATGTGAATGAGGTTATTACTTTCTGGCTATCAATGATGCTTTTATATTCTTGGAAGGAAGGGAAATAGAAAAAGAGAAAGAGCATTGCACACAGAGCCGCAGCTTCGCTGTTTACTTGCTGTGTGACCTTGGGCATGACCTTTTCCCTCTTTGGTCCTGAGTTTCCTCAGCTGTAAAATGAGCTTGGACCAGCGGCTCTCTGCGGACTCTTCCAGCTATGAAAGTTTAAACTCTAAGAATTACATAAAATGAACTTGTATGTGGCTGAAATGATTGGATTGGAGGCATCAAAGCATGTTTTGGGCTGTGCTAGAACTGGAATGGCATTTTGTCATGATCCAGTCCCAGCCTAAAGTCTGGATGGCCTCTCATGTCACCTCCAGTGTGGTAGGAGTCTCTCAGTCCTCTGTGTGGTGCCGGGAGTAGTGACGGGGGCAGACTTAATCCTCTCCCTTCCTGAGGGGGCTCATCCTTTTTCTGTCCCACCCTGAGAGGCCCTGAGAACTGAAGCCTGGTAAGAAAGAAGCTGCAAAAGAGTAATAAAAAATCCCCCTTCTTATCCCCGCTTTCCGTCTCCTCATCCTCGGACTAAAAAGCATCCAAATGCTCCTTGATGGCTGGGCTGGAATGAGAGTCGCAGAAGATGTGACTGAGGGTTTCCAGGCGCCATGGCTCAAGGAGCCCGGAGGAGCGCGAGGGTCCTGGGGTCTGCCTGGGCCAGTGCTGCAATGCCTATTAATCGGTATTTAAGTGGGTTCATCAGCGTGGAGAGGCTGCCGCTGCAGCTGAGCTCAGCCCGGGCCCAAGAAGCTGGGAGCTGGGTTAATAGCATCTTATTTAGCAGAAAATTCCACTCCACTGGAGCATGTTTCGGAGTTTGATTTGAATGAGAATTGATGTCAATCCTGCAAGGCAAAGGCGCCTGGAGCTGCTACTGCAGCCGGGACTATAAAATGAGCCATTTGTGGTGACTACAGGGATGCATACAGAAAGTTGCAGGCCCTCCTCCCCCTGCGCTGGCTGCACAGGCACAGGCTTGTCCATCCTGGACAGGTAGAGGGCTGGCCAGCGGGAAGCTCGGTGGATTGGAGATTCCTGGGCATGGTTTTGGCTTTGGAACTAAGAGACTAGGTTTCACATTTGAAGCTGCTAGTTCTTAGCCATGTGACCTTGGGCAACTTGTATAACCTCTTATAGTCTTGGTTAACTCATGCACCACAGAAATATTGATATCTTATAGCAAGCCAATTGATGTGAGAATTAAAGGAGCCAGGATGCTGTAGCTTAGGAACTAACACATCTCCTGCCATGAAGTTGGCGCTAAGGGCATTTGAGATCCCATCTCACTCCTGTCCCAGGCCGAGGTAGGGGCGTGGGGATGGTAGGATTGTGACATCAGGTGGGAGGGATTTCACTGTGAATCTCCGCCAAGGCTTTTGCTCCAACCTGTGGTTTATGGGATCCCTTGGATTTAGGACCAGCAAAGAACCAGACCTTGCCTGCTGTCAACTCCAAAGATGGGGCTGGTGGGACCTGGTGGCCCCAGGCAGAGGGGTGTCCACAGAGGCCCACCTTAGAGGAGCATGGTCAGATGGCTGGTCTCCATAGACCTGTCTGGTAAAGGGTGCTAAGGAATGAAATTTATTTTTTCTTCAGTGTTTTTCTCTGCTCTTGCTGTGATTCGCATCTTGCAGTTTACAACCCCCTGTGTGCACAGTATGTTGTTGGAGAAGGAGGCCCAGGAGGTCTAGCGGGGGCCCAGGAGGCCTGTGTCCTAACCTTTCCTGAGTACCTGGCTGGCTCTCTCTGCGGCCTTGGACCCTCCTCCTTAAGTTGGCTTCCGAGACCCCATCGAAGACCCAAAACTATGGTCTCTGAGAGCTGCCATATTCCCAGCTTTTGAATCTGAGCAGGGGAGAAGTTCAGAGTTATTGTCTTCACAGCCCTGGCAGGGGCTGCGGTCCCTTCTTTAAGGTGGGAGTTAGGAGCCAAGGCCATACAATTTGCAACTGCAGAGGGACAGGCCCTGAATGTGGGCGCACAGCTCCATTGTGTCTCCACAGAAGGACTCAGTGAGTGCCTCTAAACAGCGCCCAAAGCAGTTTTCGTGTTTATTTTTAAATCTCTTCGGGCTTGCTGTTCTTGGTGGTGCTGGTTGTAATTCTTCTCCGTCTCTGTCCCTTTCATACAGGAACTGGATGACAAGCCATAGGCACAATTGTGTTTGCCCAGGTACAGATAAGATCAGTCTTGGCAGATCTGCTGAGCCCCAGCTCCCAGACAGATATGGAACATAACAAACAGGTACTGGGGGGGCGGCGCGGTAAATAGAAAGGATTAAATCTGAACAAAGGCAGAAACATCTGGGACATACAAAAGCTTGTTCATAGAATTGCTTGGGAGAGAAAAGAATGAAGAAGAAAGCAGCCCACTTTGCTCTTATCCGGCTCCTCGACTGGGCTTCACGAGCACAATGCACCCAGGGTCGGCCTCTTGAGAAGGGCAGATGAGGCTGCTGGAGCAGAGCAGAATCTGTGCTCCTGAGGATCCCAGGTGGCAAAACGCTGGTCCCCCTGCCCCAGCTGTCTATGTGGCAGAGGCCAAGAAACACTCAGGCTCCCAGCCCCTTGTGTCAGCCCTCATTGCCCCTCCCCAAGACTTACTTCACCCTCCATTGAGAATCTCTTGAATTTTCCCTCACAATTATCCCCTAGAGATCAGCAGGCAGCCTGTTCTCTTCCCTACACTGTGTCTGGACCAATTCTCTCTGGATCTGCTTGTCTGACAGAGCATGAGCCCCATTTCAGCTCTGAGTTGACTGAGTGGACCAGGGGAAATAAAAAAGTATGTTGTACAAGTCTCCCGGACTGATCGACTTCTCTGCAGCCATGCTGCTTCTGCTGCTCTGGTTCTGGCAACCACCACTTCTTCCCAGGAATGTTCTCTTAACTGTCTTCTTGCTGTCAGTCCCGCCCCTTCAATCTGTTCTCAACGCTGAGGCCAGACAGATCCTAACAAAGTGAGGAGGCGACCATGTTAGGTCCCAGTTAAGACTTTTCATGAGAGGATAACACTTCCAGAATGGCAGAGGAAGTGCCTCCAAAAATCTGCTCTTCCACAAAAGCAATGAGAACACTGAAGAAATTGTCAAACTCAATATTTTCAGGATTCTAGAAATTAATCAAGGGCTTGAAACAATCCAAAGAGTGTTTATTCAAGGAAAATGGTTTAATTGCAGCAAGAACAATGAGCTCTATAACATTTTAACGTGTCCTATCCCCATGCCTCTGTCCCCAGCTCTGAACCTTCAGCATCACGATCATAGCAGCTGTGAAAACCAGCAGATTAGCTGTCATTGTGTGGGGAAGTATGAGTCTGGAGCTCCCCAAAAGCTTCATCCTCAGAGAACTGTTACTATTTCACTTGTATAGCAGCTCCTGGAAAAGCCTCATTCACAATGCCTGCCTTGAATATTTGATTTGACTCAGAGTTTGTTCAGCGGGATACTTTATCTATAAAACATTTGTCAAAAACAGTCAAAACAATTGTTTAACATCACCTTTACCTGATGTGGTAATACCTGTTGAGCAAATAAGAGGCTGGCCAAAACCCTTAAATCTGGTGAATATGATGTCCACAGGGAGCTTTGAAAAGCTCTGACGTTAGTTCTGGGGATTTAGAAGACCAGATGCATATTTAGGGCTGTGTGTACTCCAGAAAGACTTGCGAAGGCCCCAGTCTTTCGTCTGGCTGATTTTGGGACTCTGTACAAGCAGGAAATGAAATGTACAGACAGATCCTTAAAGGTGTGCATTAACACATACACAGAGCATGTCAGAAAAAGATGGGAGACTTATTCATTGAAAGCACTTAAATCTTTATTCAATCATTAGATGATCACTAAGCTAATTGAGAAGAGACCACAGTGATGCACACAGCAAAGAGAGCAGACTTTACAAAATTAGTTCAGAAAAGTCTTTATATACAGTAATAGTAACAACAACAAACAGCAACAATGACAAACCCTGAGGTTGGAGAAAAACCTGATTTCCAGAGTTGCCACATTATATTATTTAAAATGTTTAATTTTTAACAAAAAAATTATGAGACAAGCAAAGAAACAGGAAAGTATTGTTTGCACACAGAATAAAGCAGTCAGTAGAAACTTTCCCTGAGGAAGCCCTGATATTGGACTTACTAGACAAAGACTTTGTTTATTATAAAATGTTTAAAGAACTAAAGGAAAAACTTCAAAGAATTAAATGAAAGTATGAGAAAAATGTGCCATTAAATAGAGAATATCAATAAATAGAGATTATAAAAAACAAATAGAAATTCTGGAGTTGAACATTGTAATACCCAAAATAAGAAATTTATTAGATGATCTCAACAGCGTATTTGAACCAGGAGAACAAAAGATCAGCAAACTGGGAAATAAAGCAATTGAGATTATCTAGTCTGGGAAACAGAAAGAAAAACAAAAAATATAAACAGAGCTTCAGATACTCATGAGACACCATTATATAATGGGAGTCTCAGAAGGAGAGGGAAAAAAGGGGCAGAAAGAATATGTGAATAATAATGTCCTAAAACTTAATAAATTTGACAAAAAATATTAATTTACACACCCAAAAAGTTCAAAAATTTTCAAGTAGAATAAATTCAAATAGATCCACACCTAGACACATCATAGTAAAATGATCGAAAGGCAAAGGCAAAGAGAATCCTGAAAGCATTGGGAGAAAAATGACTAATCACATACAAGAGATCCTCAATAAGATTAAAGGCAGACACCTCATCAGAAACTATGGAGGCCACAAGGCAGTGGGATGACATATTAAAGATGCCAAAAGAAAAAGATCAACCAAGACATTCTAGCAAAATCATGCTTCAAAAGTGAAGGAAGTATTAACATATTCCCAGATAAACAAAAATTGAGCATTTGTTGGTAACAGACCTTCCTTGCAAGAAAAACTAATTGAAGTCTCACAGGCTAAAATGAAAGGACATTAGATAATAACTGGAATCCACACAGAAATACGCTACACAGGTGAAGATAAGTGCATAGTTTAATATAAAAACAACAGGAATACATTTTTGTTTGTGTTGCTTTTGTCTCCCATCTGATTTAAAGCACAAGTGCATAAAGCAATAATTATAAAACTGTGTTGATGAGCTTATAACGTGTAAAGATCTAATTTGTATGACAATAAAACAAAGAAGGAGGGAACAGAAATATAGCGGAACGAAGTTTTTGCATATTATTGAAATTAAGTTGGTATTAACCCAAACTAAATTGTCTTAAGGTGTCAATTGTGATTCCTGGGGCAACCATTAAGAAAATAACTTAAAAATGTGATAAAAGAGACAACAACAAGGAATTAAAATACTATAGTAGAAAATACTCATTTAATATAAATAGAACATAGTGGGTCAAAAACATAAGACATATAGAAACCAAATAGCGAATACCAGATGTAAATCCCATCTTATCAACAATTACATTAAATGTGAATAGACTAAATATTCCAACAGAAGGCAAAATGAATTTGCAAAAACAAAACATGATCCCAGTGTATGCTATCTACAACAGATGCACTTTATTTTTTTATTTTAATCTTTATTGTATTTTTTCCACTACCATTTAGTCCCCTTATATCCCCTCCCCCCAGCAATCACCATACAACAGACACACTTTAGATTCAAGGACACAAAGTCTTTTTAAAGTAAAAGGATGGAAAAAGATATACCACACCAATGTTAACCAAACCAAACCTGGAGAGACTATAATAATATAAGACAAACAGATTTTATGACAAAAATTGTTACTAGAGTCAGAGAAAGACATTTTATAATGATAAAAGGCTCAATTTCTCATACAGACATAACAATTATAAATATCCATATACCCATGAAAGCACCACAAGACATGAAGCAAAACCTAGTAGAACTGAAGGGAGAAATAGAGAATTCAACAATAATAGTCAGAGACTTCAATACCACACTGTTAATGATGGATAGAACAACTAGGCAGAAGATCAACAAGAAAATAGAAGATTTGAACAGCGTTACAGAGAAGACATCTGCAGAACACTGTGTCCAATAGCAGCAGAATACACATTCTTTTCAAGTGCACATGAAACATTCTCCAATAAAGACAATGTTAGGCCATAACACAAGCCTCAATTAATTTAAACAGATTGAAGTCATGCAAAGAATGGTCTTTGGCCACAATAGAATGAAATTAGAAGTGAATAACAGAAGAAAATGTGAGAAATATACAAATATGTGGACATTAAACAACACATTCCTAAGTAACCAATGGATCAAAGAAAAAAATCACAAGAGAAATTAGAAAATACTTCTTTTCCTCTGTACCTTTCCCCCCATTCTCCCCCCTCCCCCCCTGCTGATGACCTTCCATGTGATCTCCATTTCTGTGATTCTGTTCCTGTTCTAGTGGTTTGCTTTGTTTGTTTGTTTTTAGGTTCAGTTGTTGATAGTTATGAGTTAGTTGTCATTTTACTGTTCGTAGTTTGGGTGGTTAAGAATAGTATGGGAAATGGAGAAGCCAAAGAACTTCTATGTACGATCCACGGACATGAACTAAGCAGGGGGTGTGGGGGAGGGGAACGCTGGAGGAAGGGGGATGCAGGGCAGAAGGGGATAAAGGAAGGGAAAAAATGGGTCAACTGTAATAGCATAGTCAATAAAATATACTTAAAAAAAGAAATTAGAAATTACTTTGAGACAAATGAAAACAAAAACACAACACACCAAAATTTGTGGGATGCAGCTAAAGCAGTGCTTAGAACAATGTGCAGCCATTAGCACCTCTATTAAACAAGAAGATAGATCTTAAACCATAACACAAGCTTTCGCCTTAAGAAACTCCCCCTTAATTAACTAGTACAAGAAGAGCAAAGTAAACGCCAAACAAGCAGAAAGGAGAAAATAATAAAGATGAAAACAGAAAAACAATAGCGAAATTTAATAAAATAAAAAACTGGTTGTTTTAAAATATCAACACAGTTGACAAATCTTTAGGTAAACTGGCCAAGAAAAAAAGAGAGAGGATTCAAATTATTAAAATAAGAAATGGAAAAGGAGCGCTCACTGCAGACTTTATAATTATATAATAATATAATGAAAAATAGTACAGCAATAAATCAGAAAATCTAGCTGAAATGAACAAATTCCTATACAGATACATACTACTGAAGCTGACTTAAGAATGAAAAATCTGAATAAACCTATTTCAAGTAAAGAAATTGAACCAGTGAGCAACAATACTTCCAACAAAGAAAAGCTTGGGCCCATGTGACTTTACTAGGGAATTTTATATAACATTTACAGAAGAACTAATACCAATCTTTCACAAATATTTTTTGAGAAATAGAAAAGGATGAAACACCTTCCAGCCATTCTATAAGGTTGCTATTATCCCAATGCCCAAACATCACAAGAAAACTACAGACCAAAATTCCTTATGAATATAGAAACAAAATCCTCAAAAATATACTAGCAAAATAAATCAAGCGATACATAAAAATGATTATACACTATGGCTAAGTGGAATGTATTCCAGGAATGCAAAGTTGTTTTAATATCTGAAAATCAACTCATCATATTAATAGAATAAAGAACCAAAACCACATTATCATCTCAATAGATGCATAAAAAGTATTTGACAAAACTTAATTCTCCTTTAAAGTAAAATCACTCAATAAAAAAAACAAATAGAAGGAATCTTCTACAACTTGAAGAAGGTCAGCTATGAAAAAACGACATCTTACATAATGGTGAAAACTGATTACTTCCCCTTTAAGACTAGGAATGAGACAATGATGTCCACTCTCACTACTTCTATTTAACGTGGTAATGAAGGTTCTAAGCAGGGCAAATATGCAAGTAAAAGAAAAAAAGACATCCTGCTTAAAAAGAAAGAAGTAAAACTATATTTGCAGATGATACAATATTGTATTTATAAAAATTAAGAAATGCACACACACAAAAACCATTAGAATGGATCCAGCATGGTTGCAGAATATAAGGTCAATATACAAAAACCAATTATAATTTCTACACATTATCAATAAGCAATTAAAAATAAGATTAAGAAAAAATTCCATTTACAATAGCATAAAATACTTAGGAATAAATTTAACAAAAGTGCAAGATTTGTACACCAAAAACTGCAGTTAAAAAATATTGTTAACAAGTTAAAGAAGACATAAACAATTGGAAAGACATCCCATGTTCATGGTCAGAAGACTTAATACTATGAAAATTGCAATACTCCTCAAATTAATCTGTAGATGAAACATACCTCAATCAGAATCTAAGCTGGCTTCTTTTTAGAAATTGATAAGCTGATTCTAAAATTCATATGGAATTACAAGGGACTCATAATGGCCAAAATTATCTTAAAAACCAAGAACAAAGTAGGAGTACTCACACTTCCTGATTTCAAAACTTACTGCATAGCAACAGTAGTCAAGACAGTGTGGTACTGGCTTAAGTATGGATGTATTGGTCAATGGAATAGAATTGAGCCCAGAACTAAACCCATATATCAATGGCTAATTGACTTTTGGGAAGGATGTCAAGACAGTTCAATGGGGGGAAGAACAGTCTTTTCAACAAATGGTGCTGGACACTGGACAGCCACATGCAAAAGAATGAATTTGAACCTCTACCTCAATCACAGACATAAAATAACTAAAAATTTATCAAAGACCTAAATACAAGAACTACACCAATAAAACTCCTAGAAGAAAACACAGGGAAAATTTTCATGTCCTTGGATTCAACATTAAAAGCACAAGTAACAAAACAAAACAAAATTAAATTTCAAAAATTAAAATTTTTGTGCTTCAAAGAACACCATAGAGGAAGCAAAAAGACAATGGCAGAAAATATATGCTAAGTATATATCTGATAAGGGACTTATATCCAGAATATGTAAAGAACTCTTACATTTCAGTGATAAAAAGACAACTCAGTTTTAAAAATGGGTAAACAGCCCGGCTGGTGTAGCTCAGTGGATTGAGCGCGGGCTGGGAACCAGAGGGTCCTGGTTCGATTCCCCGTCAGGGCACATGCCTGGGTTGCGGGCCGGGTCCCCTGTGAGGGCCATGTGAGAGGCAACCATACATTGCTGTTTCTCTCTCTCTCTGTCTCCCTCCCTTCCCCTCTCTAAAATAAATGAATAAAATCTTTTAAAAAAAATTAAAAAAAAATGGGTAAACAATTTGAATAGACACATCTCCAAAGATTATATACAAATGGACAATAAGCACATGAAAAGATATTCAATACCATTAGTATCTTTTAGTAACTGTACATATTAATTCATTCTCATAGCGATCTCAAGAGGAAGCTTTCATTTTCTCCATCTTATTGAGAAATTTGAGGTTTAGAGAGGTTAAGTAATTTTCCATTCCATCCGTCACACCATACAGTAAGTCATGCTTTAAACTCAAGCTTTCCGGCTTCTGTTCTTTCAAATACATGGACTGATTCAGGCCATTCTCCTGTTTGGAGAACTTCCATTACATCTAGTTTCCAGAGTAAATCCAGAGTTTTTTCCTTGCCATTCAAGGCCCTCCACAAATCTCTAACTAATAGGCCAGCCGGTTGCTCGTTTTCCTTTGTTCCTCTGAATTTTCATCTGGCTTTTTCACTTCCATAGAAAAGTTCCCCCTCTTTCAGCAGGAATGGTCCCTGAAGTATGGCTGTTGTGGGCTTTCCCTGAGAACATACAGAATACCTCCCATTTGCTCTGCAATAGGAGAAGGGGTTTACATGCTTTGTGGATGGGAGGGGAAGAGGATTGGGAATGGAGGGAAAGCAGGACATTTGTGATAATTGAGCCCCCAAATCACTACTGACAATTATTAGGATGTCTATGTAATTTATGATCCCAGCCAAAACACTTTTGAGAGTAAAAAAGGTGCTATTGATAATGATACTGGAACAATAGGCAAAAACTAAGAGTCTCCTAAGAAACCAGGATGTGTGACCACCCTGGTAATTTCCTCAATTATGAATCCCACCTTCCCAAGAGAGAAGTCAGGACTTCCCTCCCAGCCTCCATGCCAGCTCCTGGGTTGGCACGAGATCTGGGCTCCTGCATTCAGTTGCATGGATGAGAAGCTTCTGTTCAGAAGAGAAAGGGGGTGCCATGGGGAAGCCAGGCTGTTAGCAAGGGGGCAATGGGTGGCAGAGGGCCATGGAGCTTCCAGAGGCAGCAGTGACAGAGGTCCTGGGGATGCCATTCCACGCTCTAGGTCTACAAAGCAAGCCTAGAGCCCGTGCTCTGGACAGTGGGACCATATCCCCACAGGGGCCAGCCATGTGACCTGAGTGCTGTGCCTGGCAGTGCGCACGGCCAGCTCTCTGGCCTTCTCTGCAATTCTATGAGCTGTTTAATAACTTTTGAAACATTTACTTTTCTTTCAGAACAAGTTAGAGTGGGTGGTGGATTCTGACTCATGCGACAGGGAAGTGTGTGGGCTTTCGTTGTTGTTGGTTTGTTTGATTTCTGAGAGAGAGAGAGAGAGAGAGTGTGTGTGTGTGTGTGTGATGGAAGCAAATTCTCCAAAGCATAGAAGGTGGCAGCCTCAAGGCTGTAGGTAGCAGAGTTAAAACACATTTGTTCACAGCCGTGGGCATTCTTACAGGGGCTTCTGCAGATGCTCAGGCAGCTGAGCAGAGCATGGCTTCCCTGAGACCAGCAGGCAGAGCAACTAACAGGCTGGTGGCACCTGTGAGCCCACGAAACTCACTTTCCTGTCTCCAGCCTGTTCCTACATATTTTTTCTTAACTTGTTATTCTGCAAACTTGCTATTCAGCCCACGATAGGCGCTTCCTTGGGGGCAGGTCTGTAGAGAGACCCTCGCCCAGCCTATGTGTGCAATTGCCTCTGTCTAGTGGGTGGCCTCCGTCCCTGGACAAAGCTGATGGAGCCCTGCTGGTCTCAGGGCCCAGGGCAGCCACCCCCAGGCCCTTGCTACAGCCTTCAGAACCCAATTCAAACTCCTCCTGCCTTGCTCATCCAGCTCGATGACCTCCCGACCTGCCCCCACCCCTGTCCTCTACAGCTCCTATCGTCTTGCACACGTAATTTAGCAATTAATCGATTGTCATGTTTAGAATTGTACTACATCTCTTCCTTTAAAATGATTGAATCTGTCGTGCGATTCTGGTTGGTGTCCCTAACTAATGGCAAATTCTTTGAGGGACAAGATGGTGACTTATAATCCCCTCTCCTCATTTCCCTTTGTAGCATTAACTGAGGGCTGTAGGAGATATTCAAATATATTTGTTGAAAAATAAACCAAACCAGTATGAAGTCGAAAAAATGAAAAGTGAGGAGTGCTTCTAACTGTTTGCTTTGGTTGTCTCTGCCCATTCCATTACTGGCTGTTTTCAAGTACCCAAAGGCCCACTGTTTACATACTGTATTCAGGTCAATTTCTGTGTGTGTACAGGTGGGGCAGGCTCATTTTCCTATGAAGTCACAAGTCACCAGTTCAGGAATGTCACTGAGGAGGGCCTGCTGTCCCCGCCCCCCAACTCCTGCTGGGCTGCCCACTTTTCGGAGCAAGCATGGGTCTTGGCCTATCTTTGTGATCAAGGGCAATGTGGTCTACAGTTTGAGAGCAGGGACGCCCAAGCCAGCCTCCCTGAGTTTGATTTCCAGCCCTTCCACTTTTACCTGTTTGCACTTTAGGTAAGTTATTTAATTGCTCTGTGCCTCAGTTTACCCATGTATAAAATGGAGATAATACTAATATCTACCTTACAGGATTGTTGTGAAGATTGAATGATATGTGAAATGCTAAGAAACTGTAGCTGTAATTATTATTGAAAAAATGATGTTATTAGAAAAAGTAAAAAATTCGTGTGCAGAACAAGTATCCAACAGAAAGATCCCATAATAATTCAAGAAGATTTACAAAGTTCTTTCGCATGGGCATGTACCGAATGTAAACCTCAGAGAGGCAAGAACACTGGAGCCTGGTAAAGGGGGCACACGGAGGCGAGTCCACTTTCCTGGCCTTTGGAGACTCTGCAGTGGACGTTCCTCCAGTACCGAGTGCCAGGCCCCTCCTACTGTGCACCAGCCTGACCGACATTCACCTAAAGCAGGTCTGTTTTGCTCCCAAGTCACGTTGGATATCCCAGCGGAAAAGCAGCTCTATTTTTTCTTTAGCCAGTTCTTTTGTCTCTCATCCATCTTGTCATGGCTCTTTTCTATGGATTCCACCCCCCCCTTTTGTTTTTACCAGAGAGAACTCACTTCTGATATCAGCTCCATGACATTGCTAGTGCCAATACATATCCAGGCTTCCTTTCCTCTACACAGGAGACCACACTTCCTAGCTTCTTTGCAGCTATATGGCCAATGGGATGTGAGGTGACCAAGTGCCAAGACATATGCGTGAGATCTCTGTGCATGCTCTTCTCCTACCTGCTTCAGGAGAAGACCAGGCTACCGAGGGTGATGGCATTGTCAGGCTGCTGAGGGTCCCTGTGAGGAGCGGAGACCCCAGGCTAACCCATAATGAGTGTGCAGCGTGAGCAAGAAATAACACATTGTTTTTGAAACCACTGAGGTCTGGGGTTCAATTTGGTGCTTTGGTGTCACCTATGCTATCCTGGCTGTCACAAGGACCTTTGGATGACTCTCTTCTAGGAATTCACAGACAAAAACATCGTCCCCGCCCCTGGTCATGATAACTCCCTATGGTACCAGCAGCCTCTACCATCTGAGATAGTAACTGAAGCCAAGGCTCTCTGCTGGCTACTTCATTCCTACTGAACGAGAGATTGTATTTGCTCTGTTATTACCTTGCTCCCCTACGATTCATTCTCCACCCAGCAGCCAAAGTTTCTTTTTGTGGGAAAAAACTCACAAAATCAAGTCAGATCATGTCACTCTGTTGCTTAAAGCCAGTCAATTCACCTTCCCCCAAAGCAGTTATTCTCAGAATCAGTGCAGATTCCTTGCTGTGGTTTGAAGACACCACCTGCTTCTGTGACCTCATCTCCCACAGTCCTCCAGTCACCTTTGCTCCTCCTTTAGAGTCTTTTCACCTTCCTTCTGACTGGCTTGCTCTTCCCTCTTCTTATTAATCAGGTTCCAGCTTAAATGTCATCGCAGAAAGGACTTCCCTGGCCATTGCCGCTGAAATGCCCCTTGGCCATGCACTGGCCGCTCTGTTGCACCCCCATGTTTAACACCTTTATAGCATCAGTCACCATCCAAAAGTGTCTTGCTTAATTATTTATTTACCTATTTCTTCTCTTTCTTCCCCAGTAGAATATAAGCGCAAAGAGGGCATAGACCTTCTCTGTCTTGTTGGCCATCAAGTCCCCAGTGGCTAGCACAGAACCTGACGCACAGCGGTTGCTTCATAAATGCTGCTTCAGTGAATGGATGAATAAATGAACAACTCATTGTCAGTAGTGCTGCTGATAATCCCTTCATTTGTGAAGCTACCTACCTTTGAATTTGACCTCTTTAGGGACACAGCAAGTTGCTCCTTCAGCCTTGCTGACCCAATGTTCCTTCAGGACAGTTCAAGGCAACCTTGCTTCCTTTGAGCTGAAGAAAGTACCAACAACTGTGAGAGAAGAGCCCTACTGTTTCTATGTAGCAAAGCCCCCTCTTGGGGCAGTCTCCTCTGGCAGGTTAAGTTCCTGGGATTTGGGATTAATTTGTTACCGGGTTGTAACCAGGCTCTTCTGACTGATGGAAGAGCTCCTGGGAGATTCTTTTTTCCCTAAATCAGGTTGTGCCCTTTGTACCATCAGGTTGTGGACGAATACACAACTAAAACCCAGAATTCTAGAACAGCAGAGGGGAAACTGAAAGACTCGCATGTTTTTCTTTTTCAGATAAGGAAACTGAGGCAGTGACAGGGGAGGGAAATTGGCGTATTGGTTGATTCATTTGATCACTCATTGGTAGAGGTTTCCCAATCTTGTGAACTAATCAGCATGTGCACCCCATTCCTAGGAATACCCTTTCTCTTTGAATTCCTCATCTGATGACTCTTGTTGGGGAAAAAGAGCCCATCCCCCACTCAAGAAAAGGCAAATGCCAAGTCTTCCCTTTCCCAGGCTCCCTTGCAGCTAGGATGTGAGCACATGACCCAGTCTCTGTCCATCAGGCCACCAGCCTTAGTCTCTCAATCAAGAATTAATAATGTAAAGAAGCAGGAGGGAGGTTAAATGCCCAGAGAAACAGGGACAAAATAGTTGCTGGAAGGGTCCAGAGCCCATGGTTGGGGATGGTGGTAGTCTCAGCTGCAGGGACTTGCTCTCATGGAAGGTAACAGTGGTGTCCTAATCAAACAATTCCTGCTGTGTGGCTGGCTATTGTTCTGCTCTGTGTCCCTGAGCCTGGCTCTCCAGAATTTGATAGGGTTCTCTAACTATCCAAGAGCGCTTTAATAAATAGCTTTTCTCCTTAAATCAAGCACAGTTAGTTTTGTTGCTTGCAACTAAGAATCCCAACTAATTTGTTTAGTCATTCACCTATGCAGTATTTGCCTTTAAAATACCTACTGAGTGGCAGCCACTGTGATAGGTACTAGAGAAAAAGTGGTGAGCAAGACAGACAAAGTGTGGTCCTCTTGAAGCTTACATGGTAGATGGTTAGATGATTAAACAAAGAAAATACATTAAATTGCAATGCCTCTTCCACTAGAGGACATCTACGAGCAACTTGACCTCATCTAGGGATGATGATAATAGAATGCTTCCTGGAGGAGGTGATGTTTAGGGTGAAGGATAAGTAAGAGTTTTCTGGGCAGCAGGGAGGAAAATGACAACTCCAGGGACATCTGTAAGGGTCAGAGGTATGAGGAATGGCTGGGCTCTGATGGTGTGGGATCTTCTCTCTCCCTTAAGGAGCCTGGATATCATCTAAGGGCAGAAGGAGCCAGTGAATGTTTTTAAACAAGTTGATGACAAAGCTGGGATTCGAACCCAGGTATCCACACCCCCAGTCAGCAACTTTCCATGCACCAGTTGCCTTCAGATTTGCAACAGAAATGGCATCTTGGTCCTGCAAGACACAGCTAAAGCAATTCAACACAGAACTGGCAAGCCACACGTTTCACAATGGTTTTAAAGGGAATGCAATTTCTTCGCCTAATTTTCCTTGTGACTGTAGGACTGTTTGTACCTTCCCAGTCCAAGGTGACACTGCCAGTGCTGAGAAAGTGCGGTGACATGGAGAGGAAGATTGAGGGGCACTCCAGCTGCGTCTGAAGGATTGTCTGGGGAGAGATGGTGAACAGCTGTCCTCTGCGCCTGCTCACAGCTGGGGGGAGGGATGCCGGCCGAGAGGACAGGCCCTGCTGGGAAGACAGGTGAAGTATGCTTGGCCTTGGGCCAGAGACTTGCTGGGGCCTCTCCCCCAGAGCCAGTGGACACCGAGGGCTGTGGGAGCCTGGGAAGGTGGGCCCTGGAGGGCTAGTCCACCATCTAAGGATGTGAGTCCAACATAATATAGCAAATTCGAGCTTAGTTCAGGGAATATCAGTATAAATCAGAGGCTTTGGCATCAGTCTGCTCTATGTTCAAATTCTAGCACAACTGCTACTTACTGTGATATCAGGCAGGTAACTGAATTAACTCCTCTGTTCCTCATCTATAAAGTGAGAATAATAAAAATGATGATGACAACAACATTCACTTCAAAGGGTTGCTGCGCAGTTCCAATGAGATAACCCTATAAAGCACATGGCTCTTTGCTTGTGTGACCCAGAAGGTGAGGCCCGGCAGGGGGCGGCTAGAGACCCAGACACTCAGCTGGAGCTCAGGTCATGGCACCAGCATCTTGGCTGTGATCAAATCAGTTTATTTGCAATAGAAACTGGCCCTCTGTGGACGAGGATGCAGGTGTCTGCTCTGTCCCAAGAGAGGGGACAGGAAAGAGTTTGGTACGTCCCAGAGCTACAGTCAAGAAGGGCGAGGTCTGGGGCAGAACAGGCTCCTGGTCTAGTCAGGGAAACTGGGGTAAATATTGAGCACATATGGTGGGAGGTGGGGGGACTGCACTGCATGCAAAGTGAGGAGCCCTCTCATTGCAACAGTTCATTCATTTATTCCATTCAGGACAGAGTAATCGAGCCCTGCCACATTCCTGGGTCTAGGCTAACATTGGTAATATGGCAGTAAACAAGAGACTACGGCTGCTGCCTCCAGGAGTCTCTACTCTAGCAAAGAAGCATAAATTGCGATTACATGAGCTGTGCCAAGAGAAGTAAAAGATGCCATGGAGCACATAGCTGGGGTCCCAGTGGGGAGTGAGAGTCAGGGAGGACTTCCTGGAGGAAGTGATATTTTCATTGCAAGCTGAGCAACATGCAGAGTTTGCCCAAGTTGATTAAGAGGGAAGGGAGGAGAGCATTTCAGGCAGGAGCACAGGATGTGTGGGTAAGGCATGGCCAGAGAAAACATGCTTCTTTGAGAAAGAAATATAAACCTCATGAGATCAAGGCTAGAGGTAAGTGGGACTAAGCTTGAGGTAGCTGGGTAGGAAGGCCAGTCAGGGCCCTGGGAGCCATGTTGAAAAATCTGGACTTGAACTGCAGGCAATGGGACAGGAGTCAAGAACCCATTTGAAATAGCAGGTGGGTGGGACGAATAGGGACATATTCGGTAGAGCTGTATAGTGAGCAGCCAGCCCAACTCTATGCTGTGGTCCTGAGTGACCCCGTGGAGCAGAGGTTCTAAATGTCCTTCCCACCCAGGTCATGATGTGCTCCGGGCATGGGCATGGTCAGAAGGGCAGTGAGGGTCTTCTTGGACCCTCCCAAGAGAGAAGCCAACAGCCACACAAGACAGGATGATCCTCATAAGCCTTTATGACAAAGAACTGAAAGTTTCCTCTCCTTTTGAGGCAGTCACTGCGGGGCTGGGGGTGTGGGGTGTGGGGACAGGAGCTGGGGAAGGGGGGCGGGGAGGTGGAAATCAGCTCCCTGGAGCCCCTCCTTCCGCCATACAATGGTACCACTGGAAGTTACTATGATGCTCCAGGTGATTGACTTCTGGGATCGAGACACTTCCTCAGTTTGAAACTCAGTCAAAAAAAAAAAAAATCAATGTTTCACATTCAGCGGTGTTTGGTTAAAAAAAGAAAAATAGCTACAGCTTGTGCTTTAACGGCAGAGAAGAGTGAGCCCCATCAATTACGGCGGGAAAAGCAGTGGTGTCCTGCGGCGGTTTTGTTCTTTCTACTTCAAAAATATTAGGTCATTTAGCCCTACGCACCATCCACTTGCCGAGTGGCAATGTCTTCATTTGAAAAGCACAGGCACTAAAACCTGAGGGCCAGGCACTTTCTCCCAAACCTGGGATATTGAGGAGTCCAGGCCTTGCTCCTGGGCATAGGCAAAGGCTCTGGGGACTGGCCATGTGCCTGACCCGTGAGCCCCTCGGAGGGAACCGCGAGTCATCCCATAGGGCCTGACCCAGGTGCCCCTCCCAAGACATGGACCCCAGGCCCTGAGAGACGTCCCCTCTGCAGCCTGCAACCCTGAGTGCCCGCTTCAAGTTGAGCCCTGAGGAAGTGACAAGCACCTGTTCCTTCCACCTCAGCCCAGGTCCATCTGTGGCTGACCCCGGTCTCCTCAACCATGGGGTGCACTGGAGTCACCTGGGTTCTCAGGCCACACTCCAGACCGACTCAATCAGAGTATCTAAGGGTGGGACCCCTGCCTCCGTATTTGGTTTTTTTTTCAATCTTTTCAGTTGAGTCCACTACGGGGCCAAGGTCGAGAACCCAACAATGTAGAAATCTCCAAGGGGGCCTATTCGGAGTCAAGGTCCACCCTTCATTTTTAGTGGTACCTCTTTGATGGGACCTGTTTTCCAGGGAAGGCATCTTGGGAAAGCCAGACTAGGGGATCTTGAAGATTCCTTTACGCTCAGAGGTTCTGAGGTATTCGATCCAATGAACAAATCCACCTTCTGCCGCTTGCTCATAACTCCAGGCTAGTTCTTTCAGTCCAGTTCCCCTGACACTGTCCTACACTTTCTCTCCAACAGCCCCCCACCTGCTCCCCTGCCTGCCACCTCTTCTCCTGTGCGCTGCCCTCCACAGCTTGGCGGACCCTCCCCTTCAGACTGTGCTCTGATCCTATCATCCCACTGGTGGCCAGGTCCTGTCCCACCTCCCCACTGGCCTCCCTAACCTGCCTTCTCTGAGAAGGCTGCCCCATTCCCAGCGTATACTTGATCATCCCGTGGGCCTGCCTGCTGTGCCAGGAACTCACCCTGAGGAGACCTGGCCTCTGGCTTCCCACGGAGGTCCTGGGGGTGAGCAGGAGGCAGTGAGGAAGTAGTGGGGAGGTGGGGAGAGAGCAGCCGTCTCCCCACTTCATGCCTTCTTAAATTAGCTATAATCAAGAGGAGAAGATGCTACTTCCGGTGGAGAGACCAGTGCCCTGGGCCCAAGCTTCCCCATCTCCATGGTGACCAGTGTATGAGCCCTAAATGGTGGAGTTGGCTTCAAGGAAGCCCCTTGAGGGGAGCTCACCCCTTCCTCCCTTGAACCTGAGCCCTAAGGGCTCCTAGGCCCTGCCTCTGGCTTTGCACTTCCCTCCCTCCTGCACCCTCTGCCTTCCTTTCTTCTACATTTATCCATCAACACATAATTTTGGGATCTCTCCAAGTGTGGTTCTTCGACTTGAAGATCAGGAGATGGTGTAGGCCTGAGCTCTGGATTCAGCGGAGCATTTATCAGGAGCTCCCACGAGCTCCCAGGACACGTGTAGAACAGAAGAGTAATAATGGAGCCCATTTATTGCATCCCTTCATGTTCCAGGCCTCCTTCATATATATTATTTTATTTACTCGTAAATCATAAAATGTCAGAGCTAGAAGGGGCCTGAGGGACTATCACTCCAGTGGTTTTTAAACTTGCTGTTAGCGATGAACTTTTTTCCTTTTCTGCAGAGGAAGCTCTATATACAAAGGTGCTGCTGTGGCTGAAGTCGGGTCCAGAGAGAGCAATTCTTTGCTCCTCAGCCTCTCCTTTGCCTTTAGGGGATGTCAGGGCCCACGGCAAACTGTTAAAAAGCCACTGATTTAGCCCCATCCCTCATTTCATAGAGGAGATCTGAGGCTTGTAGGCAGGAAGGTACTTCCGAGGTCACAGGCTGCCTGGCTGTGGCCCTGTGTCTCCTGACCCCCAGTATGGTGCGTTTGGTGCTTCTCCACCTTGTCTGGGGATATGTGCTTGTGTGGACAGAGCTCTGCAGCCTCTGTCTGGCTGCAAAAGCAAAAGCCAGGCCTTCTGTTTACACTGTGACCCAATCATCTGCAAGACGGAGACATGCCCGTTGAACAGGTGGTGTGGGCAGATGCCGTTGGGAGTGACCAGACACATGGGTATCAGATGCCCTTGTGGGGTAGGTTTGCCTCTTGTGCCTCCAAGATGCACCCAATTCAAGGTTATCGTTACTCCAAACATTTCTAGCACTTCTTGGGAGATGGGGCCTCCTCATTTCCCCAGCACACATAGGCTTGCTTTCTGCAAGGATGGGAGCTAGTTGCTCTTTGCCCTGGAAGTGGCTGATCCTGGAGGAGCTGTTGACCATTGGGGCGTCCAGATGCTCAGCCACCAGCCCCAGGGAAGGCCCACACAGGAAGTCTCCCTCACCAACCTGAGCTGACATGTCACCAAGCCTCCTCCAGAGAAACGTCAGCTGGCCATGCATACTGAAGGAGAGTGCCGGGAGGTGTCAGAGTAGGAGGGAGGTGGATCCTTCGCTCATCTGGAGAACACAGCTTTCTTCTCAGGCTGATCTAAAGGTTCCCCTGCACATATGGGGGAGGCGTGAAGGATGGGAGAGCGATTCTGCTACAAGGCTGATGCTTGTTCGGGTGAAGCAAGATTTGGGGCTGACCATAGAGATGGGGATGATTGTGGCCGAAAGGATGGAGCAGGTGATGGAGAGAGCGTTCCTTGACCCCAGGTCCAGGTCAAGACCCCTGTTATTTGGCCTTGGGAACCCTGTGCTTTTCCTTCATAGCACATTGCCACAGTGCGTAATTAGGTATTTGTTTGGGTATTTGGTTTCTACCAGTGTCTACTTCTAAAGTGCCAGCTTTGCTCACTACTGTGCCTTCAGGCCAAGTACAATGCCTGGCATGTACTAGATATTCATAAAATATTTATTGGATGAATGAAAAAAGTCACTTTTGGTGATCACAGCACAGGTTCCCTTCACAGCCCCAGAACGTCCCCATTACAGTAAAGATTGTATACTCCCAAATCAGTCCTGGCATGTGGTGGATCAGGGACAAACAGGTAAGGACTCTTGGTTTTAGGGATATAAAGTGCTTCAGGACTGATGGGTGGGGTAGGGCAGGATTGATGATAGACTTGCAGGGGAGGCAGACAGCTAGGGAGCGGGGGGCTGTGGGTCTTATCAAATGGAGCCCCTGGCTTTTCTTCTGCCTCTGGTGAGGTCCTTAGTGAGAGAGATTCAAGGTCAGGGATAGGGTGTGCACAGGTCAGGAAGCCATGGAAAAGTATCTGTTTATTTGGATTTTAAGGGAGAGTTGGGGAAACTGAGATCCCAGCCCAATAAATTATACCCCATTGGTGTCTAGATTCTCAGGTCTGGCAAGGCATAGAATTGGCACCATGGCTGTCGTAGCTGGGAGCAAGAAATCTTCCTGTTCAGTGGGGACAGCCATGTGCCCGTAGTGTCCACTGTTGTGTCCAGCTCCAGAATTGTCCCCCCTCCAGCTGCGCCACAGGCTTGGGATGCTGCATAGAAGTCTGCTCTGAGAAGGGGGTGGGCAGAGGTAGAAGAGTCTTCCTCAGGTGGCTCGTGGCAGTGACTTCCTCACCCAGGAAGCTTGAGGAAGCATTGAGACAGACACTTTGAGAGGCAGGGTGACACCTGGATATTACATACTGTAATGGAACCAGCCAAGTGGTAAATGTACCTTTTAAATAGGTTTTGTGTTCCCTATTAACTGCCCTGATGTTGATTAGCCCTGACAGCCCAAGAGAAGGGGCTGGTCAGCAACTTTCCCCTGACAAGGCCTCCCTGCTCCCCAGCTCTGGGAGAGCTCAGCCT
>PVJI01000941.1:0-212245 GCA_004026765.1 Micronycteris hirsuta | reverse complement strand
CTGTGCCCAGCCTCACCCTGTGTCTGTCACCCCTTGGCTTGCAGGCGCATCGCCATGGTGAGGAGCCTCCTGGCTCCCTACGAGCAGCGGCCCTGGGCCCAGACCAACTGGATCCTGGTACGGCTCTGGAAGGTAAGCCTGGCTGGAGGGGTGGTGGCTGTGGCGGCTGGAACAAAGGCTTGCCCAGCCCCACCAACCTCCACTGACCCTACCCCCAGGGCTGTGGGTTTGGATACCGCTACACGCGGCTGCCGCACCTGCTGAAAATCAAACCCGAGGACGCCAACCTGCCCAGCCTCCAGAGTGAGTACCCAGCTCGGGCCAGCAGCGGCCTCTGCCCTCTGCTCTCGGTTCTCAGACTTTCCCACTTCTTCCAGTCCCTCTGGGACTTGTGTTGGGCCCCAAACTCCCTGTCTGTGCCCCAGAGTTTCATTCTCCTTGGTCCTCCCAGCCCAAGGACACTCTGGGACGACTTGCCCTTGCTTCCCAGTCCCCTGTGTGCCCTTTGGGCCTGGAGCTCTGCATGGGTCACAGTGAAAAGGGGCAGCATCTTCACAACCTGCTGACAGCTTACGTGGGGTGAAGACTGCTCCCTGACCCCCGTGCTTGTCCCAGCACCATGCCCACGTGCCCCAGGGGGGCACAGCCTGGGGGTTGCACAAGGCACCAGAGGGTGTTCACGGGCTTCTTGGAGGCAGGGGCATGTGGTTGGAAGCGGAGACCCTGCTCCCTCTCCGGAGCCGTGGTGGTCGTGGGTGGTCCAGCTCACAGTCTGCCTACTGCACACTGTCCCCATCCCACCTGGTGGCTGTCCTTGGCCCAAGGGTATGCTTCTGCCTTTGTGGGCAGTGTTTTGGCCTGAAGGGTGTCCCCAGAGGCTGAGCGCCTTGCGCAAAGTCAACACAGCGAGTCCTTGCCAGTTGCCTGGGCCCTGCCTCCAGGGCGGGACTGAGCTGCAAGTGCAGAGTGGCAGTGGGCTGGCCGGTCTGCGTCCTGCTGCTGCTGGAACTATTGATTTGCACGGGGGGCGGGAGGGCTGCCCGGCCCGGCTGCGGCTGCAGGCTCTAGTTACTGCTGCCTGTCAGCCCAGACTTGGCGCCCACCACCTCGGCTGTAAGCCAAGGCCAGGCCAAGGGCAGCAGAGGACAGTAGCAGACAGCAGGGCTCAGAGGAGGCTCTTGGGGAAGCTGGCCTTGAGGCAAGTGAGGAAGGGTCTGTGATTGGGAACTTGCTGGGGCTGAGGCTGGGGGCGGGGCAGTGCTGTGGGGCTGGAAACGACTTTGTCCTGTGGCTTGCTCAGCAGAGAGAGGGGATACAGTTAGCCCCGCTCCTCTGCCTTCATGACCTGAGTATTCCCAGAACCACCTTTCTGTCCTTACAATAGCCCAACAAGTGAGGACAGAGGCAGGGCCCCTGACTAGTGTCCCCGATGCCCCTGCAGAGCCCTGCCCCTCCACCCTGCTGCAGCAGCACATGGCGGACCTGCTGCGCCAGGACCCCGACCTGGCGCCCAGCTTCCTCAACAGCGTCCTCAACCAGCTCAACTGGGCCTTCTCCGAGTTCATTGGCATGATCCAGGAGGTGGGTCGTGGTGGCTCTGGGGGCTGCGGTGTCACCGGGCACAAGGCATGACCTGCGTTGGCCAGGCCACTGACCGCTGCCTGCCCCTCTGTTGGTGGCGCAGATCCAGCAGGCTGCCGAGCGCCTGGAGCGGAACTTTGTGGACACCCGGCAGCTCAAGGTGTGTGCCACCTGCTTTGACCTCTCGGTCAGCCTGCTGCGTGTCCTGGAGATGACCATCACCCTGGTGCCCGAGGTGTTCCTCGACTGGACGCAGCCCACCTCCGAGATGCTGCTGCGCCGTCTAGCCCAGGTGTGCCAGCGGGGCGGGGAGAGCGGGTGGGCCCTGGGGTGCCCCGGGGGTGAGCCCACCTGGCCACCAATTGTCTGCTGCCCTCACAGCTGCTGAACCAGGTGCTGAACCGGGTGACGGCCGAGAGGAATCTGTTTGACCGTGTGGTCACCCTGTGGCTTCCTGGTGAGGACTTAGGGGCCCCGCGCCCAACATAGCAGGCCTCGGTTCCGCTGCCAGGAGCAGTGGTGCCACTTCTCCATTCGGTGCCGGCACAGCCAGGCTTGGCACCCCCAGCCTTAGCGTGCCCAGCTGTGGGGAGGACAGTGCAGGGGCGGGTGGTGGCACCAGCAGGCAGGCGTGGGGAGCTCACCACTGTCCCCTGCCTCCCTGTAGGCCTGGAGAGCGTGGACCACTACCCTGTTCTGGTGGCAGTGACCGGCATCCTGGTGCGGCTGCTGGTGCATGGCCCAGCCTCAGGGTGAGTGCTAGGGGCGTGGCCCCTGCTGGAGTGGGAGGAGTCTCATGGGGGCAGGGCTGGGTGCCCCCCCATCCCCGCAGCTGCTTCCTCATCTCTAAAGTGGGCCTCAGGCCCTGGTTTGTGGCAGAGAGAGCTGAGATGCCTGAACAGGTGGCAGCGGCAGCAGCTGAGGAGGAGTCGGGGGCTCCAGCCGGACAGGGCACTTGGCCCACGGTCAGAGAGAGCCTCAGGCGGGGCAGGGGGACCGAGTCTCTCGGGGGCAGCACCCTGCGATGCCCAGGACAGCACTGCTGAGACAAGAGCTGCACACACACACCGCTGCCTGCGTCTGCGAAGGCTGCAGCAACGAGCCTGTGCTGCCTTTATTAAGAAACTCCGTGACAACCAGATGCAGGGCTCTCCGGGGCCCCAGCTCAGCCGCCACACAGGAGGGGTTCCCAGCCCCCTCCCTGCAGCGGTGGGGGTGGTGAGAGCCATACGAAGTCATTAGGCGGAGACCGGTGCCAGCCCTTAAGAGGCTTCTCCCCCTAGGGACAGCGAGGCCCGGCTCTGCCCTCCTGTCTGGGCCATTGCTCAGCAGGCTTTTCGCTGCTGAAAAGCCGGGGGCGCCGGGCCACGGTGCCCCTTCCTGCTGTCTTGTGAGCCCATGGGAGAGGCTGTGCCCTCAGAGTGGCCTGTGATGCTCCTGGCCTCAGAGGGAGCAGGCCACCTTGGCTGGGCCAGGACAGACCCCCAGGGGTCTGTGGAGCCTCATGCCTGCCTACCGGACTCCGCGTGGATGTGGGAAACTGGAAGTAGGTTGGGTATTGGTGCATGGAGTCTGCTTTCACTGGAGGAGAGCTGTTTCCTCCTTCCAGCCTGCGGGTGGGGGCCAGATCTTCCTTTGAAGCCCTCCCCCTTTTCCCGGGTGCCCGCTCCCTTGCCGTTTCCTTGGGGAGGGGAAAAGGCTGATACTTCAGCCCTTCCCACCACTCCTGGGTGGCTGCCTCAGCCCCCGAGGGTGCCCTGGGGCTCTAACGCAGGGGTTCTCCCAGGTGTCCCTGTTCCAATCCTCACACCCGAAGGAAAGGGGGCACAGGCAGCCCTGTGCTGAGGTGAGGCAGGAGGGTGGTCGGGGACCCCAACCCCTCTACCGGTGAGTGGGGCTACTGTGGTCAGGTGGAGGCCCACGCGGGAGGCTGGAGGACCCAGCCCAGTGCTTCCCGCCAGCATCTGGCAGCACTCTGCACGGCAGCAGGGAGCAGGGTGAGCAGCAGGCAGACGGTGGCCCAGGCGGGGGTCCTGGGCAGCCTACGTCATCACCAGCCCCTCAGAGCCCGTGGAGCTAGTGGACTCCGAGGCAGCCTTGAGCCGCAGGCCCGTGGGGTTGTAGAGATCAAAGTCCTCAGCGACTGCCAGCTGCACACGACCATCGAGGCCCCTCCTGCCTGGCTCCAGAAAGACCACATGCTTGTGGACGCTGGCCTTGCGGCTGGGCGCGTCGGGGGGCGTGCTGCTGAGCACCGAGGACTGTGCGCTCAGCTCCTGGAGCGGGCTGGGTGCGCGGGGCCAGCAGTGGCAGGTGCGGCGGTAGCAGCGGCGGCAGCCCGGACAGGGCGGTGCGAACAGGTAGAGCAGCACCAGCACCAGGCCTACGGCGCAGCCCAGCAGCGTGGTGTACCCGGTGTTGAAAGCCTCGGGCTCGTGGTGCGGGAAGTGCACACTCACGTTGTACTCGTGTGTTTGGTTGTGATGCAGGTGGGGCCCAGTGGCCAGGCACACAAAGATGCCCTCATGCCAGGGCTGCACGTTGCTGATGGCCAGGCTGCCATCGCCCATCACTGCGATGCTGCCGTTGGGGGATCCTGGCGCCACCAGCAGCTCATGCTGCGGGGAGACCCAGGCGACACGCAGGGCGGGGGCACTGGTGTTGCAGCGCAGCCTCAGGGACCGACCCACCTGCACTTGCAGCTGTTCTTCAGGCTGTTCTAGTCCCCGAGCCAGGGTAGCAGAGCAGTTCTCGAAGATGCGGCTGTGCTCAAAGAATCGCACGCGGGATGTGGGTACCTTGAAAGCCAGGCACATGTACTCGCGTGCAAAGTCACTCACGGCGCTTAGTCCCCGCTGGTGCCAGCGCTGCAGCAGGTAGTAGAGGCGGCAGTCGCAGGGCAGCGGGTTGCTGTGCAGGTAAAGGCCGTTCTTGAGAAAGGCCGGCAGCGCAGCCAGACCAGGGACGCTGATTTGTCCCAGGTGGTTGGAGGAGAGATCCAGAGTGTGGAGGTGGGTGAGACTTAGGCCGTGCAGGTGGTCGAAAGAGAAGGTGGCCAGTTCATTGCAGCCCAGGTAGAGCCGGCGGAGCATGCCGAGGCCCTGGAAGGCAAGCTGGTCCAAGTGCGCTAGGCGGTTATTGAACAGAAGCAGCATCTCAAGTGCTCCCAGTCCATCGAGGTCATGGCGGCCAAGCCTCCGCAGCACGTTCGATGATAAATCGAGCAGCCGCAGGCCGCTGGCATTGATAAAGACTCCGCGAGTCAGCGCCTCCAGCTCGTTGTGATCCAGTCGCAGGGCACGCAGCCGGGAGAGGGGCGTTAGCCAGCCGGGCGGCAGGTGCTGGAGTGCATTGTGGCTCAGGTCCAGGTCGGCAGCGAACGCAGGTAACGCGGCTGGCACCTCCTGCAGCCCCAGGCCCGCGCAGCTCAGCAGATCGGCGGCGCAGGTGCAATTGTAGGGGCAGTTATGGGGCTCGGGGCTCAAGAAGGTCTCGGAGTCCAGGGTGCCTGATCCAACATGCAGCGTGCACAGCAGTGCGCCCAGCAGCACCAGCCAGGCCATGGCTGCGATGACCCGGGGTGGGACCGGTAGCTCTGCGTGGGGCGCAGCTCCGGGACTCACCCCCTTCTGCCCTGGCTCAACGTGTGTGGCGCTGAAAGGCCGATGGCGGGGGAGGCAGGATGCGAACTCGACCCCGCACAGCCGGCCGTTCCCGCTCCCCAGTTCCAAGTTGTGATTTGGGGCCGCGCGCTCCTCTCAACACTCCCTTCTCGGGTCTCCCCAGCTCTCCCAAGTGTTTTCGTGGATACTTCGCTCCTAAATACTCTCTGGGAGCCAATTATTCAGGGGTGGAGCCTCGGGCTCCCATTGGCTCCTGCCGGAGGGGGCGGGGCAGTTGCGCCCCCGGGAGCAAGGTTCCCCGGTGGCCGCCAGAGGGGTTGCAGCTCCTATCCCAATGCCCCAGCCTGCGCTTGGTCAGTAGGTTCCCGGGACGCCCACCTCCCTGAACAGTAGTAGGGCAGCCTGGCAAGCAAGCCTTTAAGCTGCTGTTTCCTTTAAAGGGTTAATGTATACTATTGGGGGCAGGTGGACTTGCAGTACCTTCTGGTGGTGCCCCTGTGCCTCCTTAAACCAGTACCCCAGCTATGTGGGTCCTCACTGGGATTTAGGACTTCTGGGGGGTCTGCGAAACAGGACTATGGGGTGTGCTGGGCATCACTCCCTGCCCCACACAAGAGCTAATGCTCTCAGACAGGCTCCAGCCACCTCTCCTCACA
This sequence comes from Micronycteris hirsuta, assembly GCA_004026765.1. NCBI lineage: Eukaryota > Metazoa > Chordata > Mammalia > Chiroptera > Phyllostomidae > Micronycteris > Micronycteris hirsuta. Next base: position 206,385 of record PVJI01000941.1, on the reverse strand, counting down.
CCATCTGCCACTAGGACAGAGAGGGCCACATCAGTGCTCCTGGCTGACCCCTGCTTCCAGCTCCGCTCCATATGCTACCTTCTGGGGCAGCCGGAACCCCCTGCTCCTGGCACTGCCCTGCCTGCTCCTGACCGGAAGCGCTTTTCCCTCCAGAGCTGTGAGTTGGCCAGGGTGGGTCAGGGGAGAGGGACTTGGGGCTGGGCCAGGCCATGAGTCTCAAAAAGAGCAAACTCCCAGGCTGGGGCTCCAAGGCACTTGGTTCTAGGGCCACCGTTGGCCTGACCCCTCTGACCCCCCCCCCAGATCCAGACTACATCAGTGTTGAGGAACTGGCCCAGGTGGAACAGATGCTGGCTCACCTGACCACTGCATCTGCGCAGGCAGCAGCTGCCTCCCTGGTAAGTGGGGCCACCACACAGGCCCGCACCCGCCACCCAAATGCACGACATTGTGCACTGTGTAGGCACACTGTGTCCACTTGCCTGGGCGACACCCCCAGCGACCCCTGTACTCTGCTCCCCACAGCCCACCAGCGAGGAGGACCTCTGCCCCATCTGCTACGCTCACCCCATTTCTGCCGTGTTCCAACCCTGTGGCCACAAGTCCTGCAAGTAAGTGGGCCCTGCAGGTGCAGAAGAGGGGGGTGGGGGTGGGGCTGGGCAGTGGGACAGCAGGGACACGCCACCACCTTCGTCCCCTCCTGTCGCAGAGCCTGCATCAACCAGCACCTGATGAATAACAAGGACTGCTTTTTCTGCAAAGCCACCATTGTGTCTGTGGAGGACTGGGACAAAGCAGCCAACGCCAGTGCCACTTCCTCGGCTGCCTAGGTCCGTCCCCGCAGCAGGAGCCTCCGCCCGAGCCCAGACCCAGGCCGGGCCCTATTTATGAGCGCCCCTTGCCAGCCCCCACGCCTCCCACTACCACATCCAACCTTCCTGCCTGTGTGTGATCTCACGGGTGGGGGCCCAGCCATGCCCAAATTGTGCCTGAGCTTGACTCTCAGTCAGGGCCACAGTGAGCATTAAATTATTATTCCATACAGCCCTGGCCCAGACCTTCTTGAGGGAGTGGGCTTTGCGGGGTGTGCCCAGCAAGGGTGCTGCCAGATTTTGTCCACAGGAGAAGGCAGGTGTCCAGCAGTTTCAGCCTTGCCCCGGCCTCCCTGGACCAAAGGCAGCGCGTCCAGGGCCTTCTGATACATCAGGCTGGTGCTCCCCCGGCCGATAGCGGGCTCGGGCAGCTGCATGGCAGCCCCTCACATGATGATCCGAGGTTCTGGCACAGACTCCCCAATGGACTTGTGGGGCAGCACACTGGCCCCATTGAGGTAGAGCTCGTCGTTCACTATGACGTCCTCACCCAGCACCGTCACATTCTCCATTCGGACCTCAGGGGAGAAGGCAGAGCTTGTCAGCAAGGCAGGAACACTGCCCGCCGTCTCCCCGACCCAGCCCGGAGGCTTACCCACTGGCCCACGCGGCAGCGCCAGCCCACAATGCAGGACTCGAGCCAGGAGTGGGAGCGGATGTGGGCGTCTCGCAGCACCGTGCACCGCCGGATGCACACACCGTCCTCCACGACCACACCAGGACCCAGGCTCACGTTGGGGCCGATGCTGCAGTTCTGGCCAATGCGGGCACTTGGATCCTGAGGGCAGTGGGGAAAACACAAGTGGGCCACTTGTCCCTGGGGACTGAGGGCGTTAACGATGGGCTGGGCAAGGGCCTCACCACCAGCACGTTGCCCACGATGCCGGGGCCCGAGCACAGCTGCTCGGGCTGCTTCTGTCGCAGTGACTGTAAGAAGAGGCACATGCCAGTGAGGAAGTCCTTGGGCTGCCCAATGTCCATCCAGAAGCCTGCAGGGAGGAAATGCATCAGGGGCTCAGCCCAGCCACGGACCACCCCCACCCTGTGGCCTGCCTGCCTCACCCTGCAGCTCCATGGCATACAGCTGCCCCTCCTTGGCCATGACAGGGAAGACCTCCTTCTCAATGGACGTAGGCCGCAGCTGTGGGGGCGGGCAGCTTGTGAGCAGGGTCCCGGTGGCGGCAGCCTGCCTACCCTGGCCCCCCGAGAGCCGCCACTGCCACGCACCTGGATGCGCTGCAGCACGGCGGGGCTCAGAATATACATGCCTGCGTTGATCTTGTTGGACACAAACACCTGCGGCTTCTCCACGAACCGGTGGATGCGGCCTGTGTCGGCCTCACACACCACCACGCCGTACTTAGCAGGCTCCTCCACTTTGGTCACCTGAATGTAGGGGGACCTCAGGCCTAGTCCACTGTTCCCGAACCTTGACGCACATGCGGTCCTGAATCTCAGGATCTGTGTCCCACACGCTTCAAGTCTGCACAGCTCTGCACCCACAACATAAGGGAGGCCGGAGGGGGCAAAGGGAGGCTGGATGTGGGAGGTGGGAGTGTCAGAGAGGAAAGACTGGCCCTTACCAAAATGGAGCCCTCCTGGCCATGGTGCCGGTGGAACTGCACCATGGCTTGAAAAGGGAAATCGCAGATAACATCACTGTTGAGGACAAAGAAGGGGTCTGTGGTCTCAGACAGCAGATCACGGGCCAGTGCCAGGGGTCCAGCTGTGGGAGCGGGACAAACAAGTCATCATTTTCCTGGAGGGGTGAGCCCTGGATCCAGGCTCAGCAGGCCCCATCCAGGCTGGGTCTTACTCCTTTTCTAGCCTTAAACCACAGGTGGCAAACACAAACCCCATGGGCCGGATCCGGCCCAGTACCTTGTTTCCACCCAGCAGCAGCGCCAACCTCCGTGGCCCTAGTTAAGGAGTAGTTACATTTATACAGTCCTAAACTTATATTCTGCCCTTTGAAGCTACTGCCAGGCTGCTGTAGCCCCCAGTAAAAATGAGTCTGACACCCCTGCCCTAAACTCTCCCCCAGGGACCTTCCCCTCTCTACTGACCTGTCCCCAAAGGTTCCTCTTCATGGGACATGGAGATTCTGATTCCTAGCTGGAAGGTAAAAGCCCCAGTTAGGTTTCTCCCACCAGGGTGAGAAGCTGTGTAGGGGCCGAGGGAAGGGCCAAAAGTCGACTCAAGCCTCACCCTCTGCTCCTGCGCCTTCATTTCCTTCTCCAGCACCTGAGACATGTAGCTCACGGCCAGAATCACATGGTCCACACCTGCCTGTCAGACCGAACAGTACCGGCAGACAGGTGGGCTTAGCCAGAAGCATGGGTGTCCCCCACCCCAAATCGCTCGCCGTCCCTCGTCCTGCCACGACCCCGGGCCTTACCGCGGCCAGAGCCTCCACCTGGTGCAGCAAGATGGGCTTGTTGCAGAAGTCCACCAGTGGCTTCGGGATGCTCAGCGTCAACGGGCGCAGGCGCGTCCCATAGCCGCCTACCAAGATCAGCGCCTTCATCGCGTCTGCGGGCCGACGGGTAGCCGGAGACTCAGGCCCGGCTCCACAGTGTCGGCGGCCCGCTCGGCCGACTCCTGCCGCTCGCTCCCACCGCCGGGCCCGAACCCGTGCCCTTCACCTGCCAGACTGACCAATTCTGGGTCTGTCTGCTCACCCAGGACGCCCTGACGACGAAGTCCGGGGCGCCACAAACCAGGATGTAAAGCCGGATGGCGAGCCGCAGGACCCACACTTAGGCAGGCCCCGGGCCGGCGGTGACGTAAGTCCAGGCGGGCCAATCGGCGGCCGTGTACGTGGCACGGCCGCCGGCGACGGAGCGCTGGGGCGCGGCTCCGACAAGCGCAACCAATGAGAGCTCGAGCGCGCCCGGCTGCCATGGGGACCGCGCCCGGGACCCGCGGGTCAGCTGGCCATTGGTGGCTCCAAAGGCGGAACTGGCGCCAAGGGCGAGGCTGGCTTCTCTGCCGGCGCCTGCAGAGGCCGCCGCCGCAGCCGGCTGCTCCCTTCCCGCCCATCCCAGGAGGAGCCAGCGAGGGCCGGGGCTGCCTGTTTTCTGGAAGCCGCAGGTTTCTCACAAAGACGGACACGGCTGAGTTTTTAGCGGCTTTATTTTGACATACACGACCTCAGACACAAGCGGGGCGGGCAGCGCTGGGTGTACAGAAAGGGGCGGCTCGGCCCAAGCCCCAGCGCTCCCTCCCCGGCACGCAACGGCCCAAAAACGCGCAACTGCGCTGGGACGTAACCCGGAGCTGGCTTCCGGTGAGGAGAACAGGAAAGTGGAGCAAGAAAGCGGTTCCCAGAGGCAAAGCCTTACAGTTCCGGGAGAAGCAAAGGATCATTCTCCCAGGGTTCTCCAAATTTTTCTCATTAAACCATTTTTTTAACTCAGCACAACAGCTTTCAAGTTTAAAGCAATCTGCATCTAAAGGACGTGCACGTGGGCAGGTTTGAGAGCGTGAACAGGAGCTACTGAACTAGCCTAGGCCTTTGGCCCCATTGGGAGGGTCCCCAGGCCCACTGCACAGACCCCAGTGTAAGGGAGAGGTGGGGTCCCTGGCAAATTGCTATACTGGTCCCCTTCCTCTTTAAGCACCGCCCGATCCCACCCCTCAGGGGCTGGTGTCACTTGGCCCAAGGAAGCACTATAGAGAGGGGGCTCATTCGAGCGCCCCAGCTGTGATCCCACGTTGCACTTTGGTCCCAAGTTGGGGCTGAAAAGGCAGGGCCTGTGGCAGGGACAGGGTCTGGCAGAGCAGTGAAAGGGAGGTGGCCAAGTGCGTCTGTGCGCACACATGCCCACCACCCACCAGGTTAACAGGGCTGGATCTCCAAGTGTCAAAAGTGCTGAAAAGAGGGGACCCCACCCCAGGGGGAGAAGCAGCAAATCCCAGGCCCTCTGCTTCCAAAATATAGGAACTCGGGAGGCACAGCACACCACACCTCTAGGCGGGAGAGGTTCAAAGGTCTCTCAAGTGGCCCTGCCAGGAGATGACTGACTGCGCTAATGAAGAGCCGCTGTCCCTATAGCTGAAGCCACAGAATGGTGCAGGACAGCAGGTTGTTACTGATGAGAAAGAGGCAAGCTCTCCCTCCCAGCCCCGAGGAACGGAACCTGCCCACCGCTGCATCAGGGTCAGAGGGCTGAGAAATGGGATCCACCCAGGAACCCATTCAGATGTGTGAGGCTGCATCTAAGGACCAGAAGATTAGTCCATTGGTCACCAAGACCTTGCACAGACACAAGCTAGCAAGCTTAACCTTTAATGCCCAAACAGGGACATGCCCAAAGTGACAATGACAGTGGTCCTAGGCTTGGAGGTGAGGGCACTAACCTTGGCAATGGTTAGGTGATTGCAGTGCCACCTCCTGGCCACATGAGTTAGAGGTGGCAGATCTCTGTGCCATTAAGGGCTGGCAGCAAAAACTAAAACCACGGGAAGGAAGGGGTCACTTGTCCAGCCTTCGCTGCACCACTGTCAGTGGGGCAGGGCCACACTCCAGGCTGCACAGAGGGTGTTGGGCCAGCAGGGAAACGCCTCCCACAGGTCGTTCTGCTACCAGTTCTTCGTGAAAAGGCTGCACCTGCTGAAGGGCCCAGGGGCAAAAACCCACTTCAGAAATGGGAAAGAGTATTTTGCTGAGGAAAGAATGAAGGAAATCAATGTTTACTAATGAACAAGGCTACACCCCAGGGGGAGGATCCCAAGAGGCAGGGGATGGCAGATGGACAAATGGACAGACAGATGGAGCCCGGGACTGATAAGACAAAATTCTCATTAGCAGATCCTGGGCACCCAGAGTACAAATGCCCCCACGTGCAGACAAGTTTAAAGTTCTCCCTCGTAAGCCTGGAGCTCCTCACAAGGGGCCCTTGCCTTGAGCTTGGCCTGGGAAAAGGCGAGATCCTGAGCGGACCACAGCCCCTGAGCCCTGGGAGGAGCGGCCCATCCAGAGGCAGCACAGCTGCCCAAACTAGAGGAAGAAGACTCTCCCTCACGGCACAAGAACTGCAAATGCTGCCTTGGCCAGTCACCGGAGGCCCTGAGGCCTGCCGGGACACTGACTGTCCTCGGCAAACGGAGCAGGGGCCCCTTTGAGTGGGGCAAGAGATCTTGGTGAGAAAGGACGGCTGGGCTGTGCAGGCAAAAGCAGCAGCAGGCTCGAGGGCCGAAGAGTGCCCGGGAGTCCCAGGGCCGGCCCTCCGCCCAGCCTCGTGAATCTAGCCTCAGGCCAAGATCAGAACCCAGGAGGGTGGGTCCAGCTGTGTGCAGCTGGCCTTGAAGTGCCCTGGGGACATCAGCCAAAGAGCGGCGGACCCCCAGGACACTAGAACACATCCCCCTGGAGATGAGCCCCCAACCCCTCTGCTTCTGAGGAACAAGGGGCGAGCGGGCATGGAGGGACCTGTGTGAATGCAGGGCTTTGCCCCACAACCAGCAGAGCCCTGCAGCCACAGACTCCAAAAATCTAGGCAAGAAAAATCAATAGCCAAGGGCACCCTGTCCCTGCTGACAAGCCCACCAGGGGCCCCTCTTCTAAGTCAGCCGGGACGTCGCAGTCAGAACCGCAGAGCTCAGGAGCCTGGCTGAGAGGATGCGTGTTCTGCTCTCCTTCTCTTTACATATATGGATTCCAGGCTACAGCTAAAAACATTTCTTTTAGTTTACACCCAAGAGAAATATAACCCTTTAAAAGCAAGTCTGTGTGTCCTCACAGCGAGTTCAGATCAATGGTCCCTGCCTGCGGGTGGAGAGGAAGGGGTACTGGGGACCCAGAGCTGGGCCTACTGGTTCTCGTCCCGCATCTGTTCCATGATGCTGATGAGGTTCTCCAGGCCAAACACGTAGCCTCGGTCTGGCCCGTCATGCACGGTGGGGTCGTCCCGGAAGCCCTTGAACGTGCTGTGTGCAAAGTCGATCATGCGGACATCCACCTTGGGCGGAGAGGAGGAGCCCGCCTCAGGGCTGGTGCTGCTGGGGCTGGTGCTAGGGCCGCAGGGGGATGCCACCTCAGGCACCCCTGTGTCCAGGTGCTTGAGACGCATCTCGGACCGGCGGTCCAGGCAGGACTCGGCCCGACACTCCCTGCCATCATAGATGACAAGCAGGGAACTGGAGTAGAAGCGGTAGGAGGCCTGCCGCTCCAGCACCGCTTTCAGGCCCCGCAGTTTGCTCAGGACGGGCTCAAAAAGGTCACGCCGCAGGTCCAAGCCGTTGTGCAGGTACTGATAGAGGGCGTTGCGGAAGCCTTCAATGGACAGCCCGCGGCCATAGTACTTGTTCCTGCAGAGGTAATGCCCTGTGTCCAGCTGGTACACCTGAAACCCCAGGAGACAAACAAGGGTGAGTGCCAGGCCATCTGACGACCTTGCGGGGACCTGAGCAAGCACGGTCTGGGAAGTACTTCTGACCAACCTGAGCTTTTCTGCTCACCCCTACACAACTTGGGGGTGGGCAGCCAGGTTCACCCTAAGTTTCCCTGCAGTAAAGCCTCCGCCATCACCTTTATTTTTAAGATTTTATTTATTTATTTTTAGAAGGAAAGGGAGAGAGGAAGAAAGAGAGGGAGAGAAACATTGATGTGCAAGAGAAACATTAATCGGCTGCCTCTTGCACGCCCCCACCAGGGACCAAACCCACAACTCAGGCCCGTGCCCTGATCAGGAATCAAACCGGTGACCTTTCTCTTTGCAGGACAACGCCCAACCCACAGAGCCACACCAGCCAGGGCTGCTGTCTCCTTTGAAGTCCTTTTCCAAGCTTCCCTGCGGCTCAGTTAGACTCAAACTAGGAACATCTTACTGCCAGAAAAGTCTTACATGCCCCCATGTCAAGGCAACAGACCCTTCCAGCAGCTCTGTACCTGGAGCCAGATCAAAGTCGCCAGGTAAGAACAAGGCTCAAGGAGCATACTCACAGAGACGCTCTCCCGCACCCTGTGGGGGATTCACCCTCTCAGAGGAGACCCTGCACCAAGGCGGACAAGGAGAGCACCCGGCACCCCGAAACACGCCCGCAGTGGCGCCGGGCCCTCACCTGCATCCCGCAGACCCTGACCCCCAGCGTAGCGGACGTGCTCTGCTCGCACTTCCTCATCTGCCGGGCCGCCTTCTCGGCGGACGCGTCGTCACCGTGCTGCCGGGTGCCCATCTTCAGGTCCAGCACACAGGGGTACTTGAAGTGGTGCACCACGTTCTCCAGCAGGAGGAACTCTGGGCCACGGTCAAGGACAATGACAGCCACACCCACCGCTGGCGAAGCACAGCCAGGTGTCCCTATGAACGGGGGCAGTCTCATCTAATGTAGTCTGTAGTCACCTCGCAAACTCTCAAACGTGGATTTCACACCGTTGGCTTAGTCTTTCTTTTAAAAATTCTTACTGTGTTAAAATATAAACACACAACTTGCCGCTGTAAATATTTTACAGCACAGCTTGGTGGCCTCAAGCACACTCACACCGCTGTGGGACTGTCTCCCCGTCCTCCTGCAGGACTTGCTCATGCTCCCCAACAGAACCCAAAGCCCCCCGCCGCGCCCGCCACCACTATTCCCCGTCCCCACGACGCCCCCGTCCCAGGTACTCCGCGGAAGCGGGCCCTGTAACAGCTGTCCGTCTGCGTCTGGCTATTCTACTCAGAATGTTTTCAAGGCTCCTCCATACTGCAGTGTGACAAATCCATTTCCTTCTACGGTGGAGTAAGATCCCACTGTAGGTACATATACCATCTACACGGAAGTCACCCTCTTTTATTCTTTAGATCTGCTTCTCCGGCACATACTAACTAAAGACGACGCTGGCAGACTCACACACAGCCTCGCCCCGGCCGTGAACCGAGGCCCCACACCAGCCGGCGCCGCAGAAATACGGCAGTGTCTTTGCAGCACTGCTATAAATAGGAAAAATCAGATTTAACACTCCCAAATGGGAATCTCTAGAAAAAGCTGGTTGATAGAAATAAGGAGAAAGAAGAGCCTATGAAAGAGGGAGATGAGGACCAAACAGGGAGCCCGGGGCAGACAGGGCGCCCGCCCCGCCCCAGGACCAGGACCCCGGTGGCAGACGCACTGGCGGAGCAGCGACAAGGATACTGTAGAGCTTTCGGTCCTTGGACTCGGAGCGCATGCGGCTCAGCTGCTGCTTGTGGCAGCGCAGGCTCCAGGGGTTGTGGCTGATCTTCTCGGAGCTCAGGCCACTGTTGCCGTCCAGCATCTGGAAGGGGACATCGGAGTGGCTGTGCAGCTCCACCTTCGGGCTCTTCGCCTCCTGGGCGCTGCGGAGAAAGAACACACGCGCGTCGCCTCGGGGCTGCGTCTGCGTGGGGCGGGTCAGGCCAGGCCTCACCGGCCGGCACAGGCACAGGGCCCGGGCGTGCGAGCTCGTCTAAGTGAGCAGATGGTTATCTGTGGTCTTCCTGCGTCTCTGAAAACTAACTCCTTGCCTTCGGCTACACGATGAAGTTACCACTTCGCATCCACCAGGAAGGGCGTTATAAACAGAAGCTGAGCAACTGAGGCTGGGGGGAAAAACCAGAGCCCTCGTATGCTGCTAGAGGGGGTATGAATGGCGCGGGTACCGTGAGAAAGTTAAACACGAACTCTCCTATGAACCAACACTTTCACTCCTAGGGCTACCCCTGAAAAACAGGAGAACAAAAACTCAAACGCACACGGTAATGAACGTCCAGAGCAGCTCACAGTGAATGAGAGCTGGAAGCGGCCCCAGCCCATCAGTGGGGCTGGACGAACATGCATGGCGTGTCACACGTGGAGCATCACTGAGCCATAAAAGGGAATGAACTCTGAAAATGTCCTAAGTGAAACGAGCCACAGGTGCGAGGAGAAATGTGTGATTCCACTCACAGGAGGCAACTCAAGCTCACAGAGACACAGACTAGAATGGCGGTTGCCAGGGACTGGGCGGAAGAAGGATGGAGTTGATTTTTTAATATGTACAGAGCTTCTTGTGAGGGTGATGCAGTAGTTCCGGAAATGGACAGCTGGTGGCGACGCCACACTGTGAATGCACTTAATGCCACTGAGCTGTGTCCTGGGAAAAGGTGAAAATGGTAAACTCTGTTATGTGTATTTTACCACAATTTTTAAAAATACAAAAATTAGCCCAGCTGGTGTGGCTCAGTGGATTGGGCGCGGACTGGGAACCAGAGGGTCCCGATTCGGTTCCAGGTCGGGGAGCATGCCTGGGTTGCAGGCCGGTCCCCGTGGGGGACATGTAAGAGGCAACCATACATTGTTCTTTCTCCCTCCCTTCTCTTCTCTCTGAAAATAGATAAGTAAAGTCTTAAAAATAAATAAATAAAATCTTAAAAAAAAATACAAAAATTAATGAGCACAAGGTTTCACACTTGACAGAGTGGAGCACAGGGTGCTACTGTCAAGGGCATGAATGACGTGCTTTCAGACAGGGTAGAGCCCACGTCACCTAAGACAGAACCTGTCTTTAATCAGACTGAGGCAGACCCTGACGCTGTGCTTGTGAAGGTTCGTATGCCTCAGTGTCAGGCCTGGAAGGAAGAGGAAAACAAAGACAAGACGAGCAGGCCCCCAGGACCCCGTGTCCTCAGTGGACAAGGCTGCACCAGGGAAAAGGAGGCAGCCTTTGAAGAAAGGAGATGCTATTTCTAAAATAAGGCAAACCTGCCCTGGCTGGTGAGGCTCAGTGGACTGAGTGCCAGCCTGAGAACTGAAAGGTCACCGGTTCTATTCCCGGTCAGGGCACGTGTCCTGGTTGCGGGCCAGGTCCCCAGGTGGGAGCCTGCAAGAGGTTCTCTTACACATCGATTTCTCTCCCTTTCTCCCTCCCTTCTTCTCTCTCTAAAAGTAAATAAATAAAATCTTTTTAAAATACCGTAGAATTTTAAAAAACTAAAAAAAAAAAGTCAAACCACAAAGTGATTTTGGTGAGAAGATGACTCTAATTGGAAATGTCAGACTCTGGCCTTCAGTGTCGTCCCAACAGGCCAAGGTTGCAGAGGTTCCACCCCCCATCAGGGCACACGAGACAACAATGAATGCACAGACGAGGGGAACAGCAACATATCAGTGCGTCCCTGTCTCTCTCTCCCTCTCCAAAATCGATAACTTTTTTTTAAAACGTGCCCTGGCCAGCCCGGCTGGTATAGCTCAGTGGATTGAGCGCGGGCTGGGAACCAGAGGGTCCCGGTTCGATTCCCAGTCAGGGCACATGCCTGGGTTGCGGGCCAGGTCCCCGGTGAGGGCCATGTGATATAGGCAACCATACATTGCTCTTTCTCTCTCCCTTCTCCTCTCTCTGAAAATAAATAAATAAAATCTTTAAAAAAAAAAAAAAAAAATGTGCCCTGGGTTGCAGATTCAATCCCTGGTCAGGGCACATATATAAGAACCAACCAAGGAATACGCAAACAAGTAAAACAACAAATCAATGTTTTTCTCTCTCTCCAAAAAAAAATCAGAACTTCACCAGAACCTCATTCTCCCCAACACTGAAGCCTTTGCTTGAAGCAACGTGCAAGGCGGCTCGTCACAGCCGAGCGCAGGCGGAGGAAACGGCAGAGCAAGGCCGAGGCTCAGAGCAGGGCAGCCGCTGCAGCGACGTGAATGCCACCGCCCTCTCCAGAACAAGGGATGCTGCCCAACAGGGCGGCACTGGCAGAGACCCTGTGTCCCTTTAACTGCAAGTCGAAGAGCCCGCCAGTGCCTCTCAGCACGACAAAAGGCCCACTTTCCTCTGGCGAGGGCACTGCTGAGGCTATCCCGGTGCCTCTTCGTGGCCCCCGCTAAGACACCGCACGGGGGACTTGCTGCCAAGTGAGCCCAAATCAGCTGTGCCAGACGAGGCCCCTGCGGCGCCTGGCATCACGCTCACTCACAGACCCCGCCAACCCCGGGGACGAAACGGGCCCCGCTCCTGGGAGTGACTCAGGGACTCTGCTAACAAGCCACACAGAAGTCTGGTCACTGCAGATACAGCTGTCACCTTCAGGGCAGGGCCTTGAACCTGGACGTGGGCAGGCCTTGATGTGACTCTATGTTCACTGGCTTTTCACCAGATGATACGTGAAATTACTTCTGTACCTGTGGAGGTGAAAAGAAAGCCCACTCCTAAGAGCTACTGTGGACTTGGGGAGCAGTCCCCGTCACCTGAATGCCCAAGCTCAGGTCCCACAATCATCAGTCACAAGAAAGGCCCTTGGGAATGAAAGAAAGGGAAGCCCTTCGAGCTGTGTCTCTGCGACCCATGTTCCATAAGACGACTCAGCACCCGGGGGCCCCGCTCCCTACGAGGCGGAGGCGGAGCCCTCTCCTGGCATCAGAGACGCAGGCCTGGCCACAGCGGACCCCAACTGAGGACACGGGAAGTGACACGTCACACACCCAGCTGGAGTCCCGTGGGGTGCTGGCTCCTCGATGCGAGTGTGTCCCCTTCTGTCACAGGGAGTGAGGAGACGGGGACGCGCCCGGGCCCCTGAGCTCCGGGAGCCAGGCGTGCAGCATGCGCTGCTGCGCCGCACAGGCGCAGAGATACACTGCCTGCCACCACGTCTGAGTCCACTTCCCGCTGCGGCAGGCGACGGGGCTCACTGCTCCCCGAAACTCAGCTCGGAGTGAAAGGAAATAGAAAGTCATTTCATCATACAATTTTGATTTCATTTTGTTTCAGGAAGCTCACGTTACTTTTAGTTTACATGAGTTTTATTATTTTGGTTTGTTTTTTGTTTTTGTTTTTTCCTACAATTCAGTGGTCGTTTTAGAATATTCACAAGGTTGTAAATCACGACTATCTAGTTATTGAGACATTTTCATCACCCCAAAATCAAAGCCAGTCACCATCACCTGTCATGTCCCATCTTCCCCTCCCCCTAGTCTCTGGCTTCCACGAACACGCTTTCTCTGTCTCTATGAATTTGCTTATTCTGAGCATTTTATGTAAACGGAATCAAAGAACACGCGGCTTTTTTGGGACTTGCTCCTTTCACTGAGCACAGCGTTTTCAAGGTTCACCCGTGCTGTAGCAGGTGTCAGCGCGCCCGCCTCTTCACCGCCGAGTGACGTCCTGCGGTGCAGATCCGTCGCGTTGTATTTATCTGCCATCGGTGAATGGACACCGCAGCTGTTTCCACTTTTTGACTATCAGAAATAATGCCGCTACGAACACTTGTGTCCAGGTTTTGTGTGTGTTATACTTGTTCAGTTCTCTTGGGTGTCTACCTAGGAATGGAACTGGTGGGTTTAACTTTTTTTTTTTAAATTTATTTATTTATTTATTTTTTGGGTTTAACTTCTTGAAGAAGTGTTTGCCAGAGTGGCTGCACTATTTTACATTCCCATCAAAGATGAAGGAAGCTTCTGATCTCTCTATGTTCTCATCAACACTTTCGCTGTCTGTCCTTCTGATTATTGCCGCCGTAGTGGGAGTTCACATTTTTTGCATGAAATAGCAAGAAACAATTCTTTGTAGACTACTTTCCTAATCTCAAAGAAAAGCCAATTTCCAATGCAATGAACAAAATTTCAGGCGCACGGAGAGAGCTAACAGCTGACATCAGAGCCGAGTGCTCCGACACCCGAAGCCTCTCGCTGCCCATTGGCTCTGACGCCCTGCAGGGCAGAGAGGAGCTGCAGCCTCACCATGGACCGATGCACTCTGACCTCCTGTCTTGGGGTGAGAGAGATGACAAAGCTGGAGGGCACAGGGCGAAGGGTGTTCTTCCTTCCCAGGGGCTGCCAGAGCCTCATTCTCTCTCCAACTCAGAAGTTGTCACTGGGTGACGTGACGCACACGGCACAGGCTGTGCCTGAGTGGGTGGCCTGAGAGCACCAGCCACCCTCCCCGCCTCAGGCCCTGCTTCCCCCTGCACGCCGTGGCAGGACTCTGACGAGGTCGGGAGCCCTGGTGCTGATAGGACCAGACCCATGCCTGAGCCCTGGCTGGCATCCTTTTACCTCTCAGAGGCCTCCAGGGACAGGCTGGTCCTCTCCTCCTTGTGGTCACGGTCACTGCCGCTGCCTGACCGATGCAGGCTCCGGCGGGAGTGTTTGCGCCGAGGCTGCTCCCGTTCTGGTGTGTCGTCCTGCTCCACTGTCTCACTTTCCACGTAGGGGTAGGCCACCAAGTTGATGTAACCGTCACTGTCCCCCTCAAAGCAGACAGACACCACACCTGTTGGGGAGAAGGCAGCCAGTCATCACAAATGCACGTGAGCACCGACATCACCCGGCCGAACACACGGCCAAACAACAGCCAGCAGACGTCTTTCCAGAAGACAGCTGACTACTCGCGCCCCTCTGCACTTGCTACTTACCTTTAATCTTGTGTAAATCTGTATTTATTTCCCGCTCTCTTATCTAGAGCTCTCACCTGCAATTAGGCACCCTGCAGTGACCGGAAACAGAGTGAGAGCGTACAGTCACAGGAGCCCGCGTAAAGGGGCCCCCGTGGCCAAATCTAGAACAATATGAGGAATAAAGTTTCCCTAAGTCCATAATAAAAGTAAATGGGTGAGAAGACATCATTCTTCCTTACAGAGCTATAATTCCTTTTAATTAATAACTATATTAGAAATGATGGAAACAGAACCCACCATTAGGATGCAGCGCAGTGACAACTGTCGCCAGCAAGAACCACTGACGGATTCTAAATTAGTGGGCTCAAGTGTGGTAAGAAACAGGATATTTAGAGTCTCAAAGTGTTTAATTACAATGGAAAAAGACAACTTTACCAAGTGGTCCAAGTCAAGTCCCAGTGACAAGACATGCACCTCCTGCCACGAGGAAACGAGGAGGACGCAGGGTCACTTCCATTGCCCAAAATACACAGCCTCAATCTAATCACAAGGAAAGGCAAGATGAGCCCAAACGGAGGGGCTTTCTACAAAGACCACTGGGACTCTTAGGAGGTGCGGAGGTCAGGGACGACAGAGAGAAACAGAGAACCCGTCCGGACTGGGGGCAACTCGGGAAGACTGAATATAATGTGAAACCCTGGGTCAGAAAAAGGACATAGTGGGAAAACTGCCAAGGCCTGAATGCAGTCTACAGATTCGTCAGTAGTGCGATATCAATGTTCATTTTCTGGTTTCAGTCACTATAAACTGTACTCCGCTTATTTTGTTAACATGATGCTCTCATTGACACTTGACAAGCGGCCTGAACAAAGACTTTGATTTCAGTGTAAGCCTCTTTACCAACGACAGGCACGAAACAGCACCACTCTCAGAATCTACAGCCTCTAAAAGCAGCTACTGAAACCCACATCGGGAGCTGGAAGGCAGTGTCCAAGGGCCAGGCGCCCGCAGGCCCACATCCGCTCTGCCGCTGGCCGCCCCGGCACGCACAGCCTCCCTGCTGCGGGAGCCAGGGCCACGGCATACCTGCCGCTGCGAGTTCATGCACAACGCGCCTGCGGCTCTTCCCAAGGGCAGAGTTCACGGAGCTCAGCGGCTTCCTCTCTACTGCACTCTTTCAGCTGAAAAATAGCTGCATCTACTACCCAGCTATCTACGAGGGTTAAATTTACAGCATTATGCATCTGGCCAAACAGGGAGAACAAATAACACACACTGTTTCCTTCTTTGATGGGACACATCACTTGGACACTGAACTTAAAGTGAGTCTTTGGCACGTTTTCCAAATTAAAGCAAAGCCCAGCTGATACTCATGAAGGGACTTTTTTCAGTCTGCTCGCCTAAGAACTCGAGAAGGTCTTCCGGCATGCTCCTGACGGCTGAATGCACGCTACGCTGGACAGCCCTGCGGTGCTCGCAGAGCAGGTAGCGCCGCAAGAGGGGAGAAGACTAAGGGTCTACCTGACCGCGACGTGTCTCAGTGCTCTGCGACCCTTTCCAAGCACTGACTTTATTTTTTATCCTCACCCGAGGACGTGCTGACCTTAGAGACAGGGGCAGGGAGGGAGAGAAGCATCAGTGTGAGAGAGAAACATGGACTGGTTGCCTCTCACACGCATCCCAACTGGTGACTTAAGCTGCAACCCAGGCACGTGCCCTGACTGGACGTCCCACACAGGACAACACCCCAGCCCGCTGAGCCACACCGGCCAGGGCACCCGGCACTGAATTTAAGTCCAAACGCACCGGGCAACACAGCAGTGGCTCATCAGCCTGGATCACGCTGGTTACATCCAGGTCTGCACCTGGCATCTCAATCATCTTGGAAAGACCACCAACCAAGCTTTCAATTCATACACACGTTTTAAAATACCGCCTCAGCAGAACTCAAGAGTATGACGTGATGGGTCAGCCTCTTCCTACACGGGCTGCAGGTCCTGCCGGCGCGTGAGGGAGCCAGTTCATGGGGGGGGGGGGGCCTTCACGGACAGCTGTGCTGCCCAGTGACAGGGCTTTACCTGGTCCACTGGCATCGTAGGAGCATTAGAGGGACCTGGGTATACTGGAACGCTCTTATTTTTCCAACTTTTCTGTCATTTTAAATTTATTTCAAAATAAAACGTAAAATCCCTATGCTGTGGCCTTTGAAATAGGTAAATTGAACCAATAATATCTTCCATTTTCTTTGAAGAAATTGGGCTTAATTTGACTTTTAAAAAAGGGATCGATTTTCATTTAATTGAATTGTATTTATGAGAAAGTAGATTCTTTTCTAGTGAAATACAGCTGGAGGAAAGAAAGTCAAGTAGACACTAAAGGTTTGCTGTGGCCTTTAAACGCTTCTGTCCCCCAAACGCAAGAAGGCTGGCGGAGACCGAACCCGTGTGCACCTGCAGACTCCGCCGTGTCCCGGCTCTAGGGCTGTGACTTAGCATTTCCCTGGAGCTGGGCTCAATTCCCCTCTCAGGGATTCTGCCTGAGCCGCAGAAGGACCCAATGTGCTAATGGGGTCTGGAGTTCTTGTTCTGCTGGTTCACATTCACAGCAGAAGCCAAGCCACACACACTGAATGTGGACATGTAAGTGGCTGAAGTCGCATCTATCAAGCATTTGCAACTTCTGTTTCTTAAGCCCCTTGGAGACGGCAGTGCCATCTGACTCTGGCCTCCCTCTTATTTTGCAGCCTGAGAATATGTATTCCTCCAAATTCAATATTCTTCTGGTTCTATTCAGAAGACAACAGCAAACAAACCATCTAATTCAAAACTGCACAAAGGATTTGAATAGACATTTCTCCAGAGAACATGTACAAGTGGCCAATAAGCATATCGACATCATTAGACATTGACAAAATGCAAATCAAAACCACAGTGAGACACCCAGTAAGACGGCTACAATAATGGGCCCTGGTTGGTGTGGCTCCCTGGACTGAGCGCCGGACTGAGAACCAATGGGTCGCAGGTTCATTTCCCAATCAGGGCACATGCCTTGGTTGTGGGCCAGGTCCCCGGTGAGGGGCATGTGAGAGGCAACCACACATTGATGTTTCTCTCCCTCTTTCTCCCGCTCCTTCCCCTCTCTAAAAATAAATAAATAAAATCTTTAAAAACATTTTCTTAAAATGGAAAATAAGTGTTGACAAGGGTGTGAAGAAATAGGAATATTGCTGGTAAAAATGTCAATGGTATAGTTGCTATAAAAATCAGTTCTTCAAAAAAGTTAAACAGAATTATCATATAATCCAGCAATTCTACTCCCAAGTACATACCCAAAAGTGGTGAAAACAGGGACTAAAACATGCATTTGTATGTTCATCTTCACAGAAGCATCACCCACAGTAGCCAAAAGGTAGAAACAATCCAAGTGATCCATTAGGAGACGAATGGATAAAACAAAATCTGCTGCTTATTTACAATGGAATCGTTTTCAGCTTAAAAAGAAATGAAGTTCTGATTCATGCTGCAGGATGGCTGGACCTTGAAAACATTACACCGAGTGAAACAGGCCACACACGCAAATAGAAAGACTACATGGTCCCACTCTCATGAAATACCTACCTCTGGTGAGCAAATCTACAGAGCGAGAAAGCAGATTGGGGTACGAGGGTTTGGGCACGGAAGAAACGGGAAGTTATTATTTAATGGGGACAGAGCTTTTGTCTGAGGTGATGAGAAAGTTCTGGAAACAGATAATGGTAATGGTTACACAACACTGTGAGTTCACTCAATGCTGTTAAATTTTATACTTGAAAATGGCAAATTTGTTACGTATATTTACCACAATAAAAAAAAAAGAGTAAGAAAGCAAAAAGTCAATACTGACACGAACTGGTTTTTCTAAATTAAGGATTCCCTTAAGAAAAGGGTGGTGTGAACACGACTGCATTCACACATCTTTAGAAATGGTAAAAATCAGAACACAAAAAATAGATAACTTACACATGATCAGCAATCCCAAAATGTATAAATTTAGTGATAAAAATCAGACTTTAAAATAAAGTGACTTAATTCTGGTATACATTCATGGGGTTTATTCCATAAAGTTAATTAACCTTTAAAACACACTGTTTTCTTTCCAGAGCTAAGACCCCGGGGCCCACGCCTGGAAAACATCCCCCTCTTCCCCCTGTGGGACCTGGGAGGGGCTGCCCCTTCTCTCCCAGACCATCCCAGCAAGCAGGAAACCTTGACGTTAGCATGGTCTTCACCAGAGGGACTTAATGCTGTGAATTCTTCCAGGTTCTACTTGTCAATAAATTCACTTTTCGAGACCTAAAGACCTCACGGTGCTTCCGGATCACAGTTTGTGTAACGAAGCGACTGAGCGGCTTTGAGCCCAGAGACGACACTCACAGCACACTCAGCTGAGGGCCTGTGTGCCCCAGGCCGGGGACTAACCTTTGTACTCGGGGGTGAACTCCTTCATCTCCGGGGGGAGGGACTCGTAGAAGCGCTGCTCCCGCGGGATGAGGGGCTTGCACACCGTGTGGTCGTCATAGCGCATCATGCTGCTGTGCCCGCCCACCTGGTGGATGAAGGGCTCCAGAAGGACTCCCCGGTCCCCGGCCCGACTCGCGTTCTTGCCGTACTGCCCCACTTCCATGGTTTGGCAAACACACATCGCGTTGGGGGCCGGCTGCGCACCAAGAGCAGAGGATGCAGCGCATGGGCCACAGAAGGGGAGCGAGGCAGAAGGTCCCAGCCAGCTGAGAGCTGACGGTCAGGGTCCGTTCAGCTTATTCTTCTTTCCTAACAGAAAAGAAGAGAGGTAGAGAAGGAGTCAAGATACCAAAGAAGCTACAATTTCCCCAGTGCTCAGAGGACATCCGCTCCGGGAGTCAGAGCAGGGGTTCTGCCCGGTTTCCAGCTGAGCTGCGGTCCCCCAGCACGGTGCATGGAAGGCAGTTGGTGAGTTTTTACTTCATGATGCCATTTTGGTCTCCTCCATCTATCTTTTTACACACGAAAGCCCACATTCTCTTCCCTTCCCAGTTCTCAGACCCCTTCGAAGCTCTCTGAAGGGGTTGATTTTAAAGCTACAGCATGTTACAGCCATCAGGAAGGCAACCAGCGACCCCGGTTCACGTCACATCCAAAGCTTAGGAGTCGGGAAGAAAAGAGAAGGCAACACAGACTCATCTGTTCAAGCTTCTCATGGATCAGTAGTGGGAGGGGTCTCTCCTGACGCAAAGGAAGGGCTTCTGCCTGAAAAGTCAGGTCATGCAGAGTCCCAACTTTTCTGCTGAAGATGACAAGGAGCAGGTGGGGAAAGCCATCCCTTGTTGAGTTGTAGAACAGAAAAATGTCTTGCTTTTTCCAAAGGAGTTCAGGCCTCAGATTCCTTCTACGCTAAGTCTCTGGCCATCGAGTTCTAGTCACTGAGTTCGGACCACGGCCAGCACCTGGGGCCTCCCTTTCTGTCTGAACCTATACCAACCAGTAGGACAAGAAAAAGCTCTTTGTCTTCAAATACCCTGCTTGTGATGTTAATTTTCTCTCAAGAAAGTTAAAAGTAGTGGGCACCTTCCTTGCTACTGAATATTTTTTAGAACTAGAGATGTATTGGCAAGACTACATCTGAAAACTGAAGACTAAAAAGAAAAGAAAATATGGTTTTACTTGCAAGAGACAAACCATTACTTTTTCTGAACCTCATAATTCCAGGCAAAACGGGCTGTCCAAAAACACTGCTGCAGAACTGCAGGACTGTCCTGATCCAAAGCTGCCCAGGAAACTACGCTCTCCTTCAACTGCTGGCAACAAGAAGCAGCTGCCCTCCGCGGCCCTGCCCCGCGGTCAGCACTGCTTTCGGGCCCGCGCGTTTCTGCTTAGCCATCTACTTCCCAGGCCTCCTTCAGGATGCGGCTCACGGCCCCAGGGTGGTCCCTAAGGCGGCCTGCGCAGACCCCGCCACCACCTAACCCCTCTCTCACCTCCTCCCAGGGTCCCTGGCACACAGTAAGGGCTCCAAAAAATAAGTAAATAAATAAAATAAGTTTGTTGGAACAAATTAAACAATTCAAGGCGACCACAGTGCGTAAAGGCGCATGTCACAGGGGCGGCGTCCACTGCAGGGAACAGGCCAACACCCCGAAGGGCCCGCGTGGCAGCAGCTCAGTGGCACTGCCCCCGTCGGCACCTGCCCTGGCTCCACTGCACCGGGGGTGGCCGCTGACCGCGCAGGGGACAGCAGAAGGGGTGACACTTCCTAGCCTGGTCAGCAGGTGTCCGGCAAAGAGGAGCACTGGCAGTGACAGTGCCCAGGACAGCTGAGCAGGCGCAGGGTCCGGGAGCGGCCGGGCCCCGTCTCCGGAGAACGCCTGAGCCCTCATGGGACGGACGCCCCGTCTGACCTCCAGGCAGATCTACGCTTTTGCAGCGGTGTTTCCACGGGATGTCCACGTAAAGTCACGGTGCTCTTTGTGTCTGAAATGATTTCTTAGAAGCACACACATAAAACCCGCCACATTTTTGTAATTTTGTTTTGGCATTTCTTTTGAAATAAACCTAGAATCTGAAAAAAGTGGAAGTGCCAGAACTCTCCCAACTGTCTCTCTGAAGCCCTGGCTTACCAACTGTGGAGCCTCGGGGAAGTCACTGGAATCCCCACGCGCTCACCTGTAAAAGGCAGACATGCCCGCTGCTAACCCTGCAGGATGTGGGCATGCAGGCGGAGGGCTTGGGCTGGTCTCACCGGCTGCCCAGCCTTGGAAGTACTGGAAATAGCGGCAGCCTGATGCAGTTTTATAAACAGCCCGAGGCTGCTCCCGAAACCTGGTGTCCGCCGAGGCCCGTGGACCGAGAGGGCTATAGCTGAGGATGTCTCTGCCCGCTATTTACTTCCTTGCTAACAGAGTCGTGGTCTTGTTCAGGAGGCCAAATCTCAAGGGAATGCAAAACTCCATTCCAGCCCACGGAGAATCGCGAACAGGACCCAGTGCTTCTGAGTGGCCGACTTAGGACAGGGCACGCGAGGAAGCTGGCCAGAGGCCCTCTGGGGAGTTACCTTGCTCTTCAAGAACACGAGAGGTGTCCCTCCTCTTTCTCGCGATATGACTCCATCGGGATGTGATACCTGAGACTGCTGCAGCCACTTCGGGACCTTAAAGACCAACATGCCGAGCACGCAGAACAGAGACAGAAAAAAAACTAGGGTCC
The DNA here is from genome assembly GCA_004026765.1 of Micronycteris hirsuta. Classification (NCBI taxonomy): domain Eukaryota; kingdom Metazoa; phylum Chordata; class Mammalia; order Chiroptera; family Phyllostomidae; genus Micronycteris; species Micronycteris hirsuta. The sequence goes on along the minus strand of PVJI01000941.1, from coordinate 184,983 downwards.
CTTATGCTGTCACAAAACTACTGGATATCTTGTTATGTAACAAAAATACATTCCCCTTTATGCTCTAAGCCAGTGCATTAGGGTTTTCTGACACTTGTAGCAAAAACCATCCTAAATGGAAGGACAGAAGTAGTTGCATCAAAATCCCCATATCTCATCCTGGCTGGTGAGGCTCAGAGGACTGAGTGCTGGCCTGTGAACCAAGGGGTCGCCAGTTCGATTCCCAGTGGGGGCCACGTGAGAGGCAACCACACATTGATGTTTCTCTCCCTCTCCTCCCTCCCTTCCCCTCTAAAATAAATAAAATCATTCAAAACAAAAAACAGAGAACCCTCCAAATCCCCAGATCGCCAGTTAATATACTTTGCACATAAAGAGGCCAGTGTTTCTGACGACAAGGAAACTGCAACAAGTCCTTCGCTGGTGACAAAGGGCGCGCTCTGCCCAAGGCCAGAAACTACAAAATGTAGCTCTCTAATCTGTGAAGTGTCCCCTGAAGGCAGAGAACTTGAATTCTATCTGGTCCTCAGGGCTGGTACCAAGATACTAAAAAGCAATCTGACAAACAGAAAATTCCTTCTCTAATAAGAGGTAATGAATCTGTCTAAATACCCAAATAATAAGCTAAAAACTGAGCCTCCTGTGATTCAACAAGAGGCAGAACATAGAAGACACACTCTCACCACATCAAGACCCTACTGATCACGATTTTCTACAAACTCATCTAAACGCAATGGAGTGGGGACCTCTGGCCAAGATGGAGGCGTAGAGAGATACAATTTGCCTCCTCATACAACCAAATGAAGGACAACAACAAATTTAAAAACAAAAAATAACGAGAACTGCCAGAATACCGAACTGTATGGAAGTCCGACAACCAAGAAGTTAAAGAAGAAACATTCAGACTGGTAGGAGGGGCAGAAACAGGCGCCAGGGCAGAGCCGATGCACAGCCAGGCAGCAGCTGGAGGCCCAGGAGAGGTGGTGGAGCGGGCGGTCCCATGTCTGTGTGCAGATAAACCGGGAGGAACAACTGCGGAGCAAGACAGACCACGCAACCCAGGGTTCCGGCCCAGGGAAATAAAGCCTCAAAAACTTTGTCTGTAAAAATCTGTGGGGGTTGTGGTGGTGGGAGATACTCCCAATCTCACAGGAGAGTCCATTGGAGAGGCCAAAAGGACCGTACACAAGCCCACCCCCCTGGAGTGAGCACCAAAAGGGCCCAGTTTGCTTGTGGCCAGCCCAGAGCCAAGCGAGTGGCATTGTTCTCTCGGACTCCTGCCCCACATACAGTGTCACAACGCAGTGACATGGGTTGCCCCGCCCTGCTGAACACCTATGGCTCCATCCCTTTTATGTAAAAAGTGCACCGAGACTAGGAAATATGGCCCAAATGAAAGAATGGATCACAGCTCCAAAAACAGAACTAAGTGATAAAAGAGATAGCCAACCTATGAGATGCACAGTTCAACACACTGGTACTCAGGATGCTCACAGAAATGGTTGAGTATGGTCACAAAATAGAGGAAAAAGTGAAGGCTATGAAAAGTGAAATAAAGAACCAACAGTGAAGGGAAGGAAACCGGGACTCAAATCAATGGTTTGGATCAGAAGGAAGAAATAAACATTCAACCAGAACAGAATGAAGAAACAAGAATTCAAAGAAAATGAGGAGAGGCTTAGGAACCTCCAGGAAAAGTTTAAACATTCCAACATCTGAATCATAGGGGTGCCAGGAGGAGAAGAGGAAGAGCAAGAAATTGAAAACTTATTGGAAAAAATAATGAAGGAGAACTTCCCTAATCTGGCAAAGGAAATAGACTTCCAAGAAGCTCAGAGAGTCCCAAAGAAGTTGGACCCAAGGAAGCACACACCAAGGCACATCATCATTACATTAGCCAAGATTAAAGAGAAGCCCGGCTGGTGTAGCTCAGTGGATTGAGCGCGGGCTGGAAACCAGTCGGGGCACATGCCTGGGTTGCAGGCCAGGTCCCCAGTGAGGGCCATGTGAGAGGCAACCATACATTGTTTTTTCTCCCTTCCTGCTCCTCTCTCTAAAAATAAATAAATAAAATCTTTAAAAAAAAAAAAAGAGAGAGAAGGAGGGAATCTTAAAAGCAGCAAGAGAAAAGGAGACAGTGACCTACTCCTGGGAAAAGGAGTGCCCATCAGACTGTCAGCTGATTTCTCAAAAGAAACCTTGTGGGAAAGAAGGGGCTGGCAAGAAGTATTCCAAGTCATGAAAGGCAAGGACCTACATCCAAGATGACTCTATCCAACAGAGCTATCATTTAGAATGGAAGGGCAGATAAAGTGCTTCCCAGATAAGGTCAAGTTAAAGGAGTTCACCATCACCAAGCCCTTATTATATGAAATGGTAAAGGCACTTATCTAAGAAAAAGAAGATCAAAACTACGAACAGTAAAATAACAACAAACCCATAACTATCAACAACTGAACCTAAAAACAAAAAGCAAAAACGAAAACGAACTAAGCAAACAACGAGAAGAGGAACAGAGTGGCAGAAATGGAGGTCACATGGAGGGTTATCGGTAGGGAAGGAGAGGGGGGAGAATGGGGGAAAAGGTAAAGGGATCAGAAGCATAAATGGTAGGTACAAAATCGACAGGGGGAGGTTAAGAATAGTATAGGAAATGTAGAAGCCAAAGAACTTACATGTATGACCATGGACATCAACTAAGGGCTAGGGGGATGCTCGTAGGAAGGGAATGCAGGCAGAGGGGAAGAAAGGGGAAAAAATGGAACAACTGTAATAGCATAATCAATAAAACATATTTAAAACATAAATAAATAAACGCAATGGAGTGACTAAATCCCATTTTCCAGAGCACAACTGATCCTCAAACAAGACTCTGCAACTGCCCTCCGACCTGATTTCAAGCAGCGTATGCCGATCGAGGCACCAACAGCTTCTGCCGTCTCCTTCGACACTTAAATTCAGGAACTACCAGCATAAAGAAAAACTTGCAAATTCTTTTAAAACTACAAAGTATAAAAAATGTCAGATAACTGAAAACTTGAGGGACTCTGGTTTCACAGTCATGAGTTAAACCAACATCAAAAAATGAAAATCCACCAAGAGGTGTTTTTGTTTTGTAACCGCTCCAGAGGTTTCCCTCAGGGAAACTTCATAAGTGGTCCTCTTTCCCCCTGAGGCAAAAAATACCCCCCACCCCACCCCACACAGAAGCACAAGGCCCCCCCAGGGCTGCAGTCGGCAGTGCTGCCCCTGCGTCTCCATCTGAAATGCACACGACAAAACCTTGGCTATGACGGTAGTAACAGGGTAGTTTGTAGGCTGAGACTAATAAAGAAATGCTTCTATTTTTTAAAAAACTAACAATAACTAGACATCGTCTCCTGCAAATATCACAACAGCTTATTCAGGAGAAGAAAAAGCTTAAATAGCCCTGGCTGGTATAGCTCAGTGGATTGAGCATGGACTGGGAATCAAGGGGTCCCAGTTCGATTCCCAGTCAGGGCACATGCCTGGGTTGCAGGCCAGGTCCCCATGAAGGCCACGTGAGAGGCAACCATACATTGCTGTTTCTCTCCCTCTCTTTCTCCCTCCCTTCCCCTCTCTCTAAAAATAAATAAATAAAATCTTAAAAAAGAAAAAGCTTAAATAATCTGCATATTATAAAGATCTCACAAGTCTATCCATTCAAATACACTAGGACTCGCAATCTTCTTTTTTCTGTAAAAAAAAAAAAATCACTTTGTTTTGTAATTCACACCTCTCAGAAAAGGAATTCTCTCTTGGTCCCCAGAAACGTCCCCTGGTCCCCGAAGCACAACTCCCGCCTGTCACCGCGCTGTCTCCAAGACTCGCTGCGCACCCCTCTCACGAGGCAGCCAGGGCCCCTTGAGCAGTCACGCTCCGGGAGCAGACACTCTGCCCTTCTTGTGGAACTCCTGAGGCATGTAAGGAAGGACAGCAGGAACAGCAAAGAATCTAACAGTCTAAAACCATGCTGAAACTCGGGAAAGAAAAGAAAGACCTGAGCCATTTCCTGGAGTCTCTGTTAGGAGGAACAAGACGGAATAAACGGAAGACTAGTTGAGAACGAAGCTGTTCAAAGTCCCACAAGTCCCAGTGCGAGCGACACTTAAGGCGACACCTTCAACCCCTCTGGGCAGAATGAGTCCCTCACATGACCTCCCTCTGACCTGGACAGCAGTCCAGGCCTCAGCAGCCTCTGCGGGGCGCACAGGACAGGACCTGCTCCGCTCCTCCCCGGGGCTGCACCAGTCCCCGGGAAGCACGGGAGGAAAGTGATGCCCACTTATCCCCACGCCACGGCCAACTCCCTGCACTGGGGAGCCTCGAGAAGACCCCCTCGGTAGGCGTGACCTGGCTGCACTGCCGCCGAACAGCGGCCTGGACGCCGGCCCCTGCGGCCACTGCAGACGGCGCTGCGGCTCTCTTCCCACAACAGCTGCCCCGGGACCTTCGGCCTCCTCAGTCCTCTGAGCATCGTTCAGCTGCCGCTGCCGCCAAGAGGGTCACGGTCCCCACGGTGCTGCGATCAGATGGTGCAACATGGGCACCAGCACTAGAGTTCCGTGCGTGACAACAGCACGACGACAGCCACCCTGGGGCCCTTCCTACGCCAAAACCGTGACGCAGACCAGGCAGTCAGCAAGCGCTTCTCCCCGTCGTGCATGACTAAGGGCCTGAGCAGTAAGAAGTACTGTCCCCACACACTGGAAAAGCCCCACCTAGTCCCCCACCCTACCCCAACCCCAACCCCAGTGGACTGAGCACTGGCCTGCGAACCAAAAGGTCACTGGTTCGATTCCCGGTCAGGGCACATGCCTGGGTTGTGGGCTGGGTCCTGGGTTGGGGGTGCATGAGAGGCAACGGTTGATGTATCTTTCATATATCAATGCTTCTCTCCCTCTCTTTCTCCCTCCCTTCCCTGTCTCTCTAAAAATAAATACATTAAATCTCTAAAAGAAGGAAAAGATCTTTCTGGCTAGCTGAGCTACAATGATCAGAGCAAAACTTTTATTTTTTTAAAAGTTTGAAACAAATATGGTAAAATGTTAGTATTTTTAAGTCTGTGTATCAAGTACATTAATATTGTACTATTCTCTGACCTTCGATTTCATTAAAAAACAGAAAGCCTTCACAGTGCTAAAAGCCCGATGCCAACACGCAGTGCATGTCTGAAGAGCAAACCACCAACTGTCCTGACATTTATACCTCCCCCGTCTCCTGACGTGGGAAGAAAATACTGATCTGTTTTCTTCACCTGGCCTTCAAGCACTAAACTCTCAGCTTTCCATTCCTCAGTCTCCTTTGCTGGTTCTTTGTCCTTGGTCCTTTCTTGTCTAGTTACAATTGCACTTCAACCCTCTCTTGACCACCAAGTTCATAAACGTATCCACCTGCTTAACTGACCTAGGACAGCAAGTTCAACCTTTTTCATCTCATGGCACACATAAACTAATTACTAGAACTCTGCGGCACACCAAAAATGTATTTTTTGCCGATCTGACAAAAAAATAAGTATAATTTTTATTTATTCACACAGGATCACTACTGTGTTGGCTGTTATCTTTTTTTATTTGACAATCTAAAGGAAAAGAGGTCAGTGCCCCTGAGTCAACAGTCAGTAGTACACGTTTTAAAAATTCTTGTGGCACACCTGCTGAAAATCACTGATCTACGAGTTTAAATTTAACGTGATCAAAACAGAACGCATCTCTTCCTCACCGTAAAAGCTCTCCACTTGTAGTCTTCCCCATCCCCAGCTCAGTTTTTTACAGGCGCTTTCACCAAAACCCTGGCAGCCATTCCTACTCCTCTTTCTCCCACACCACGCACCACGCGACCCTCCCGACTCCATCTGCAGAGCGCATCCAGACCCAACCGCTCCTCACCGCCACCAGCGCTCCCACGCTGGTGTGGCCACCAGCATCTCCCTTGTCTCCTAACTGGATCTCCTAACTGGCACCCCGCTTCCATCACGGCCTTCCGACAGTCTCTGTTACACTGAGCGTGTGACTTTTCGGTTCAAAATCCTGCGATCTCACCCCACCACACCCAGAGTAGAAGTCCGACTCCCTTACATGGCCTACAAGATCCCAGAAGACCTGTGTTCCTCCCAGCCCCCTTCTCTCTGATCTGACTTTCTAGCCTTCTCTCCATTGCTTACGACCTCAACCCAGTCACACTAGCTAGACACACAGACATGTTCTGCCACTCCATGGTCTTTGCGCCGGCCACTCCCCTCGCCTGGACCATTCTTCCCCCGCTTTTCTCCACCGCTAACTCACTTCCCTCCAAATTATCAGCTCAAATGCCTCCTTCTCAACGAGATCTCGCTAATCTCCCTAAATTTACACCGCAAACCCACCTGTATTCTCCGTCCCCCTTAATCTGCTCTACTTTTCTTTTTCATGGTACTTACCACCTTGCAACATATTATGTATTTTATTGATCAGTAATATCTGGCGTTTATTTTTATTACGTCAGCTCCATGAAGGAAGGGCTCTTTGTCTGTTTAGTTCACTATGTTCCCTAAATGCCTGCAGCAGTGCCAGCTGAGTAAGTGCATGTATGTACGTATACGATGTTTGTAGCAGACGTGTACCGCAGGGTTAGTATATAGCATATAAAACATGTTTACGGAGGACAAGCTCTTTCTTTCTTTTCTTACTATTAAGGCTGTAAATCAAAAAAGTTTACAGACTAATCTAGGGCTACTAAAACCAGAACAAAGAGGTGGCTTTACAGAGAACAAAGCGTACTGGCCACAGGACAGAATTCCAAATCAACACATAAAGAAAATGCAGAATTCTGCATTTCAACTCTAAAAAGACGATATCTAAAAGAAAAATGGTTTTAAATGGACTTGTGTAAGAAGGGCATCAACAGAAACTAAACAAGATATGGGAGGAAAAAGAAGACAGCCTGTGAGGAGGAGGAGGATTAGGTTTTATTAATAATACAAAAGAGAAACAAGGAGAGGGGGAGTAGGCAAACATACAAATAACCTCCATAATACAGGACGGACCATATCAAAGAACTCCAACCAAATTCAGAAAATACAATATAAGTTTGTTTGTTTTAATTCAACAACAGAGGAAGCCTGGGAAGTGGCAATGAATAAAAGCCCTGGCAAAGAAAGAAAAATTGCAATCAGATATGGTAGTGAACAAGGTCAGGGCTATTTTGAGAACTAGGAAGGCACTGTCCCCACAGCAGGAGCGAGACAATACCTGTCACCGACTTCCCTGGGCGGGCGGGCTCACCACACTGAAGCGGGGATCAGCAGGCGACACTCTGAGAAGCCTGTTCGAGTCCCACACTCTGTGGTCTACGTACTTTTACAGCCTCAGATTAACCACCGGAGTTTCACAAGCAATCTTTTTATAGAAAGAAGCATCCCGCCCGGCGAGTGCGGCTCAGTGGGTGTCAGCCTGCGAACCGAAAGGTCGTGGGTACGATTCCCAGTCAGGACACATGCCTGGTGTGCGGGCCAGGTCCCCACTTGGGGGTGTGCAAGAGGCAACTGATAGATGTGTCTCTTACACATAGAGGTTTCTCTCGCTCTTTCTCCCTCCCCTCCCCGTCTCTAAAAAATGAAATAAAATCTTTAAAACAAATAAAGAGAAGCATCCTTGGTGCCTTCACATTCCATAGGTATACTTGCAAATTTCCTCAGATTTTCATTAAAAAGTTTACAAATCCAGTATTTCTACTACTTCTTCTAAAATTAAACATATTCACTTAAGCATTAAACGATAAGGACGAAGTATCTTGCCCTTTAAAAATCATACGAAATTTACCTAGTTTTTCATTTTTTAATTTTTTTAAAAGATTTTACTCATTTATTTTTAGAGAGAGGGGAAGTGAGGGAGAAAGAGAGGGAGAGAAACATCAGTGTGTGGCTCCCTCTCACATGGCCCTCACTGGGGACCTGGCCCACAACCCAGGCATGTGCCCTGACTGGGAATCGAACCGGCTACCCTTTGGTTCGCAGCCCACACTCAATCCACTGAACAATACCAGCCAGGGCTTTATTTAGTTTTTTAAAAATTATATTTAAACTTGGTCAGCCTCAGGAATGCTAAGGAAAATTCTGATAATGTATCTTTGGTTTGTTTTTTACTCTCTGATATAATCCAAGGTCAAAATAGCAAAATCACTCAACTAGAAAGAACACCACGGACTGATAAGTCATTCTAACAGAAAAGAACCACGCACAAAGCTTGGGCTGTACATCTCTGGACTTTATGAAAACTAGTTTCTAACTGATTTCAGAAATAATAAGCTGATACAGACTCTGACAGGAAAAAGATACTGAAATACCCTCAAATTCAGGGACAAAAAAAGAAACGACAGCAGAAAACAAGAACGCTTGTCTGTTCTTTGGAGCACATGACCAAGGGGTCAGAGCGCCTCCTTCAAGTCCAGTCCATTCGGGCTTCTACCTATGAGACTGTGTGCGGCACTGATGCAGGCTCGGCGCTCTCGAGGGTGCGAGAGAACGATCCTCCTTCCCCCACCCCGCGGACCGGGCTGTTTGGAGCAGAGGCTCACAAAACTCTCCTTTGAGGAGGGAACTGGAAGGAACGCGTTTGCCATCAGTAGGGCTGCCAACCTGAGCCTGCCCTTCCAACCTTCCAGGGGCAGGCACATCCCTCACCTGGAAACCAGCAGTGTGTGCGGAGGCCTCGAGCCATCTGGGCGCTCTGAAACGAGGAGGAGGGAAAAGGCTTAAAGGTCTCTATTTTGTTTGTCCTCTGAGAAGAGGTGAAGAATTGTTTAGACTCCTGGGTCCTATCCCAGGACCAAGGGGTACAGTGGCACCCTCCCGAGAACACCCCGCCTGAGAGTAAACAGGGGCAAGGAGGAATGGAAACTTGGCAGGAGGCCCGAGATGTGCCAGCCCATCAAGAAACAGCCAGAACAGAACTAATTTAGGACAAAGAGAAAAGTCAGAAGCCAGTGAACCCCTTTCCTGTTTTCACTGGGTTTCTAAAGATTAGAAGCCTGTGCTTCCCTGCGTGTGTGTGTGTGTGTGTACACACACAAAAGCAAAGATGCTTTTGAAAATCTCTCTCTCTCAACTGCGCTGAAATGAATGGAAAAAGGGGGGCTGAGGACAGAATTTTAAACACAGATCCTGAGTGACACAAGGCAAATCAAAACGAGAAAGCCAACAGAAAGGAGAAACAAGGGCGTGTGTTCTGATCGGTGACGGACGGCTGGCGACCCCTGACTGTTTCAACACCCGCAGGCTGAAAAGGTTTCCAGGGGGTTTAAGAGAATAGTACTTGTTTTTATTTTTCCTCCTTTTGGGAGCCAGATATTTAAGGAAATCTTTATCAGGTCACTGGCTAACTGCAGAGATATCTAAATAGAAACTTCGACAACCACATACATAATCAGGAATGAACATTTTCAAAATTACCTTGGAAAAGTCACAAACAGAAGGCTCTAGCAATCAATAAACAAAACCCAGCAACCCCTGAGGAGTGGCAGAATCAGATTTCTACAGTTACCAGAACACCATACTCAAATGTCCAGTTTTAACAAAAAAAAATCACAAAACATACAAAGAAAAATAAAATCAATGCCCACTTATAGAAGAGACTTTGACCCAAACTGTTGCAGCCACTACAGGAAACAGCATGGAGGTTCCTTAAAAAATGAAAAACAGACCTACCCTATGACCCAGCAACCCCACTTGTGGGTACGTATCCAAAGAAACCCAAAACACCGACGTGAAAAGATACACACAGCTCTCCGTTCCCTGCAGCACTATTTACAGCAGCCAAGGTATGGAAGCAGCCCAGACGTCCATCACCACATGACTGGACAAGGAAGATGCGGCGCATGCGTAACACGGAATATTGCTCGGCTATAAAAAAGAATGAAGTCTTACCATCTGTGACAGCATGGATGGACCTGGAGGGTATTATGCTAAGTGAAGTAAGACAGAAAAAGGAAATACTGTATGATTTCACTTACACGTGGAATCTAAAAATCAAAATAAACAAACAAACAGAAACGAACTCACAGACACAGAGAACTGATGGTTGCCAGATGGGAGAGGGGCTGTTGTGAGCTGGGTGAAAAAAGGATCGAAACGTACCAACGGGCAGTTAGAGAGCAGTCCCGGGAATGCACAGTACAGCATTTTCACATAAATGTGAAGCAGATTTACCAGGGGACGCAGTCAACACCACTGTGGTAACGACGCACCGGGGGAGTTACTGTTTAAGTGCATAAATATCTAAACACTACACTGCACGCCTGGAACTACCCATTACTGATCGTCTCCCTGGCCAGAATTGCTGTTGATCGGAGCGTCAACCAGGGACGGTGGCGGGGTCACAGTTTCGGTCCTGGTCGGGGTGCATGCAGGAGGCAACCAGTTGATGTTTCTCTTCTGCGTCAATGTTTCTCTTTCTCTCTCTCCCCCTTCTCTCTCTAAAAAGCAATGAAAAAATATCCTCAGAGGAAGGTTTGAAAAATTTTAATACTGAATGTCAATTGAAATTGAAAAAAAAAATTTAAATCTTTTAAAAGAAAATATTGGTAAGTCAGACTTCAACAAAACTAAAAACTTCTGATCTTTAAAATAAGAAAATAAACAGGCAAGCCACTAGAACTGAGAGAAGATATTCGCAAAACGTGTATCTAACTGGTATCCAAAATACATAAAGATCTCCTAACACTCAATAATAAAAATATATTAACAGCTCCATCTTTTTAAATGGGTAAAGTATTTGAAAAAGTACTTCACAAAGGAAGCTAAACAAACGACTAACAAAGACAGAAAAGAGTGCCCGACATCATTAGTAGTCAGGTAAAGGCAAATTAAAGACCCCGTTAGAGACGGCTCTGCTTTCACAAAAATGGCTACCATTAAAAACACAGATAACACACTGAATGTGGCTGAGGGTTCTCTGGATTACTGGTGGGACTGTAAAATGGTACAACTATTTTGAAAAATATTTTAAAGTTTCTTATAAAACTAGACACACATCTACCCTACGATCCAGCAACTCTACTCCCTTCAAGAGATATGAATGCATATGTTCCCCCAAAACACATGTACAAAAATATTCACAGCTTTATTCATAAAGGAAAGACTGGAAACAGTCCAGATTTCCATCCGCAGAATAGTAAACGAACTGGAATGTTCATGTAATGAAATACTACACAGCAAAACACAATGAACTACCACTGATACAGACAACAACATGAATAAATTCCCCAGAAATTATACTGTGAAAGAGTCTTCTACAGGAGCACATACGGCATGATCATTAATATGAAACTGTAAAACAGGCCAGACCAATCTGTGATGAAGGAAAATAATCAAAGCATAAGTTTTCACTGGCTAGAACAGAACAGCAGTTTAACTAATCCGTATATTAAAGAACACAATTAAAAATAAGATGGCAGTGCCCTGGCTGGTGTGGCTCAGTGGATTGAGCACTGGCCGGCGAACCAAAGGGTCGCTGGTTCAATTCCCAATCAGGGCACATGCCTGGGTTGCAGGCTAGGTCCCCAGTACAGGGCATGCGAGACGCAACCACACATTTCTGTCCCTCTCTTCCTCCCTCCCTTCCCCTCTGTCTAAAAGTAAATAAATAACATCTTCAAAAAAAAAAAAAAAAAAAAAAACGTGGTAGTAACGAGTATCCTGTTGAGAAACTACTACTAAATTTTTAACTTTTTCATATAGCTCTGACAAATACCTCTCCGGTTATCCATGTACTACCTCCTGGCTCCAAACTCAAACACTATCACCTGCTCTGCAAAAGGGGCACTGAACCCATTCCATGCTTTTCCTTTGCCAGCGGATGCTAAGTTTTGTCAGTAAGGACACCCGACAGACACTGCAAAATGAAGAGCCTTCTCTACCTGGTGCCAGCATGCGCCTCCACCAGGCCCAGCTACCCCGTCAGCTCCCGAAGTGCCAGCCACTGCTGGGCGCCTGCATGGTGACCGAGACCAGCGAGACCTCCCCTCCCCGTAAACAGGGCTCGCCAATACCCTAGGAGATGGATATCCAGCAAGCTCTAGACTAACAGGGTAAACTTCCAGCGTGATCTGTGAGTGTGGCACCGCGGCAACTCTCTGTTACCCAGTTAGGCCGGCCACCCCCCCTCCGACGAGGCATGGGTCTCAGCCCTGGGAGAGCCTTCCCTGAGCGCTCTCAGCAGCCCTAGAGGCGGCAGCTGCTTCCACATACGCTGCTCCTATGTTATGTAGGGTTCTCTCGACTCCTTACTAGCCGATCCCTCGCTACCCTGCTACAGTTCTATGAAACTTGACCCATTCCAATTATTGTGTGGTTTTCAGTTTCTTCAACTGTAAAATGAACGTACCGCACGTCTCATAAGGCTGTAAAAAAGAAATTCCTGCCCTGGCCGGTGTGGCTTGGTTGGTTGGAGTGTCGGCTCACAGCCAAAAGGTTGTGGGTTTGATCCCTGGTCTGGGCACAAAAAAAATTTTTTTTTTTAAAGATTTTATTTATTTATTTATTTTAGAGAAAGGGGAAGGGAGGGAGACAAAGAGGGAAAGAAACAGCAATGTATGGTTGCCTCTCACACGGCCCTCATGGGGACCTGGCCCGCAACCCAGGCATGTGCCCTGACTGGGAATCGAACCAGGATCGTCTGGTTCCCAGCCCGCGCTCAATCCACTGAGCTACACCAGCCAGGGCAAAAAAAATATTATTTTTTAAAATTTCTAAAATATATTTTATTGGCCCTACCTGGTGTGGCTCAGTGGATTGGTCACCGGACTGTGAACCAAAGAGTTCCTGGTTCAGTTCCCAGTCAGGGCACACGCCTGGGTTGCAGGCCAGGTCCCTGGTGAGGGGCACCTGAGAGGCAACCATACATTGATATTTCTCTCCCTCTTTCTCCCTTCCTTCCCCGTCTAAAAAAATAAAATCTTTAAATATATATATATATATATTTTATTGATTATGCTACTACAATTGTCCCATTTCCCCCTTTTTATTCCCCTCAGCCCTGCACACTCCCTCCCACCCGCACATCCACCCGCTAATGAGGCGGAGCCTTAGTTCATGTCCATGGGTCATTCACATAAGTTTTTTGGCTTCTGCATTTCCCATACTATTCTTAACCTCCCCCTGTAGATTTTGTACCTACCACTTATGCTACTTATTCTCTGTACCTTTTCCCTCATTTCCTCCCTCCTCTTCCCGACTGATACCCCTCCATGTGCTATCCATTTCTGTGATTCCATTCCTGTTCTAGTTGTTTGCTTAGTTCGTTTTTTGTTTTAGGTTCAGTTGTTGACAGTGGTGAGTTTGTTGTCATTTTACTGTTCATATCTTTGACCTTTTTCTTAAATAAATCCTTTTGGCAATTCATATAATAAGGGCTTGGTGATGATGAACTCCTTTACCTTGGCCTTATCTGGGAAGCACTTTATCTGCCCTTCCATTCTAAATGATAGCTTTGCTGCATACAGTAATCTTGGATGTAGGTCCTTGCCTTTCATGACTTGGAATACTTCTCTCCAGCCCCTTCTTGCCTGCAAGGTTTCTTTTGAGAAATCAGCTGACAGTCTGATGGGAACTCCTTTGTAGGTAACTGTCTCCTTTTCTCTTGCTGCTTTTAGGATTCTCTCCGTATCTTTAATCTTGGGTGATGTAATGATGATGTGCCTTGGTGTGTGCTTCCTTGGGTCCAACTTCTTTGGGACTCTCTGAGCTTCCTGGACTTCCTGGAAGTCTATTTCCTTTGCCAGATTGGAGAAGTTCTTATCCATTATTTATTCAAATAAGGTTTTCAATTTGTTGCTCTTCCTCTCCTCCTTCTGGTACCCATATAATTCCAATGTTGGAAAGTTTAAAGATGTCCCTGAGCCTCTCCTTATTTATTTGAATTCTTGTTTCTTCATTTTGTTCCGTTTGAATGTTTATTTCTTCCTTCTGCTCCAAATCGTTGATCTGATTCCCGGTTTCCTTTCTGTCACTGTCGGTTCCCTGTACATTTTCCTTTATTTCACTTTTCACAGCCTTCACGTTTTCTTCTATTTTGCAACAATACTCAACCAATTCTGTAATCATCCTCATTACTAGTGTTTTGAATGATGCATCTGATAGGTTGGCTATTTTTCGTCACTTAGTTGTATTTTTTCTGGAGCTCTGATTTGTTCTTTTGGGCCATTTTGGGGGGGCGGTCCTGGGTGTGCCTATTATGTAATAAGGGGCGGAGCCTTAGGTGTTCACCAGGGCGGAGCAACCCATGGCACTTGTTGTGATGCTATCTGTGGGGAGGGGTCTGAGAGGGAACAATGCCAGCTCTCTGCCGGCTTTCAGTCACTTTCGCTGCTACCTACAAGCAAATTGGGCCCTTCTGTGCTGACTCCCGGGTGGGTGGCCTTGGACCCTGTGGGTCTCTCCAACGAACTCTCCTGTGAGGCTGGCAGTTTCTCCCACTGCCGCCTCAACCCCCACAGGCGTTTTCGATCGGTGGTTTGAGGTTTTATTTCCCTGGGCTGGGACCCTGGGCTGCGGGGTCTGTCTCGCTCCCCAGTTTTTCCTCCCGGTTTATCCGCACGTGAAAGTGGGACTGCCAGCTCCACTAGGCGCCACACAGCCTGGTCCTCCAGCCACCTCCTTGCAGCGAGTCCTCTCTGCCCCGCTGCCCCGCTCCGCCCCGCTTACCGGTCTGGAGGAACACGTCTTCTTTAACTCCTTGGTTGTCGGACTTCCATACAGTTCCATTTTCGGGCAGTTCTGGTTATTTTTTGTTTTAAATTTGTTGTTATCCTTCACGGAGTTGCGCAAGGAGGCACACTGGATCTATCTACGCCTCCATCTTGGCCAGAAGTGAACACAAAATTATTTTAGTGGCTTCATAAGAATAAAGTTATTTCTTTAAGAGATTTGGAAAGCTTTAAAAGAGAATTCTGATAACCAAGTTCTTGACTTCAAAGAACCCAGGGGTCACTGAACACTGGCCCAAGAAGTCAATGGGGAAACGGAACGTAGTATGCCAAACACAGCTGATCACGGGCAAAGCGGGTGAATAACTTTTAATGCGAGGGGGGACTAAGGGATGAATACTCATCACCTAGACCAATGCTTGCTGCTCCCAGAAATCCGAATCCAGGACACCAGCAAGGACCCTCTAGGGGTGCTGTTTTCAAGTACCACACATAAAAGATCATCAGACAAGGAAGCCTCAAGCTTTAAAAAGTTAAATGTGAACTAAAATTTAACATTTTAAAGCCCCAAAGTATGTTCCACATGACCAAACGTCTAAAGAGGCAGTACCCTCCACGGTAACTGGGCCTGGACACCGTGAAGGCACAGACCACCAAGGCCGGTCTCCATGGAGGGATAAAGGATGAATTCTGCGAACCCTGTGGATGGCCAAGAGGCCTCCGGGCCTGCATCCATAACAGAATTCTAGAAACCTGACAAATTCTAAAGCAAACAGACCCCTCAATTGAGAAGCTTAGACTACCTGCTATAGTTCCTGGTCATTTCAACTTCCCACCTCAAGGGAGTATCCGTTAGTTCTCGATTCAATATGGACAGAGCTGGAACTCTGGCCAGATGGAAGACGAAGCATGGCGCTGGGGACGACCAGGGAAGAGAACCGCCACCACTGGCCCAGCACCGGTGGGCCTGCTCTTCGACGTCTCCTAACGCAGCGTCCCCCAACCCAGCTGGGAGTCGGGGCAACGCTCCCCCTAGATATGGGTTTGAAGAGGAAAGAAAACAGGTACACGCAAAGGCTTGTACAAGAACATTTATTGCATCTTTATTAATAATAGCTAAACACTAGAAGCAACCCAAGTCCCTATAAGCAAATGGTATAGCCATAAAGCAGAATACTACTCAGCAATAAAAAAGAGCAAATACATCAAAATGGATGAGCCTTGAAAAGGCCGCCAGATGCAGAAGGCTACATCAATTCTCATTACTTACAGCAGTTACGTTAAAGTCGCTGCAAACACCAAGTTAGCAAATACTGATCCCCTCTCCCGGGGGAGAGACAGGGCTGAGCTTCTGAGAGCCTCTGGTCACATCTTTGTCAGCCAATCAGTACAGAACCTTCCACACCTACATCCATACTGTACAGTACACAACCTATTATGTGTATCTCTGTTTTTAGACACCTTATTTTATACTGTCAGCTCATCAGTGCTAAACTCACAGCCAACAGCCCTACAACTCACGCCTGAACAGAGTAGGCTAATATGTACCTTCTTCGTGAGGCGCATCTTGCACGTAGGAAGATTAGACAGCCCTTCGGTACCATGCCTGGGAGCCATTTTAGGTAGTGAATTCACCAAAAAAAGCAGAAAAATATGAAAAGCCTTGACACTGAACACACTGGTGAAAGGACACTTGTTTACAGTATTAGGGCTAACACAAGAAAGCAGAATGTCACCTTGTCCCACCTCAGCGGGGACGTGCACATCAGGCGATTCAAAATTTTTACCATTTCCAGCTTGGCAAACTGATTTTCTCTGGCCAGTGAAATGGCTCAAATTTTTGTAATTCATCGCCAAATTTAAAAATCAGGAAATTCCACATAAAAATCCAGACTTCTGGCTTTCTTTAAAAAAGAAAAGAAAAGAAAGAGAAAAGTCACAAGATCTGATAACACAACTGCTGGCTGGAACTGAGCAACAGTGACCTTTCAGGTGGGGCGGGTGCTAGCCGGTCCTCCCGGTCCCCCCCGGCCCTTACCCCTGCTCCCCGAATTTCCTGCCGGCCAGCCCCTGCTCACCAACCCAGATGTTTCTAATGCATCACCAGCTGCAGAAGGTACAATCAGGATGGAGAAGATAATCTCATTTTTGTAAAAGTTGTAAGACGGGAGAAAAAGCTCTGGTTATACACCAAACACTAACAGTGAAGTTATGGGTGATCCTTTATTTTTAGTTCTTGTTACTCATACACATTTTTTTTTAAGATTTTATTTATTTATTTTCAGAGAGAGGAGAAGAGAGGGAGAAAGAGAAACATCAATGTGCGGTTGCCTCTCATACACCCCAACCAGGGACCTGGCCCACAACCCAGGCATGTGCCCTGATTGGGAATCAAACTGGTGACCCTTTGGTTCACAGGTCAGCACTCAATCCACTGTACCACATCAGACAGGGCTCATGTATTATCTTTTTTTAAACCAGTGAATATATATTACTTATAATAAAAGCTGTTTTTTTATAACTGCTTTGAGATATAATTCACACATACAATTCACCCATTTTTTAAAAGATTTTATTTATGTATTTTTCAGAGAGAGGGGAAGGGAGGGAGAAAGAGAGGGAGAGAAACGTCAGTGTACAGTTGCCTCTTGCACACCCCCAACTGGGGGCCCAGCCTGCAACCGAGACATGTGCCCTGACTGGGAATCAAACTGGCAACCCTTTGGTTCATAGGCTGGCACTCAATCCACTGAGCCACACCAGCCAGGGCACAATTCATCCATTTAAAGTGGACAATTTAATGGTTTTTAGTATAACTGCAAATAGGTGCAACCATCACTGTAATTTTTGAACCTACTCATCACCTCAGAATCTCATATCCTTTAGCCATCATTTCCTACCCTCTCATCCACCCCAAGCAACCAATAATCTACTTCCTATCTCTGTAAATTTGCCTATTCTGGACATGCCATGTAAACAGAACCACAGAATACGTGATCTTGTGTGTTTGGTGTCACCTACGCATAATTATCCCCAGGCTCACCCATGTCGGGGCACGTGTCAATACTGCATTCGTTTTTGTTGTTAAGTAATAGTCCCCTGTAAGCATAGATCCCATTTCACATACCCATTATCAGCTGACAGACAGGCTGCTTCTCCCTCTGGCTATCATGAACAATGCCGACATAAACATTCGTACACAGCTTTTTGTGAGGACATATTTTCATTCTCTTGAGGGAATGATTAGGAGTGGGGCTGCTGGGTCATATGGAAACTCTACGGTTAACCATTTAAACAGCAGCCGGACTTTTCCAACGTGGCCGCGTGGTTTCACAGCCTGACCTGCTGCGCACACGGCGCTGACCCGACTTCCCCACCCCCACCAGCACTCGTCATTGTCCGACTTTTTGATTATAGAATAAGCTGTTTGTAAGTGATCAATCATAACATGCCCATATTTTTACAGACTTCATGGCGCTCTTCTTCACTGACATCAAACTTTAGACCTGAAAAGCATCCACTCCTAGACCTGCTCCCCAGCCTTTCTGCCTTCAGCAAAACAAGGGATCAAGAACAAGCAAGCCGCCCTGGCTGGTGTAGCGCAGTGGATTGAGCGCGGGCTGGGAACCAAGCGGTCCCAGTTCGATTCCCAGTCAGGGCACAGGCCTGGGTTGCAGGCCAGGTCCCCATGAGGGCCATGTGGGAGGCAACCATACATTGCTGTTTCTCTCCCTCTCTTTCTCCCTCCCTTCTCCTCTCTCTAAAAATAAATAAAAATAAAAAAAATAAATAAATAAAAATTTTCAAAAAAAAATTAAAAAAAAAAAAGAACAAGCAAGCCATACCTCCACCAAGAAATAAAACTTTTACAGAAGTGATCAGAAGCCGATTTTCTATGCATTCAACAAAACAAAGCCCCTAATTGGGATCCAACACTGAAGTGAACATGTGTTCCCATCAAAACGCATCTGTAATGACGCCTACAGAAATGTCAACTTCAAGCTACAGCAGCAAACGTGAGAGTTTTGATCACCTTTCATAAAAGAACCAAGATGTCCTAGGTTTTCTCACTCAGAATCCATTGCTGAAATCCCGCTGTAATAGGGGAAATAAAATCTGATTTAAAATTGGGGCAAAAGCACAGATTCACCGGTATGAGCACACAAGTTGCCTGAGCGAGCCCCGGCCAGGTGGCTCAGTCGGTTAGGGCATCGTTCAGACAGGCCAAAGTAGAGGGTCCCATGTCCAGTCAGGTGCATACAAGAACCAACCAATGAACGCATAAACACCTGACCGCTCCCTCGCCCCCAAGCCACAGAGAGAGTACGCTGCGCACCTTTCCCCAGCTCTGCCCATCACTGCCCCTGACTCTCAGGGCAGGAGTGAGAGGAGGGCAACAGCCCAAGGTGGCAGAGAGACCCAGCACTGACCAGAAGGAGGGCCTGGGACTCTCAGCACCCAGTGCCATCCATGCTCACCCAGCGCGTTTCCAAGAGTCAAAACTGGCATCTTAGGGAGGGGGTGGGCCACACAGCCACTTCTGAGGTGCAGAATTACTGCTTTCAGGCCTCAGGTCTGCAATTCAAGGAAGCTCTGCCTCTGATCCGCAGCAGCGAGGACGGGCCTCCACAGGCGCTAGAGTCGACTGTGCTGTCATTTCAGGCAGGGAAGGAGGTGGAGCTCCAGGGCCACCAAACCGCCATTTCTGCTTGCCCATTCCCTCTGCTCTGTTTAATTACAGAGGGTGTTTCTGACTCAGACAAATTTAGCACATTTTTGTAAACATTAGGTCCTCATCTAGTATATGCAGGTGCATGAAGACACAAAAATACAGTCTCTGTAGAAAAGGGGTTAAGGTTTATCAGAGGAAACAAAACATTATGTTTAAAAGAGCAAATACTATTTTGTTTTTGTGTGAGGGCAGCAATGCTACTGCAGTTCAGAGGGAGCAGAGCGTCCCCGGGGGCTGGACTGTGTGGGGGTGTCTCGTAAAGGCGGGAAGGGCCTGAGCTGGGCCCTGGAAAAAGGGAGAAGTGGAGTCGAAGGACAAGGGTGTTCCGAAGGGGCAAAAACCGCTGGAGTCAGCTGGCAAGTGATTTGTGTAGGGAAATAACTAACAAGAGTAGAATGCTTAGCAAACCATCTGGTTAGTGGAGATTAGGACGAGCCCTGGAGGGCGGGCTGAGGCCACCTGGCCAGCGGCACCTTGAATGCCACATCAGAACACCCGACCTCATCCCACAAACCTGCAGCAGCTCTGGCTTCAGTGTGGGCTCTCCAGTCTGAAGTGTGTCTGTCTGCTGCTCGTAAGAGTTAAAAGTGCTGACATTACTGCTGAGTTGCATCAAGACAAGTTTAAGCGGACAGAGGATCCGCTATCATAACAAGATTCTTACCTATTTGCACTTAGAAATGTCCAACAGGGGAAGTACTGCTATTAGCTACATTGGTGTAATACCATGCTGAATCAAGCATCATCTACTAATCTACTACCCATGAGGCTGTAAAAGCATTACACAAAGACAATAAAAGCTCTTGGATATTCTGTAATATCCTTGGGGCAGCAAAAGTTAGTGCTTAGAACTAAGAGAGTGTCTGTCACTTCCTAGATCTCAGAGAGGTCCTAAACAGGCTAGGAGCCTACCTTCGGGCTATTTTAACAGAAACCAGCAAGAATTTAACCCTGTGGCTGCCTTATATTTGTAAAGGGAGCCTTCAAGGGTGGGGGGAGTTGTTTCACTTGGGACAATTCTGAGAAGCTTCTAATATTTTAGTATTTCCTTTCTTTCTTATCAAGAACTGCCCAAGGAACTGGTCTTATCAAGGTCAAAATTCATTCAAGATTGAAAGAAAAGGGCCAGAAGGCAGGCAGTGAAATATACACCTGCACTACTCAACTTCTCTCTCTTCTCACACGTAAGGCACCCAGAAAGCAACAGGCCAGCAGGCTTCTCTGGTTTCAGCCCCTGTTCTCCAAAAGGCTCTCCTGACCAAGGGGCTGCTTTCTTTCAAAACTAAACATTCTGAAGTCGACAGGATCCTGACCCAAGTGCACAAAGTATTGTTGCTTAGTGGTCTCACGCAGGCTTTTTACATGACCAAATCCAAGGAGCTTGAGCGGAGAAGCCAAGAAACCACAGGGAAAGGGAAACGTGTCTTGGAGCGCTCAAACTCCTCCGCACACCTAGGCTAGGGTCTCCGACCCTCCCAGCCCGGCAGGAAGAGGGCCCGAGAGGGTCCGTTTTCCCTGGGCAAGATACACTGAGTCGGTTAAAACAATTTGGCAGTTCCATACCACCCAGTGACCAAAAAAAGTTTCATCTCTTTTTGATTCTAACACATTTCTACACTTCCTTTGTTTCATTATAGCAGAATATCTCTTCAGTAGGTAAAAATCAACCAAGTCATCACCACAATACTCACTCCTAGAGCAAAAAGAGGAGGACCTCAGTACAACTCCAAAAAGTGGTGGTAAAGAACCAAAGAAATTATGTCCCAAAATATAATTCAGGCATCATGGACGTGTAACCAGGCCTACATTAAGGAAGAAGCAAACGGTGAGCTCCGAAGAGCACGGAGGCAGGCGCCGGGCAGATGGCCTTCGCCCTCCCAGAATCTCACCGGCACGCCTCGTTCGCGCGGCTTTCGCCTGTTTCGTCTAGTCTCAGTCTCCAGGCGCCTGAAAATCATTCGCAGGAGCGACATCTAAGAAAGAGGTCCGGATATTTCTCATCAGAGAGCAATACAACGCCCCGGAGAGCATCAGGCTGGCACTGGACATGGATTAGTGCTGCGGACCAGCGGAGCCCAGGGCTTCGGTCAGAGAAACTACTTTCCCGCTACCCAGCGGGCCGTCCCTCCGGCGCAAGACTCTCACCCTCCACCCCGATGCCGTCCCCGCGGCCCCGGCGCCAGCATCTGGGAGGCTCCACCGGCGGCCGATCAGGACACTCGAGCGATGTTCAAGTGATGCTCTAGGGATATCCCGGCCCTGCGCGCACCCGCTCCAACCCGGCACCCGCCGCCGCCCGCCCCGCGGCCGTCAGGCCGGTCCATCGGCCCGGGTCCTGTCACTCACCGGCCCAGCCCGGGCAGCGGGCGCCCACGGCTCCCCACGGGAGCTGGGCCCCCTGGGCCTCCAGGATTCGGCCCGCCCCTGGCAGGCAGGGCAGGTGGCTGAGCCCCGCAGCAGCGACCCCGCACCGGCCGCTCGGTCCAGCTCCTGGCGCTGCCCACTGGGTAGGATCAACAACAAGATGGCGGCTAGCCGAGGGGGCGGGGGCCGGGCGTCATAGTAACCAGGGCGGCAAAGAACCGCCCCCGAACGAGACTGTCCCCAATTAACAACCTCTTTGCCCGACGCCTAGGGAGTGCCTTTTGATGACAGGTCGACCTGCCTGTCAATCAAAGCCAACCTCCGAAGGCTGGGGCCCAAGCGCTTTGGCACGTGACTGTGACGGCACGGATTGGCGCATGCGTGCGGTTTGCAGAGTTCCTGGCGGCAGAGCTTTTGCGGGTGACTCCGAGGCCGAAGCGCCCTTGGCCTCTCTGTGTGCGCGACTCCGGTGCGGTCCCAGCAGCGCGTCTTTACCCACTCGTGCGCGCAGTTAGGGACTGCCTGCTGTGTGCTGTTTGCTTTTTTATTTTGGTTCTCCACCCGAGAAGGGAAGGGTTGCTGTCCCCTGTTCACTGGTGAGGAAACTGAGGCGCAGAGGGGGAAGCAGGACCAAGGTCACGCCACCTCTAGAAGTGGAGGCACCGGATCTCGGACCTCCTCCTGCTGGCTTCAGGGTTTAATGCCCTCTCCAGCGGCTTTCCCGGCTTTGCCCTCATCAGTCCTGAAGTGCAGCCCTCTGCTGCCCCGAGCGGTCCCTGGCCCGTTGCCCATGTTTGTCCTTCTGTCTAGAGTTCAGTTCCCAGCACAACCCCTGGCACACAGCGGGTACTCTCTTTTGCGATACTAAAGTAGCTTGTCCTGGGTTCCTATGGCAATATATTTTGCTCTGGACTGTCGTGATGGGCCTCTGAGGGCGACCATGAGTCCTGGAAAGACGGTTATCCAGGGTCCCCCATTCAGAGCGCTTAACCCTGGGCTAGGCTTCAGGGTTAGGCGGCCAGATGCAGTCACAGTCTGCACCCACATCAAGTGTCAGGACTAGCTAGCACTGTGACTTTTGAGCCTTGGTTGCCTCATCTATAAAATGAGGATAACAGTCTGGCTCTTTAGAGATGAAGATTTAATGAGCCCTTAGAGCAGAGTACATGCTCAGGAAAGGTCTGCCTACAACCACCTCCAATAGCAGTCTGCTCTCGCGTTCCTGTCCCGGAGGCCCTCATGTTAGTGGGAGCACGCTGAAGTGTGTTTTTCCCCGCAGAAGGCGCTCAGCTTCCTCCTGGACCTGGGACTTCCTAACTGGCTCCAGAAAGGAGATTCCTCCAGTCCGGACAGGTTTCAGGCCCACAGACTTGGCAAAGGGAAGAAGATTGAGAGAACTTGGGGATACCATGGAAAAGATAGCCTCCACTAGCCCTGGCTGGGTACTGAGTCGGTTAGAGCAACGTTCTGATATGCCAAGGTTGCAGGTTCAATCCCAGGTGAGGGAACACACGAAAATCAACCAATGAATGCATCAACAGGTGGAACAATAATTTGAGGTGTCTTTCTCTCTCCCTTCCTCTCTCCCTAAAATCAATAAATTTAAAAAATAATAAGATAGCCTCCACCAGACAGCAGTTCCTTTTGGACAGCTGGCAGTACCCTGAGATCTGATGGGAAGGGGAAGTAGGCTAGCGCAGCACCCAGGGAATCTGCCCCCTGGCAGTTTACTGCAGGCCACCTGGCCGTGTGCAGCAGCTCGGCTCAGCGCAGGGAGGGCTGAGAGCCAAGGAACCAGAAGAAATACCAGGAAGAAATGGGAACAGCCCCTCAGAGGAGGGCTACTGTCAACCCCTCCATGGCCACAGAGCATTCTCAAGTCTGCACCAACCCACCCCTCAGTGCAAAACTCCAGACCCTTCCTAAGAAAACCTCCACACACACTGGGCAAACTGCCCCAATGATGTCCTCTTCTCCGTGGAAAAAGGAAGCTCACGGGCTCTCTCCACCGCCAGAGCAGGTGGCCTCTGAGGGGACAGGCCTCCGCAGTCCTGACAAAACTAACAGGTCCTCAACCTCTGCAGAGCATTAACCACCGCCAGTCAGAGCACTGTATGGAGCCTCCTCAGAAAGAGCCTCACCCGCCCTGACTAGTGTGGCTCAGTGGGTTGGATGTCCTCCCGCAGACCGAAAGGTCGCCGGCTGGGGCACATGCCTGGATTTCGGACCAGGTCCCTGGTTGGGGGCATGCAAAAGGCAACCCATGATGTTTCTTTCACACATCGAAGTTCCTCTTCTTCTCTTTCTCCCTCCCTTTCCTTCTCTCTAAAGATAAAAAAAGAATCTTTTTAAAAAATAACCATACTACTCCCTAGAGTGTCCCCACAAGGTAGGGAGTCTCCAAGGGAGAACAAGGAACCACAGATCTCAGAGCTTCTCCCACATGTGGGTTGGGAGGCTGGGGCTTTCCAGTTTGTAATTTTGTTTATTATTGAATCCACTTGAAAACACAGCCTATGATCATGTGCAGGAGAAATTCCCACATAGCGAAGCAGCTTCTTGGCCTCAGAGCCAGCGCCGGGCTCCTGTGCGCGTGCTGAACAGGTAATCTCTGCCTGTGCCTGAGCTCAGATGGGCAGGAGGGAGAGGGGGCACTTAAGGTCTCAGCAGAACTGCCTCCCTCACCTAAGGGTACGAGATGTCCCAGGACCCTGGTGTGACCCCCCCCCTGCTGCTTAATCCAACCTGTCGCCTCCCTCCTTTCTCAGAAGATCCTGTGAGTTTAGCTCAAATGCACAGGAAGCATATCCTTGATTCTGCAACACTGGACACCAGCTCCCCTAAACCCAGAGCCAGATTACTCTGCCATAACTCGGTGACAATGGAGTATCGGGGGGCCTCTCCCTCACTACCGCCCTCCCTGCTCCCGAGGGCAGGAACCAGAGCAGCAGTGAGTCATTTCCTGCCCCCACACGTGTTTGGAAGGTGAGTGGGAGCGAGAACGAACCCCACTCAGGGAAAGAGAAGATCAGATAGTGGGTGCCTGGTGGTAGGAGACACTGAGACAGGGAAAGGAGGGAAAGTGGGTCCAGGTGGAAAATGGTGTGGGAAGAGGGGGACTCACGGGAGTCCTGTGCTCTGCCATCAAAATGCTGCTGAGGGGAAAAATAAGAAGGCGCAATGAGTGGAACCCCGTCCACGGGGTCAGGAGCCCACTTGCCCCCTGTGTCCTCATGGTACTGGGGTGGGCATTCCCACAGGGGTAGCCCTCCGTAGGGGAGGGGGCGGTTTTGGCAGGGGAGTACTCTAGAGCAGCCTCAGTGTCCCCACTACACAGGGTGGAGGGTTGGCATACGAGGCTCATGATGCTGCTGGGGGCCTGGGGTGTCTCCATCCTCGGTGCCTCCGTGAGCCCCTCCACGGGCCCCTCGGGTCCCTGGATGCTGGAGCAAAGCAGGAGCGGGAGTACAGGATGAGGCTCTGGGCCCCAGCCTGAGTGTAAGCAATGGACTTCCAGGCGTAGAGGTATGCAAAGAAAGCTGACCTGTTCAGTAGCAGAGCCTGGGCTGGTTTGCTTGGTGCCTGTAGCACCTGGGCCAACCTAAAATGCCGGGAGGAGGGACCAAGCGTGAGGGCAGCACACCCACTGGCTCCAGGAACACACGTCATTCATCCGCCCCTTTGTATTGGAGAGAGCCAGTGTCCATCTGCAGCGTCCACACTGCTACCCCCACCACCTGTTTCAGCCCTGTGCCCACGGGAAACTCAGAGGCTTACGGGTAGGTCAGGCTTCAAGTGGAGGGCAGGCAAATGCCCAATGTATGACACACTCTGTCTCGAGCCCTGGGCCTCGCGCACGCCCATCCCTTTCCAAGACCGGGCTCTGCCCACAACGGAGACAGCGTCCGTCCGCATCTCCCTGCCTCCACCGGACAATCTCCGGGGGGAGGCCAGCGCTCTTTAGTATCAGTTTGTCCATGCATCCCTGTGAGCACTGTTATCAAATCTTGGCTGAAACCACCTCTCCTGGGAGAGATCCACGAGGGGCTGGGGGAGGCAGGGCGCACAGGGGTGGGCACCCTACCCCCGGAGGAGCCTGCTGAGGAGCCAGCCCAGAGTCAAGAGGAGAAGGGCACCGGTCGCTGTCAGCACCACCACGAACCAGGGCGCTGGCTGCCAGAAGGCCTCTGTGTCTGTCACAAGCAGGGGCGTCCTCGCTGAAGGCACCTGAAATGGGGGCCTCAGCCTCACCACTGCCCTGCCAAAGTGCCCTGATCATCCAGCCTTCAAACTCCTCCAAGGGCTTGGCCCCCCCACACCCCAGATTTGCTCTCCTGTATTGCTCTGTGCACTCAACGGTTCCCTCCAGAGTGCCTTCCCCCACCGTCCACCTGGAAAACTGGGTCTCCTCACCCTCCAAGACCTTCTATCCCCATCCCTCAGGGGCCCAAGGACCCCCCTCACTGTGGCTGTGTGGGTGCTGGTGGCTGCTGTGCTGGCCCTCCGGGGGACTAGATGCACAATGACGGTGGCTGTGGTGCTGAGGTGGGGAACAGAGGGACCTGCGTCAGCCACACGGATCAATAGCTCATAAGTGTGGGGCTGCTCTGGCACAGGGGGCCCCAACATGATGTCGCTGTGCACCAGGATGGCTCCTTGCAGGCTGAATCGGCTCTGACTGTTCCCTGAAAGCAGAGTGGCAGAAGAAGGGGACCGCTGCTGGCCTTGCCGGCTCCTCTCCCACAGCCTGCTGGCCCCCACAGGCCTCACCTCCCACGATGCTGTAGGAGAAGGCCAGGCGCTGTGGCTCCTGAGGGACCCGACATGACATCTTGGTCACCTCCGTGCTATGGCCCGGGGAGGTGTGGATGGTGAGCTCCTGAAACGGGGGCTCACACTCGGGAGCATGGTCATTCACATCCTGGAGGGAGGTAGCCAGGTCACCCAGTCCCCAAGTCCCCAGGCCAGCCCCTCAGCCCCTCCCACCACAGCTGGAGCCGAGGAGTCAGGGAATAGGCTGCAGAGCTTCCCACCTGGGGCCGCGCCCCCTCCGGCCAACCAACGGAAGAAACTGAGGCACAGAGGGGAAAATCAGAATGCGTGAGGGACATCTGAACTCTTCCCAGTTCTCCCCAAGGCCTCGGGGCTCAATCACCTCGACCTCAATGGTAATGGTGCAGGAGCCTGAGCCGCGGCGGGTGGAGTCCCAGTCTCCGCCGCCGTTGGTCACCAGGACCGTGAGCCTGTGCAGCCTCTGCTGCTCGTAGTCCAAAGGCCCCAGGAGGCGAACCTCTCCTAGAAGGGAGAACCAGCGGTAGTAGCCTCGGCCTGCGGTCAGCTCCGGCTCCACCTCTGCACCCCAGCCCTGGGGAGGAAGTACCGCTGAGGCGGTCCACAAGGAAGGTGGCGGACCCGCCGGAAGCGTAGTACTCTATGCCCTCGTGTGGGCGATCCACATCCGTGCCCACCACGGAGCCCAGCAGGGTGCGGGGCCCCACGTCCTCGCGAACCCGGAACGTGCGTGGAGTACAAGCCGGGGAGAACTCGTTGACAGGTGTCACCGTCACCAGCACTGGCACCTCAGCTGGATGGAGGCCGTTAGGCAGTCAAGAAGCTGGCCTGGGGTGCCCAGACCTGCCCTAAGGGGCTGAGGAGGGAGACATGTCCCGGCCCTGGAGGTCTAAGGAGGGAGATGGTCGGGTGGGAGTGGAGAGGGTTTAGCAGGAGTGATGTGCCCCACCCTAGGGGTCCAACGTGGAGACAAACAGCCCTATCGGTTTTTGAGGGAGGAGAGATGACCCCGTCCTGAGAGTGGGGAGAGAGGAACAGAACAGCCCTGTTGGGAATGTCCAGGCCTGGATATGGTCACTCACTGGTCATCAGGGGCTGACCACCATCGAACACCAGGATGGAGGCTGTGTGCTGAAAGCAGGCCCCAGGACCATCGCAGTCCAGTGTGGTGTTCACCTGGCCAGAGACGCCAGAGAGTGAGGCCCAGCCATGGCCTTGGAGAGCCTTGAGCCACACTGGGCTGCCCCAGGCCAAGGCCTCCACAGGGAGCTGACCCTGGCCCCTTGTTTCCCAGACTGCAAAGCGGGTTGGCTCCAGCACCATCTCCGTCACCCGCCTGGTCCGGCTCTCACAGACCCTTGCCACCTCCCACTGCAAGCACCCTGCACGTGGGCCTGGGACTCAGTGCAGGGCACCTTCAGATCCCTGTCGCTAAGGCAGAGGCTGGACAGCCCAGGAGGACCGTGAAACCGCAGCTGGTAGTCGAGGCTGGAGGCAGGAGAGTCCAGGTCAACACAAGTGAAGGTGCTGAGCACGGTGCCCACCGGCGTGGTCTCGGGGATTTGCGTCCTGGGAGCAGAGGGTAGGCCGGAGTCAGGGCCAGGGAAAGCTGTGGCTGGCATCCTAATGGTAAGGCTCAGGTATACTCACACCAGAAGCGCTGGGAGGCAGCGCGGGGGCCAACGGTTGACCGGAGTCACGTTCACGGTGAGATCCAGCCGGACGCTGGCCCACGGCAGGAGCCGCTCGAAGGCCTTCACCTGCAGCGCAGTGACCACCGCGCCTGCGGCCAGCGCAGAGTCCAGGGGCCCAGTGGTCCGTATCACGCCATCCGCTGGGCGGGGTGGAGGGGAGACGCAGAGTTCGGCCCCGCCCCACGCTCAGTGCAGGTCCCAACCTCCCACCCTGCGCTGGGGGGGCGCCGTGCCTAGCCACCAGAGTCATCCCCTCCAAGGCCGGGCCACCAGACGCAGCCTCGCCCCAGTTTCTGCCTTGGCTCCAGCCTCTTTTCTCAGGAAGGCGCCAAAGGTAGTCTGAATAACCTCTGGGCCACGCGCAGAGTCATCCCATACCCCCTCCACGCCCCTCACCGCGGCCCCCTCACCGGCTCCGATGGAGAAGAGCGGGCAGGGCACCGGAGAGAGGATTTCGTAGCGCACGTCCGAGCCCCGGGCCTGAACCTGAACCACCTTACTCCCAGGCACCAGGTCCCCGGGGATGGTGATAGTCCGGTTCTGCTCCCTAAACCAAAAGGGGCACTGGCTCGCCGGATCCTGCCCCCCAGCCCCATCACGGTTTGCAGGTCCCTCTTCTGGGACTTCCCTCCTACCTGAGCTAGCTGGGACACTCCAGCAGCCCCACCTTAACCTGCCCCTACTTCCCTGGGGCTAGGCCCTGCCTCCCCCTCTGTCCCAGGGCAGGGGAGCCTTACAGGAAGGACACCTGGCTGGAAGGAACAGGCAAAACTTTCACTGTGAGCATCCCTCGGCAACTTCCGTTTGCTCCGAAGGTCACCAGGGTCTGAAGCTGGAAGGTCTGCGTGCACACAGAACAGAAAGGGAACCACTGGGGCCTCTACTGGTTTGTCTGTGCCTGGTCTTCTCTTCAAATGGGCAGCCCACCCCCTCAGGACCTCCACAAAGAGCTCCAACATTCACTTCTCCCCAAGACATGTCATCCTGCTGACAGATACTCCTCTGAGGCCCATTCTTGGGCCATCAATCCTCCCATCAGGATGCAAACAGCCCCCAAAAGAGTAGTACGAGTCACTCGGCCTGGGGCTGACCACTTTAGAGTTGCTAAGAGCCAGTCACGAAGATGTGGAATTTTTTTTTTTTTAAAGATTTTATTTATTTACTTTTAGAGAGGGGAAGGAAGGGAGAAAGAGAGGGAGAGATACAGTAATGTGTGGTTGCCTCTCCTGGTCCACAACCCAGGCACTTGCCCTGACTGAGAATCAAACTGGTGACTTTTTGGTTCACAGGTCAGCACTCAATCCACTGAGCCACACTAGCCAGGGCCATGATGTGGAATTTTTATTTTATTTTATTTTTTAAGGTTGTTGTGTTTTTTTTAGATTATTTATTTATTTATTTTTAGACAGAAGAGAAGAGGGAAGAAAGAGAGGGAAACAGCAATGTGTGGTTGCCTCTCACGTGGCCCGCACTGAGGACCTGGCCTGCAACCCAGGCATGTGCCCTGACTGGGAATCGAACCGGTGATCCTTTGGTTCACAGCCCGCGCTCTATCCACTGAGCTACACCAGCCAGGCCAAGATGTGGACTTTTTAAAGGAGAAGCTTCTCTAGCCTCCTTCAGACTGCACTAGCCACTTTACTCAGTGCTTTCCCTTCCTATGCAACTGCTCTGAACACCCCCCTTTCTGTTCCAGGCGCCACGAGCTCCCACAGCCAAGGATCTCTCTTCTTTCTGGAATCAGAGCCCAGCACTGAACCGGCCCAGATGGGAGGCCAGCCGGCACAGGGCGGGAGATGCAGGTGTGGGTGGTGTCTGGGAGAGGCAGCATCATGGAGAGGACCCAGGAGGCCACGAGCAAGCAAACTTCCAGGAGGGGGTGGCTCCACCTGCTGTCTGCCCAATCCATGGATATCCCCAGGTCCCAAGTCATGCTCACCTTTGGAGCCTGGCCTTTCAGGCCCTGGGGTGGTGCCTGCAGACAACCCTGACTGTTGATGGAGAAAGGTCCAGGGAAGTGTGGAGGGTCCTGGGCACTGGTGATGTTTATCTGACAGGACAGAGATGCTTGAGGCCCCATCCCCAGCCCCAGTGCCCGAGCATCCCTGTCAAAACCCCCAACCACCCAGCAGCTACCTGCCCACACCCAACGCTCCCACCCCAACACTGACACTTACCCTAGCTAGGGCGCCCTTGGCCCTGATCCTTAATCGTTTCTGCTTTTAAACCATTTACTTCATTGTTGTTTTTTTAAACTACATTTTGTTTTTTCATTATGAAAGTGATACAGAATTTTCATGGAGAATTCAGAACGTGCAGAAGCCCCAGAGAGGTTCCTGTGGGTTCAGCCATGTCACCGAAGGGTGGGAGACCTCAGTGGCTCTCTCCGAAAACATGTATCATGCAGAGGCTCAGCAGTACACTAAAGGGTCCCTCTGCAGGCTGCACTTGGCACAGCCACTCGTACGAGAGGTACTTGTGTGTCTCTCCCCATGCCTCCTCCATTCTGCCGCCCTTCCTGCCCCCCGCCCCGTCCTGACACTGCCTATGTGCTCGGCTCACCTGGGCTCCCTGGAGCTCCAGGTCTGGGAGCAGTAACGTGTACAGTCCGGCCCCCGGTGTGACGGTTTCCAGCACCTGGATGACTTCCCCAGATGGCCAAAGGGGAGGTCAGGGAGGCTCTGTTTGGGCCATACCTGCCCTCCCCTGCCTGCTGCCCCTGGTCTCACCTGGGCTGACAAATCGGCCAGCACATTGGATATGGTCAGAGTCCCGCTGCACATCAATGGAGAGTGGTCCTTCCATCACAAGGTTGCCACACGTGACCTGCAGCTGTAGCTCATAGTGGTTCATGGCCAGGGCGTCCAGCCGGGCTGAGCCGTTCAAGGTCAGCTGTGGCAAGGGGCGGTGCCATATGGGGCCTAGGCTCTCCTTCCCCCTGCACCCGCTCTGGCTTTGCGAATTCAGGGTCTGCCCTTGCTCCCCCTGGCCCCCAGCTGTGCCCATGTCCCTACCTTTCCCATATAGATCCCCCGCCACGTGGTTACGCTGAGGCTGAGCATGTTGAAGAAGGCAGTGGGTGGCCGCACGTGCAGCAACTTCAAGGTGGGCACGTGGGAAGAGCAGTTCAAGGAGAAAGACGGAAGGACGGCGCTGGGTTCCTGTCTCTCAGAGACACTTACGGACCAGGGCAGGCAGGGGAGGTCTGTGGGGAAGAGACGGTCAGGCTGGGGGCCCCGTGCACAGGGAACCGCACGCGTGAGGGTAGATCTGCCCGTCTGCCCCGGGTCCCTCCTTTCCCCCCACATCCAGCCGTAGGTCAGCTCATTTTACAGATTGGGAGTGAGGACTCCATTGAGAAAGAAGCCAAGAGAGGAACAAGGGTCAGGGGTTCAGATCTTTGCCTTTTCCTGGCTCTTCCCCCAGCCCCTGCCCTCCCTGATAGCTTATCTGAGAAAAATCAGGTCTCCACTCCACGATGGAGTTTGGGGGTGGGGGTGGGGTGAGAACCGGGGTTCCCCCACCCTCCTGCTCCTCACCAGAGACAACCAGAGCAAGAAGCAGTGCCAGGGGCCTGAACAGCACCATGGTGCCCTAAAGATGTGGACAGCAGAGGAGACTCTGGAAAAGCAGACTGGTTGTCAGGCCCACCTGTTGCCAGGTGAGCTGCTCAAACAGACGAGGTGGGCGGGCCTCCCGGGCCTCCCAGACTGCAGCCCCACCCATTTCCTCTGTGACTGAGCTCTGGACTCCACACAGGCCTCCAGAGGCCCGTGAAACCCCAGTTTTTCACAGCTCGCCGTGAATTCCCCTTCATTTCTACGGCCCGAAGGAGATGTGAGGGGAGAAGGGTCAAGCTTCAGATGGGGAAACTGAGACTCAGGGAAGTCATGGTCATGCAGTCCTTGGAGACAAAGCAAGACAGTACCCAGGAAAACTGGGCTCGGGACTTGCTGCCCCACAGAGTCCGAACTCCCACTCCAGCCCCCTGTTTGAATGTTATCTGCCCACCTAATCGTAGCCCAACCATCAACAAAATCTCTCAGAAGTTGTTTACCTTCATCAAGCAAAAGGAACCCATGGTGATAGAAATTAAACAGTGGTTATCTTAGGGGACATCACAGTGGCCTCCGGGAGTGGCTGGAGATACCCTGTATCTTCATCTGGGTGGCAGCTGCACAAGTGTCTACAGATTTTAATATTGTTGAGCTGTACCTTTTGTTGTATTTGCATGTCAGTTTTTAAAAAGCTGTCTAGCCCTGGCTGGTGTGGCTCAGTGGATTGAGCACCGGTCTGTGACCTGAAAGGGTGTTGGTTCGATTCCCCATCAGCGCACATGCCTGGGTTGTGGGCCAGGTCCCTAGTCGGGGGCGTGCAAGAGGCAACCGATGAATGTTTCTCTCCTCTTTCTCCCTCCCTTTTCCTCTCTCTGAAAAGAAATAAAATCTTTTTTAAAAAGTTGTGTACATTTGCTCTCTCCAGTTCCTTACCTCTCACTCTCTTCTACTCACTAAGTCAAGCTCACCCCTCTTTCCATGGAGCTGCCCTGGTTGGGGTCCTCGGCAGTTCCTTCTCTAGTCGCACCTCCTTGGCAGCATCTGATGCTTGCTCCTCATAGCTCCTAAGTGACCACTCTCTCTTTCCTCCCACCTCCCTGGCTGTTCCTGTTTGTCTCCTTGGCTGGTTCCGTTTCATCTTCCCTAACCCCACCGGGCAGGGTGTCCCCAGGGCTCGGTCCTGACTGCGGAGCTCACCTTTGCCATCACATCCAGGCACGTGGCCTCAAGTACCACCCACTCGCTCTGCCTCCCAGACCCAAGGCTTCAGTGCTGATTTCTCTCCCAAACTCCAGAGGCACACACCCAGTGGCTGACACCCACCCCCCTCCATCGTCCCTGGGATGTCTAACAGACATCTCAAGGGCCACATGTCCACAAATGATCATTTGATTTTCCAACCCAAAACCCACTCCTCTCCAGTCTTTCCTGGATCAATTCAAGGCAATCCCATCCAACCAGATGTTCAGGCAAGTCTAGCGGTCATGCCTGATGCTGTCTTTCCCTACCCATACTCATGCATCAGCAAGGCTTGATTCTAGCTCCAAAGCATGCCCCCAAGTGGCCCCCCTTTGTGTATCCGACCCACAGGGGCCAAGTCCCCCCCCGCCCCCCCGCCCGGTGCTGGATGAGGGCAGAAGCCTACGCTCTGATTCAGAGTGGCTCTCCCAGAACAGCTGGGATTCCGCCAGCAGGAAGCAGCCCAGGTCATTCCTGCTGAAAAGCCCTCAGTGCTCCCACCGGGCCAAGAACAGCAGGCTGCTAGGAGCCTAGTTTTGCTGACCTTTTCACTCCCCCAACTGCCGCCATAAATATCTTGGGTCTTTTTTATTTCCTCATCAAAAGACATATTTTTTTCATTGCTTTTAGAAGAGGAAGGGAGAGAGAAACATCCATGAGAGAAAGCATGGATTGGTTGCCTCCTGACCCCACCCAGGCAGTCGGGGAATGGAACTTGTAACCTTTCCAGTACACAAAGACGATGCTCCAACCCACCCAGCCACACCGGCCAGGGCAACCTGGGCCTTCTTTATGTAAAGCCTGTCCACCTCCTGTCCTCTCAGGGCCTTTAACTGGCTGATTCCTCTGCCTAGAATGCGCCTCTTGATCTCTCCGTGATGGCTCATCCAGATCCCATACAGAATGCCACTTCATCTGCGAATCCCCTCTTCCAAGCTAGCCTCGCACTCATCACCGGCATTTTTCTATCTACCGACTGGTCTGTCTCCAGGTAGACAGTATCCTTGAACCTGGCTTGCAATCACGGGGCGCCTGGGGGCAGAACAGGCTCTGACCCTTCTCGCTAGAGAGCGCCCGCCCTAACTCCCCAGTACTCCCTCTCATTCTGCGGGTGGCCTGCGGCGGGCGAGAGGATGCAGATGTCACCGCAGGAATCGCCGCTAGCCGCGCGCTCCCCGCTAGAGGGCAGCCCGGCGTAGCTTGGCCCAGGCGCGGGATGGAGAGGCTTGGCTGAGGTTAGACGTCCGGCTCCCCGGAGTCCTCCGAGCGGGCCGGGCCCTCCCATCACTTCCAGGGATTGTCACGACCCGCTCCAGGAGCGGGTCCAGTGGGTTGGGCCCTGCGGCCCGGAGACTGGGGGCGCACTGCCCGTGCAAAGGCGCCGCCGGGGAACCCGCATGCTCAAGGGACCTCTGAAGGAGGGAGCGCAACTCTGTCCTGGTAAAAATGGGGAAACTGAGGCTACTGTGAGGAAGCGACTCGTTCTGGGTCACGAAGCAAACCGGAATCAACTTAACCTCTGGGGCGTCGGGGAGTCTGGAGCGGAATCTGCCTTCTAGCAGCAGTCCCGCCCCTCTCCCCAGAGCTGGAACCTAGCGGGGAGTGGGCGTGGGGCTCGGCCCCCGGCCCGGCCCGGGAGGCGGGGCCACTTCGGCCCCGCCCCGCCCCATTGGCTGCGGCGCCAGGGGCGGGGCGCGGCTGCCAGATGTTGGGGCTGCTGCGGGAGCTACGGAGCGCGAGGAGCCGCGGCGCTAGGCAGAGGGTGAAGGCGCCGCTGGCCGGGCCGCCCGGCCCTCTCCGCGCCGCTCCCGCCGGAGTTTTCAGAGGAACTGGCAGGCCTGGCGGGGGCTCCGGCAGGGGCATGCACAGCACTCGGCTTGACAGCTTCCTGGGCCAGCTCCGCTGGGAACTGGTGAGTGAGGCTTGGGATCAGTGTGACTCTTAAGGACGTGTGTGGGGTGCTCGGCTGCCATCCGCCGAAAGACTCTCGGGTGCTGTCCCGAGTGCTCATCCTAGGCGGGATGGGGGTGGAGCGGCCCAGATGGCCCAGATGGCCCGCGTCGGGTTTCGGACGGTTGGGAGCTGCGCCGGGCATCAAGTAACAGCCGCCCAGCTGGCCTTGCTGCTGGGCCTGCGGAGGGAGCCGGGAGGGAGGGGAGTGGGAGAAACTTCTTGTGGGGTGTAACAGTGGTCTTCGAGGGACTGAAGAGGTGCTGACGCTGCTGTGGGTGCCCCCTATGCCAGGCTGACCTGAAACGCCTTCCTCTACCCCGCACCTGGCAAGTGCTCTATCCTTCTCTGAAAGACGAAGGACAATATGGGGTTTGGGGAGCTGAATCCCTCGAAAAACACGGGATGCCCCACCCCACCCCCCACCCTCAGCCCTGAGCAGGACCTACTTCCCGATTCGGCCGGCAACCCTGCCTCCAGCCCTGGGCCTTGGTGGCGGGTGCCGACTTGCCCAGCCCTGCGTGCTGCAGCCTGCCGACTGCCACCAGGTCGGCTTATGGGAGCCACACGAGCTTCGTGTGCCAGCGCCCCCGTAGCCCGTGCTCTCTGGAGGCCCCAGGCCTACAGGCCCGTCCAGCCCTCCCGAGCCTTCCCTTCTGGGACTGGCCTGGCCAGGCAGGAGTGACAGGCACTGCCCCTCTGACTTCTGCTCTCTCTTCCTCCACAGCCCTGTGGCAGGGACACAGGCTCACCTCCAATGCCTGGTCCCCTTCCGCCACCCCCCAAACGCGGCCCAGGTGCCCACCACCGACTCAGAGCCTCAGATGCCTTGGAAGAGGACTCTGTGTGCTGTGTGGAGGAAGAGGAGGAAGAAGGTGCGGTGACAGGAGACAGAGGTGCAGCCTTGGAGGGCCCCAGGGAGCACACCTTGGACTGGGACTCTGGCTTTTCCGAGGTGTCAGGCAGCACATGGAGGGAGGAAGAACCGTCTGGACCTCCAGCACCCCCAGCTTGGCGCCCCCGCAGACAGCGCCTCTCAGCCAGTGGCATCCCCTTGTCCAGTGGAGCCCCCGTGACTAGGGCGCCACCTGCCCACCGACCACGGCCCAAGTCCACCCCAGACGCCTGCCTGGAGCACTGGCGGGGCTTGGAAGCCGAGGACTGGACAGCAGCCCTGCTGAGCAGGGGACGAAGCCGCCAGCCCCTGGTGCTGGGGGACAACTGCTTCGCTGACTTGGTGCACAACTGGATGGAGTTGCCCGAGGCAGCAGGTGAGGGGGACACTGGGGGTGGGCCGCGTGCCCGTGCTCGGCCGCCCCAGTTCCTGCTTGGCCTCTCTGAGCAGCTGCGGCGCCAGCTGGCCAGGGCCCGCAGGGCGGCCATGGCGGGAAAGCGGCTGTCGTGCCCACCTCGAGCAGAACCCGAACTGCCTGCAGACGTCTCGCGCTTTGCAGCCCTCATGAGCTGCCGCAGCCGCCAGCCCATCATCTGTAATGATGTCGTCAGCTACCTCTGACCCTGCCCTCCAGCCTGGGACAATAAAGGCCTTTCTCTGGACTGGTTCCCTACGCCTGGGTCTCTGGGAGGCAGCCCCAGCCCTGTGAGGCACACACAGCCCAGGCCGGTGAATCTGAAGAGCTTTTTCCCTCCCTCCAGGGGCCCTTGTGTGCCCTTGTCACATCCCATATGTATTACTACCCAGTGTTTGATCATCCAGCCTCTCCATTTACGCCCTCCTTCAACGAGCATTTATTGAGCGCCTACTGTGGCCTCAGGATGCAGAACTCGATGGAGGTGGTGGGGCTGCTGCCTCGTCACAGCTCGTAGTGCAGGGGTGGGAAGGTAGTGTGGTCTTCCTCGCCCTCACAGCTGAGTTCCAGTACCAGCACCCGCTGCCAAGGCTTAGGCCCCCAGCCTGTCTTCTGCTTCACCCATTCTGTCACTCTGGTGGCGGGTGGGGTTGGGGGAGGGGAGATGGGGGAGTTGAGCAGTGGCAGACATAGAGTGACCATGGACTAGGGGGTGCTAATGGGCCATAAGGAGCCTGAGCCAGCAGCAGGAGCAACTCAAGACAGGAAACATCTGAAACTATTTTCAGAGGGCCGGCTGGGCGGGCAGGAGGCAGGAAGCTGCTGGTCCCCTGGGAGTGGGCTGCGAAGGGGGGCACTGAGCAGGCGGCGCTGGAGGCCCCTCCTCAGGCTCTGGGCCCTCACCCCACCCCCAGCCCATTTGCTGACTCCATTTGGCAAAAAAAAAAAAAGCTCCCATAAGGTGTGAGGGGCCCAAACGGGGTTGGAAGAGGAAAGGCTTCTTGTCCCCCACCTCCAACCTCCAGGGACAGAACAAGGCCTGGCCGAAACCAGGCACGGGCTCACCTGAGGGGCAGGCACTGGGCCTGCTTTTCAGGCGGCCAACCCGCTGAGTAGAGCACGGCCTGGTCTTGCAGCAGCATCTTCACCCTCAGCCCGTGTCGCTCCTGGACAGAGACAGGTCAGACGCCAGCGAGGCCGTGTTGGGCCAGGCCTGGCGGTGGGGGGAGCAAGGCGCACCTGGAGATGGTCCAGGAGTGACTTCAGGGTCCTCTCCGGCTGCCCAGCAGTCACCTTCAGGCGGTCCCAACAGGTCCAGCTCAGGTGACGGAACTGGGGGTTGGTGAGGAGGAGTGAGAAGCTTCCCACACGCACCCTCCCCCTCCCCAGTCACCAGCAGCTGATGGCCCCTTTCCTAGAGGAGGAGCTGGACTAAAGGCAGGAAGCAGGAGCCAGGGGGTGGGGATGGAAGGTGGGATCTGGGCCCAGAGTCTCTGCACCTTCCCCGCCCATGCTGGGGCCAGCACAGGAAATGGGGCTATGGGGCCCCCACATAGGGAAACAGGCAATCCATCACACAGGCTGGTTGTATGTAGGTTGGGGGGGCAGGGCGGTGCTTCCTGAGGAAGTGGGAGCAGGGCCCCTGAGATGAAGTCTCCAGTAAAGCAGCTTATTCCTCAAATGCAAGGCTGGGAGCTGGGAAAGGAGGGGTACATCCTGTCCCCGCATCCAGTACCGCCAGGGCCTTGACTACTCATGGGCACAAAGGGGCAAGGGACACAGTGACCACTGGGAACTCGCTGGCCTAGAGACCCCCAGTAGGGCCACAGTCCACAGAGCCCTCCTCTTCCTGTCCTTTCTTCCCGTCCCTATGTCAAGAGCCTCGGGGTTCTGGTGCCCAGAACTGAGGGCAGAGGGGTGGCAGGCAGCCAGGGACCAGGACATGAGGCCCTGCCAGCCCTCGCGGAAAATATAGTGGGGTCAAGCTGAGACAAGATCAGAGGTGCCATGGGGGGAGGGGGATCCTCCCCGCCCCCTCCACCATGGACAAAGGCAGCCTATGTGCTAACTAGGGGCGGGGCCCCTCACAAAGGGGCTCTGTATGCTGTGCCCTCGGGGACCCCAGGGCTACTCAGCAAAAACCTAGTGCTAGCCCATGACCTCTCCCTCCTCCCCTGGTGAGGACATTCTTTCCACCCCTTCTTCTGTGCCCCAAGGAAATGCTAACGACTGCAAAACCCGGGCACACTGCCAGGGTCATCCGCAGCCCTGCACTCGAAGGAACTCACACGCACAAGCCCAGGAACATCCACATGTGTACTCACATGCACACCCATGAGAGTCCACACTGAAGAAGAGCCCTGCACTCCCATCTGGTGCCCAGATGTGCAAGCATGCCCCCTCCATACCCACACAACACAGAGCCAGAGGTGGCCAGGGATGCCCAGGCCCTGGCACACTCACACCTGTCTCTCTCACACACACACACACACACACACACACACACACACACACACACACACACACACCCAGGGCTGAAGACCCCATCCCCGTGGCAACAGGGAGCTCAGCCCTTTAATTTGGTTTGGATGGGGCAGGCCCGGTCCCCACGCCAGGCAGGCAGGCAGGCCGGCACTGTTAGGCTCTGTGTGGGCCTAGGGCCCGAGTCCCTCCGCCCCTTCGGCTCCTCAGGGGCACTCCTGGGAAGGAGGAGGCTGTGGGGGATGTCTGGCTCGGTAATGAGTTAAAGCTGCAGCTCCCCCAGACCCAGGGCAGCAGAGGGCTGGGCGATAGGGGCAGCTGACGGCCGCTTCCTGTGTCTGACAGGTCCCAGCCTGGCTTCACAGCTGCGGGAAGGGGGCTGAAGGGAGTCTTAAGGACTCCCCCAGAATCTGGGTCTTGGTGCAAGCCAGAAGCCAGAGTACGTAGGGCCTGTTTGGGAAGGTGCAGGGAAAACCCAGGCTGGGTGTGGGTGGGGTGTCAGGGCTCACCTTCTGGGTGTCTGGGGCCCTGGGCACGTAGCGGCTGAAGCAGTTTTCAGCCAGGCACAGATAGCTGTGGCGAAAGGCACTGAGGGGCCGTGGCCCGCCCACCACCTTAAACAGTTCCAGGCCCATCAAGCCCGCCACGGCCGCTGTGGTGGTGGCAATGGCTGGGATGATCTGGCCCACGATTTGCTTGCTCTGCCAAAGACAGGAGATTGGGTTTGGGACCAGGGTGTAGGGCCAGGGTCTGACCCCCACGTCCATGCCGGAGTCCCAAGAGGCAGGGTTACCTGGGCGCGGTTGGCGGGTGGGATCCCATAGTTCTGAGCTCGAAGGCTTGCTGCCGCAGTCACAAAGTCCACGTGGAAGTTGCTGTCATCATCCTATGAGGTTCAAGTGTCAGGAGCATTAGCACTGCCCCGTGTCCCTCACCACGGCCGCCCACGTGTGCAGGTCTTCCCACGGCCTGTCTGGTGGATGCTCACATTCCCCCCGCATCGAGTATGCGTCTGGAGTCCCGCCGGGAGGAGCGCCAGGCCAAGGGGCTCCAAAGCTGCCTTCTCAGCCCTTGACCTTCCCCAACACTCTCCCCGGCCTGGCCCTTCAGTGGGCTTGGGCTCCCACCTTCTCAAACCTCAGGGGCTCCAGTGGGGACCCCACGCTCCAGTCTCGAAGGGCTTCACACAGTCTCTCCACCTGCCCAGGGTCTGTCAGGGAAGGGAGTGTGGGGACAGTCCTTAGCCCCCGTCTCCTGCACTTTCCTGGAACCCGGGGCCTCTTCTCGGTCTCTGCTCAGCCCGAGGTCTCTACCACTTTCAGGAAGACCCCGGACTGATGTTAGTCTCCTGCCCCCTGTGCACGTGTGTGTCTGTGTCTGCATGCCGGTGTGCGTGCTATGTGACTCTGTCCTCACCTGGAGGCCACAGGGCCCAAGGGCTTGTGCTTGTTTTGCTCCACGCCTGCCAAGGGGATGGGGGGGGGGGAGTGGGGCAGGCAGCAGGGAGAGGGCCTGCTGGGGGCCGGAGATGAGAAGCAAGGCCAGAGGGCCTGAGAGGCAGCGAGCCGGCTGCAGGGCCCCAGGCCACTTGCTCTTCTACCCAGGCTGAGGGCGAGGTCGAACTTCTGGGTGGCAGCATGGGGGTGGGCAGGGCCAGGGGACCTTACCAGGCTCAGCAGAATCCAGGTCATTGGGAAAGATGGGGTCCAGGTGCTGGGGATAGGGCAGCGGCAGCGACTGCAGCATCTCCCTGAGCGCCGGCTGGTCCCGGCAGCCCGGCAGCCCGTGCATCCGGGCGTACAGGTTGGCTGCTGCCAGCACGTAGAGGAGGTGCGTGTCCTGAGTCAGACCAAAGGCAGGGCCGGTGACAGCTGAGGGAGCGCGCATGGGCGCGGCGGGTGTGGGCACCGCCCACTGTGGACGCGTTTGAGTGCCTGCCTCTGCCTCCCATGAGGACACCCCCGCGTGCCCGAACGTGCCTCTGTCCCTCAGCATCTGTGCAGAAGGCAGAGGGGCCCACTTTTGCTCTCAGGGGCCACAGGGCCATCTCAGGGCTCCCACGGGACCTCACTCACTTGACTGGCGTCAAACTCCAAGGGCTGAGGACTCTGTCTGGGACGCGACCAGAAACGTGTTCCATCCTCAAGCACCTAAGGAAATGAAGGCTGCTGGACTCAGTCTGGTCCCTCTGAGCCGTGAGCCTCAGGCCCCTGGCCACGCACTTCATCGGGTGGATGATGCCTGAGCAGCCTCTCGATGCCGTGACGGAAGCACAGCTGCCAGTGGCCAAGGGCCCACAGCACGCAGTCTTGCCAGTTCTGTGGACGCTGTCTCAGGACTCCCACTGCCGCCTGTAGCAGGGGCAGCAGCTGTGGTTCCCTGTCTGCCAGAGACGGGAGTGCCCTGTGGAGAGGGGAGGGAGTTTGAGGCTAGGC
Organism: Micronycteris hirsuta; assembly: GCA_004026765.1. NCBI lineage: Eukaryota > Metazoa > Chordata > Mammalia > Chiroptera > Phyllostomidae > Micronycteris > Micronycteris hirsuta. Next base: position 143,730 of record PVJI01000941.1, on the reverse strand, counting down.
CCTGAAGACGCCACTGCTAGGGGCCCTAGACTCACATTCACCCCTGGTGGTGGCCTTACTGCTGGTGGCAGTTGATGGTCTCGGCAGACTGACGGAAGAGCCCCTCAAACTCATCCCGGGCCCACTATTGGGGAGAAAGGAACCATAGGGCGTTTGGTGAGGAGCAGGTCTGCAGCTGAGAGCTGAGCAGTGTGGGACAGAGGTCTCGGGGGGCTTCTCACCTGCAAGGTGTGCTCAGCTGTGCTGGGGACGTGGCGCACGCTGCACAGAGGGTGGGGGGCACCCTCGGGAGCTCTGGCCTCCGAGGAGGGCCCTCTGTAGCCCTCAGTCACAAATGGCACGAACACTGAGGCGCTGCCCCGGGTGCCCTGTGTGCCTGCCTCTAGCAGTGGCTTCAGATAGTGGGTGCAGCGAGCAGCCACATAGTGCCCTGGTAAGGGGGAAGAGGGTTAAGGGGGTTGGCACGGCCTTGGACAAGGAGCTGAGTTCCAAGGTCAAGCACTCACGGGCCTGGAAACTGTCCAGGGCAGCGGCCACACCACCCACGCGGGAGAAGAACTTGTCCCCGTAGATGTGCTCTGTAGAGGGGTCCAGAGGGTGGGTGAACGGGTTCACCTGCAGGTCTGAGTTCAAGCGGTGGGCCGCCTCGGCAGCCACCTCTGCCTTGGGCCTCTGAGAAGAAAGCAGGAAGACGCCGGTGGGGGGGCGGGTGCATTGTGGGAGGATAGTCCAGGAAAGCGGGTGTTGGAAGGGGCAGGCACTCACACCAATGTCCTGGGGCCTGAAGAGGAACTGACGGCTGAGGTTGGAGCGCTCCACGTGGTCCATGTCAGCCACCGTCACGCCCCCTCTACCCCGGAGCCCCAGGCCCACGAGGGCAAAGCCTTTGAGCAGCTCACAGCCGATAGCGCCAGCGCCCACCTGCCGGCAGGAGCAGCCTTAGTCAGGGGACCAGGCCCGGCCCTCCGCAAACGCTCCCGACCTCACCCCGCAGCTCACCAGGAGGTAGTGCTGGCAGCTCAGCTTCTCCTGAAAACCGGCCCCAAACACCGCGATTTGCCCGTCATAGCGGCAGCGTCTCTAGGGGACAGGGGCACAGGTCGGCGACAGCTGCTTGCCTGTGCTGCCTGTCCCCCTTACACTGGGTTTTCCGGGTCGGGACCTCGGGACCGTTCCCCCTGCTTCTCCCCATTCCTGAGTCTGGAGAAGGCGTGCATCCACCCCAGGTTCTCACCGATTTGCAGTCCTCGGGCTTGGGAAGCAGCTGCTCATCATCCGGGAGGCAGTCAAGGGCATCAAAATACAGCCACTGGTCCAGGGGCAGGAACTTCCTGGAGACGGCCTAGAGGCCAGCACCTTAGGGACCGCGGCCGCCCCCCAGCCCCTCAGATCCGGGCTGGCCGCTGTACCCAGGTTGGTGAAGCTGCCAGGGCCACTGTCTGGTGTCGGGCACCTCGGGCACCCTCTGACACTGACAGTGAGCTCTGCACCGCCCCGCCCCCCCCAGCCTCACCCTGCCTGCACCCACCTTCAGCACTTCCTGGGCAGCCACTGCGCCCAGTGTGGCTGCCATGGGGCTCAGCACACCGGCGCTGCTCAGGGCGACGGTCCGCACGAGAGCCTCATCCAGTGGTTCTGCCGAAGGCTCTCCCTTCGTCCCCCTCAGTGGTTGCAGGTCCCGGGCCAGGCCCACCACCCTCTCTGCATCAGCCTGTGGGGTAGAACTCGGTGAGCACAGCAGCCCCGGCTGGAGCTCCACTTCCCACTCCAACCCTTCCGGCAGCCACCCACCCTGTTCCACAGAAAAGGAAGCAGAACCCTGAGTGGGAAGGCAGACAGGGGCCCGGCTGGCAGGCGGTGCTGCCCCACCAGAGGACACCTAGGGCCAGACAGTGGCTCTGGAGGCCTCACCAACTTTGATGCAGCCCCGAGCCCGGCTCTGAGGGGTTAGGAGGCAGCGAGGGTGCCCCGGCTCAGGCCCGGCTCTCCTTTCTATGAGTGGGAAAGCCCCTCAGGGGTTCAAACTTGGATCTGCGAAATGGGTTTTGCTGCCTCCCAGCAGCTCAGACTCTGATAAGACAGGGGCCGGCCACTCACAGGGTCCCAGGGCCGGGGCGGGCGGCCGCTGAGGCGCTGGAACCTGTGCAGGGCACGGAAGGCCTGATGCAGGCAGTGGGCGCGGTGAACTTCCTGGGGACTCTGGGCCACCAACCGGGGCTGGAGCAGGGCTGCACACAGGGGCTCCTGCAGGGGGCACCAGGCTCAGAGGCAGGTCCAGAACACTGGGGGCTCCCTCAAGTCTCCCAAGTTCCCCCACCTCGCACTCACATGCCTCACTGTCCTGGGCCTCTTGACCTCACTGACTGCCCCACCGCGTAAGTAAGAGGAGAAAGTTGCTGTGTCCCCAATCTCCAGGGTCCCGTCCTCTGGGGCAGATGTGGCCGAGTTAGTGTCACCTCTGAACCTGAGTGGTTCCCCACACCCAGGCCTGTCTTGTGTCTGTGTCCTTGATGTGGCCCATCCTGAGGGAGGCAGAGGGAGATCCTATCCCCAAGGACCAGGCTGTGTCTGCCCCCGTGGGGGCCGGGGCGCTGAGCCTGGAACTGGAGCGGGGCTGGCTCACCCTGTACGCGGATGGGCCTGGGCGCACAGCCGTTGAGCTCGACCATGCCCTCAATGCCCGAGAAAGTCACCAAATCCCCGTCCCGGAAGTTGTGGGCATCTTCTCTCAGAGTGAGAACACCAGGGGAGCCCTGGGTGAGAGGTGGCTCGGCTCAGAGCTGCCCGTGCCTGCAGCCCACGGGCTCCAGCCGCCGTCCTCCGCCCACACCCAGGTGCCCACCTGGGAGATGTGCTGGATGGCGGCTGTCAGCGGCTCTTCCTCTGTAAGGTCCTGGACGGTGAAATCCTCACCAAAGTCACAGAACAGCTGCCTGTGGTGGGGTGGTAGGGGCTCAGGGGCAAAGCATGGGAGACACGAGGGAGCCAGAGTCTGGAAGGAATGCTGGGAGAGGTGTGGGAGCTGGAGTGGGGGCAGTCGCTGGGCATGTCTGGGGGCTGGCATGGAGGAAGCGGAGGGGTGGGGCTTGGGGCCGGAATCCGAAGGGGATGTGGAGGGAGGTAGGCCAGGTGCTGGGTGCGGGGCACTTGGGCGAGCCCCGAGCGAGGGACAGCTCTGCTACCAGACGCCGTCTGGGATGAGGCAGGGGAGGCAGGCGGCCTCACTCACCCCACGAGGCCCCGGGTGTCAGCCACCAGAAAGCAGACTCCGCTCTTGCGGCATAAGGTGCCCACCTTCAGCTGCTCCTCCAGGCTCGAGGCGGTCAGCACCACTGCCTGGGTGGACCGCAGGGTCAGCAGGGCCACCTCCCCGCCCGCCCCGCGGCCAGGGGCTGGAGGAGGGGACTGGGCTGGCCTGGGAAGTGGGGCTGGGAGGGAACCTGGAAGTCCTGCAGCAGTTGCTCTGTGATGTCGCCTGAGTGGACGCAGACCTGGACAGCTCCGTTGAGCTTGGCCACAAGTTCTCGAGTTGCTTCAGCCCTGCTCCTTCCCAAGTCCTGCTCCGAGAGGAAAAACTAGAGAGAGACCCAGTCCGGCCTGAGCAAGGGGATACCTCCTGGGCCCTATCCCCACCCTGGTCTGTGAACCCACAGCCACCCAGGGCCCTCACCTGGGCAGCCAGGTCGGACCAGCAGGCGGGGTGGGGGTCATGCAGAGTGAGGCTGCCCACGCCCATCAGGACCAGGTTTTTGGCCACCTCAGCCCCCAGGCCCTGGAGGCCTGACAGCAGGACCTTTCCCTCCTGAAGTCTCTGCATGGCCGGCAAGCCCAGCACATACCTGCGGATGGAAAGCAAGAAGGCAGGCAGTGGGAGACCAGAGGTCAGAAGCCAGCCCACTCCCCACCCCACCTCCGGCCTCACAGCTGCCGAGAGTACAGCTCCTCATCCAGCGACTCGGAGGCGTCCCGGGCACCCATCCTGAGGCCTGGGCCTGGGCACCAGGCTGCAGCGACGACAGAGGGGTCTCTGGGGGAGGCGGTGCCCGCAGAGGCCAGTGCCCAGCCGTAGCTCAGTGCAAGCAGGTGCTGGTCACTGCTTTCTTCTCGGCTCCTCTGTCACTTCGGGGAAAACAAAACTGAAAGTAAAACTAGACTCTGACCTGGTTCCTTGTCCTGCCTCTGGCCCGTGCTGAGCAGCCTCGCCTGGCCAAGGTGAGACTGGCAGCCCTAGGGTGCAGGCGAGATGGGACAGACATCGGGCCTGTTCGGCTCTGCGAGAGCAGGAAGGAGCCAGGCTGTGGGAGGGACCCGTAGGGGTTGGATGCGGTCACTTCCTGTGGCCCCCTCGATGCCCCAAACCTCAGGCCCCGTTCCCCTCGGGTGCCCCCACCTGAATGGTCTCCCCGCGCACAGAATGCTGATGGGAATTCCCTGTCCTGAGGACTTCCAGGCCTGCTGTCCACCACGCAGACACTCAGCGACCCTAGGGGTCGGGGCCAGTCCTCCCAGAGGCTATGGGAGCTCAGGAGGTTATGTTGCCCCATGCCAGGGCCCAAACCTCAGATCTGAGTGGAGCCTGCTCTCTGTGGGAGTGCCTGCTGGGCCCTGCACCCTCCCTCAGAGAGTGAGGGTCCCTCCCTGCCCACCGCTGCCAGCCCAGAACAGACAGCGGGATGGCAGCCCGAGGCGGCCAGCCAGGGGTAAGGCCCCGGACGCCACGAGGGCGTGGTCAGCCTCTGCCTGCCGGACCTGAGAGTGGGAGGCGTGGGGCAGCCGTGGTCACGTGTCCTTATTTTTCCTTTAAACTTTTATTTTGAAATAATATTGACTCAAAGGAAGTTGCAAAAGTACTCGGGGAGGTCCTGGGTAACTTTCACTCACGGATGCGTTGTTCTCCTTCTTGGGAACCGGGGGCCAGCACGCTGAAGATGCGCCACCGCTCCCACCAAACTCCACAACAGCCACACCAGGTGCCGTCATAAATTCTTTTAACAATTGAGGTAAAACCCATATAACATGAAAATAACCATTTAAGTGTACAATTCAGTGGAATTCAGTGTATTCACAATGCCAGCACCATCCCTCCCAAAACTGTCACAACCCACTGAAGAACACCCCCCCGGGACTGTGGGCCAGGTCCTCCGTTGGTGCCCCGCAGGAGGCAACTGATCCACGCGTCGATGTTTCCCCCGCCCCTTCCTCTCTCTCTAAAAAAATAAATAAAATGTTTTTTAAAAAGGAATCAAACAAAATGTGACCTTTGGTATCTACTTTTTCTCACTTAGCAAAATGTTTTTGAGGTTCATTCAAACCGTAGCATGTATCAGTATTTCATCCCTTTTCATGGCTGAATAATATTCCATTGTAGACATAGATCACGATTTGTTTCTGCAGTCACCTACCGACGGCCTTCTGAGTTGTTTCTTCCTGTTGGAGTGTGGCCATGATCGTGCCCGAGCGTGTGCTTGAGCCCCTGTTTTCAATTCCTTGGAGTACATGCATAGGAGTAAAATTGCTGGGCCACGTGGTAATGCTATGTTTAATTTTTCAAGGGACCAACAAAATGTGTTACACCAGCTGTGTACAGAATTCCTGCTTTTCAACATTGTGGCCAACCTTCGCTTTTCCTTTGCAAAAACAAATTATACCCGTCCTAGTGGATGTAAAGTGGCAGGTGATTGTGTGTGTGTGTGTGATTTCATTCCATCGAATTTACCGCACGTGTCACATGCACTAGGTACAGAGACTGGGGCCAGATTGTCTCTCTGTGACTAGCTATTTCACTTGGCAAATGCTCTCAAGTTCATTCATGCTGTAGCATGTTACAAAATGTCCTTCCTTTTTAAGGCCAAGTAACATTCCGTTGCATCCGTGTGCCCCACCTTTTGCTCACCCATCCGGCTGGCGACTCCCGTGTTACGGCTTGTGGGGAATGCTGCTGTGGGCACGGGCGGACAAATGTCTTTTCGAGACTCTGCTTCCAATCTTGTGGACATATACCCCGAAGTGAAATGGCTAGGTACAGTAATTCTATTTTTCATTTTTTTGGAGAACTGCCCTATGTTTTCCACAGCAGCTGTGACATTTTACATTCCCGCCGACAGCGCCCAAGGCTTCCAATGTGTCCGAATCCTTTCCGACATTTGTTTTCTGTTGGTGTTTTGATTGCAGCCATCTCAACGGGTATGAGGTAGCATCTCATGGTCATTTTGATGTGCATTTCCCTAATGATCGGTGACACTGAGCATCTTTTTATATGCTTATTGGTCATTGGGTTGTTTTTGTGTTGTTGAATTTTAGACGTTGTCTACGTATTCTGGATATTACCCCTCCCCAGGTACATGGTGTGCAAACACTTCCTTCCACCCTGCGGGCTGCCTTCCCACGGTGTGGGTAGTGTCTTTTCGGTGTCAGCACTTTTTTGAATGTTTGGTGGTGTAACCGGAAAATCGCACCGGGGGGGGGGGACAGTAACCCCCCTCGCCATTCTTTGACCTTGTTTCTGTGAGCACGGACTCTGACTAATACCAGCTTGCAGAGGAACAGCACGTGTGTGTAAGAATCCTAGGAACTAACTTCCAAAGACACCGACTCCGACCCTCAGGCATCCCAGCTCCGGGAGGTTTGCTGACCTTCAGCCGTGGGGCCAGGAAGACGTGAGGCCGGGATGACTAACCGGGATGACGCACACCGGACCATCCAGCACTTGCCTTCCTGGAATGGACTGTGCTCATGTGCACGTAGAGGAATTTGCAGCCCCCTCCCCTGACACCTTTGCTCTCTTCTCCTTTCCCTCCTCATAGAAACCTCTGCCTCCACTGAGAGGGGCAGACGGGCTTTGAGATGCGAGTCCCCCCTCTTCCAGGTGGTCGGCCTCTGAATGAAACTACCTTCCTTTCCATCAGCACCTGCCTCTCGAGGCTTGGCTTTTGGCGAGGTGGGCACCAGACCTGCCTTTGGTTACAGTAGAATCACCAGTGAGGCTGGCTCCGGGCTTTTCTTTTGGGGGAGTTCATTGAACACTTATTTAATCCCTTACTAATTAAAAATCTATTCAGATTTTGTATTTCTTCTTGAGTCAGTTTTGCTAGTTTCTGTTTCTAGAAATGTGTCCATTTCAATTAGGTTATTCAAAGCATTGGTCATCACACTCCCTTATAGTTCTCTTTACTTCTGAAAAATTGGTAGAAATGTCCCCACTTTTCATTCCTGATTTTGAGACTTTGCATCTTCTCTTTTTCTTAGTCAGTTTATTTAAGAGGTTGTCAATTTGGTGGACGTTTTCAAAGGACCTGCTTGGGTTTTGCTGATTTTCTCTGTTGCTGTCAGGGTCCGGACGCCAGTGCGGGCACACGTGTCTCCTCCACACCGCCAGGCCATCCAATGCCAGCTGATTGTCCTATGGTTCAGGTGAGTTCTGACACCCTCTACCTGGTGACAGCACAGACCCCACAGGGCAGGGACTCCGTCCTGTGAGACTGCCCTCCTCCCCCAACTTCAGGCGTCAGCCACAAGTCCAGGTTGTCACCTGCACTACTGACTGGCTGGCTACAGGTTAGAGGTTCCCATAACCCCCTGCTCTGGTTCAATTCATCAGCGCACACAACTCAGGGAAAACGTGTGCTCACTAGATTGCCAGTTCATCACAAGGGCACGTGACTCAGAAATGGCCAGAGGGAAGAGGTACATGAAAAGGGCCAGGGGAGGGGGCATGCTCTGTCTGGCGCGCCACCTGCCCAGCACCCCCATGTGTTCACCAGACTGGACGCTCTCCAAACCCCATCCTTTTGGGTCATTATACAGGTGTGACTGAACTCAATCTCCAGCCCCTCTCCCCTCCCAGGAGGTGTGTGTATGGGACGGGGTAGGGGGTAGAACTTTTAATCACGGGGTTGGCTCCACTGGCAACCAGTCCCCATCCTTAGGTGCTTTCCAAAGTCACCTCTTACCACAACAAAAGACCTTTCTCAGTTTCATCTCAGGGAAGTCCAAGGGTTTTAGGGGCCTGTGCCAGGACAGACCAAATACCACACGTACTTATACATAACTCACAATATCACCTTTTTCTATTTAATTTATATCTAATCCTTTTTATTTCCTTCCTTCTGCTAGCTTTGGGGTCAGATGCTCTTCTTTTTCTAGTTCCTCAAGGTGTATAGTGAGGCCCTAGCTACGCAACTCAGTTGGTTAGAGCATCACCCCAATACGCCAAGGTTGCAGGTTCCATCCCCAGTCAGGGCACATACAAGAACCAATGAATGCATCAACAAGTGTAACAATGAATCTTTCTCTCTCTCTCTCTCTCCTCTTCTCTCTCTAGAATCAATAAACTAAAAAAATTGAAAAAGTACAGTGAAATTATTGGTTTTAGAATTTTTTTACATGTAGCTGTTTATAGCTATAAATTTCCCTCAGTACAATTTTTGCTGCAACCCATAAATTTTGATGTAGTTTTTATTTTCAATTATCTCAAGGTATTTTCTAACTTCCCTGTGATTTCTTCCTAGATCCATTGATTTTTTTAAAAAAATTTATTCATTTATTTTTAGAGAGGGGAAAGAAGGGAGAGAGAGAGAAACATCGACTGGCTGCTTCGCATACTCACCCCCAACCAGGGATCGGACGGAACCAGCAACCCAGGCGTGTGTCCTGACTGGGAATGGAACCAGCGACCATTTGGTTGGCAGGCCAGCACTCAATCCACTGAGCCACACCAGCCAGGGCTATTTTTTTGGAAATTATGAATAAAACTGCTACAAGTGTTTGTGAGCAGAGTTTTGTGTGGCCATACGCTTTGAAGTCAGTTGTGTAAATACCTAGGAGCATGATTGCTGGATTATGTTTAGCTTTTGTGAGAAGCTGCCACAGCAATGCACTTATTAGCACCATTTAGCATTCCCACCAGCAATGAATGAGTTCCTGTTTCTCCACACCCTCACCGGCATTTGGGGTTGTCAACGCGCTGGATTTTGGCCGTTCTCATAGGTGTGTAGTGGTTTCTCCTCGATTTAATGTGCGCTCTTCCGATGACATGATGTTGAATGCCTTTTCACATGCTTATTTGCCATCTGTTTGTTGCCTTTGGTGAAGTGAGGTATGTGTTCAGACTTTTGCCCATTTTTTTTAAGGATTTTATTTATTTTTAGAGAGAGGGGAAGGGAGGGGGACAGAGAGGGAGAGAAACAGCAATGTATGGTTGCTTCTCAATGGCCCTCACGGGGACCTGGCCTGCAACCCAGCCATATGCCCTGACTGGGAATCAAACCAGGATTCTTTGGTTCCCAGCCCGCGCTCAATCCACTGAGCTATACCAGCCAGGGCCAGACTTTTGCCCATTTTTAAACGGAGCTGTTTCTTGTAAGAGTTGTTTCTATAATTTGGATCCAGTCCTTCATCAGATGTTTTTGAAAAGATTTTCTCCCAATCTGTGGCTTGGCTTTTCATTCTTCTAACAGCATTTTTCACAGAGCCAAAGTTTAATTTATTTACTTACTTACTTACTTAGAGAGAGAGAGATCTGTTGTTCCAACTATTCATGCATTCACCAGTTGATTCCTGTATGTGTCCTGACTGGGGATCGAACCCTCAATCCCAGCATATTGGGATGACAGCCCAACCAACTGAGCCACTTGGCCAGGGCCATACACTTTAAATTTTATTGAAGTCTAAATTGTATAAAATTTCCTTTCATGGATTATGCTTTTAGTATTGTTTAAGAAATCATCACCAAACACAAGGCCACCTAGACTTTCTCCTGTTACTGTTATCTTCTAGTTTTATTGTTTACTGTTTTACGGTCGATTCTGTGATCCACTTTAATTTCTGTGAAGATGTAAGTACTGTCTAGATTTTTTTTTTTTTTTTGCATGTGGTTGTCCAGTTGTTCCAGCATCATTGTTGAAAGGATGACCCTTTTCCCATTGAATTGCCTTTGCTCCTTTGTCCAAGGTCAGCTGACTGTATTTATACGGGTCTGTTTCTGGGCTCTCTATTCTGTTCCGTTGCTCTATTTTTCTATTTATCAGACAACACTATACTGTCTTGATTAGTGTAGCTTTACAATAAATCTTGAAGTTGGGTAATATCAGTCCTTGACTTTGTTCTTTTTAAGATTTTATTTATTTTTAGAAAAAGGGGAAAGGAGGGAGAAAGAAAGGGAGAGAAACATCATTGTGTGAGAGATATATCAATTGGTTGCCTCTCGCATGCTTCCAACTAGGGGCCTGGCCTGCAATTTAGGCATGTGCCCTGACTGGGAATCGAACTGGTGATCTTTTGGTTCCAGTCCAGCACTCAACCCACTGAGCCACACCAGCCAGGGCATGTTCTTCTTCAGTATTGTGTTGGCTACTGGTCTTTTGCTTTTCCATATACACTTTTGAATTGGTTTGTTGACAACAGAACTTGCTGGGACTTTTACTGGAGTTCTGTTGATTCTGTAGATCATGTTGGGAAGGACTGACATCCTGAAAACATTGTCTTCCTAGCCATGTGCCTGGAACACATCTCCATGTGTTTTAGCTTTTTAAAAAATTTCTTTCATCATGCCCGGCTGGTGTAGCTCAGTGGATTGAGCACGGGCTGGGAACCAGAGGGTCCCGGTTAAATTCCCAGTTGGGGCACATGCCTGTGTTGAGGGCCAGGTCCCTGATGAGGGCCATGTGAGAGGCAACCATACATTGCTCTTTCTCCCTCCCTTCTCTCTCTGAAAATAAATTTAAAAAAAAAATTTCTTTCATCAGTTTTAATGTCTTCCTCACAAAGATCGTGTACATATTTTGTTAGATTTATATTTAAATATTTCTTATTTTCCTCCTCCTTCTTCTTGGTACTAATATAGATGCTAGTGTGTTTTTAATTTCAATTGCTAATGATATATAAGAAAGTAATTAACTTTTGTGACTCTAGTGACAGCGAATCTTTCATGTTATTATACTTTTCAGTTCCAAAATTTGTCACCAAGCGTTTCTATGGAATTCTCTTTCCTGTGAATGAGCCATACTCTCCTGTTTATTTATATGCTTTGCAATTTTCTGTCGAGAACTAGCGCCTGAGTAGCACGTTATGATAACTTCAGAGACTGAGTTCCCCCACACCCCAGGGACTGCCAAATGTTGCTTCTTGAGGGCTGAAGCAAGCCGTGTTCCCCGTGTATGTCACTGAAGTTTCTGTCCCGCTCACTCTGCTGTCTTCTAACGGCCCAACAAAGACTTTCTGGCTAAAAAAACAGAAAGGCATTGGGCACAGTGCTGTCCCCTTAGATCTTCCGATAGAGGCCGCCACCAGGCCTCTACCTGGCCTGTGGGCTCAGGGCTGCGCCCAGGTGAGTCCGCAGACCGGGCTGCAGTGACTGCCGTCTTGCTAGTCTCTCTGTGCCGTCTCAGAGGCCGCGTGCCTAAGCGTCCGAGCCTAGGTGAAGGTCCTGCTTTAGAAAGTCATGCCGAACGGTTTTCCAAAGTACAGATTTATGCTCCCAGACCCAGGAAGAAAAGAGTCTATCTTTTTTTATTTTCAACACAGAAAACTTGCCCCCATCCTCTCCCCACCACCACCCCCCATTCTCCATTCTGCTTGGCCCAGGCCATGTTTAGCAGGAGGCCAGAGGCAGGCGGAAGCTCGGGCAGGCTGAGGCTGCCTGGGAAGCCTCAAGCACCTTGGTCCACAAGCCAACCCTGGTCTGGATGACCAGAAACAGCCCAACATCTGGTCCTGGCAATAAATAGGAGCCTTCAACAAGGAGCAAGCCCTGCTGGCGGCAACGGTGACCACTAGGCCCGTGTGGTGGGGGTGGGCCAGGGTGCACCATGGAAAAGCACATCCTCTGCGCCTTCCCCTCAGCCCCGCCTTCTTGTCCACCACCGCCCTCGAGGCTGGTCCTGGAAGAGGGCCTGCCCCACGAACCCGCGCTGAGCCAGCCTTGGACGTACAAGTCAGAGGCACCTATGTGGCCATCGATCGGATGCACTGTTCACTCTACCACAGGAAAGTGTCCAGCTTGGCCTGGGAGGGAGGGAGCCCTTTCCTGGCCCCCACTTTCTGTTTCACCTTGGCCTTGGGCTTCACAGGCAGTGGGCGGATCATAGTTGTGTCAGTCTGAGGGAGATGTCAAGGAAAAGGCCAAAAGAGGGGATTGGGGTGCAAGGCAGAAAGGCTGAGACTGGGGGTGGGCCGCCCTGCTGTACTCAGCGAGGCCTGGCTCTGCACTCATGAGGCTGCAGCCCCTGGCAGGCTGGGGCCTGGGGCACCGGTGAGGGATGGTGTGGGCTCGGTACCTCAGCTCACCCAAGGCCACAGAACAAGGATACAGGCTGGATGAATTTTGTCCGGCCCCCAAGACCGTCGAAGCCTGTCCTTACCTAAAGGAAGAGATGAGTGGACCAGGCTAACGAGCTGCGGGGGCTGGCCACCGCGCCCCCTCCCGAGACGCTGGCACTTGCCACCTGTGGGAAGCCACACTCACTGCATCTGTGCTGCGGCAGGGCTCTGCCCTGGCTCTCTTGGGCTGTTTCAGGCCCAGGACGGCATTCCGGATGAAGAGAGGGAAGGCGCCAGCCAGCTCCTCATCTGGCTCTCCGGCGCAGTGCTGGCCACCCAGCGAGAGCTGGGCCTCCTGCAGGGGACACGCCAGTGCCGGACTGGATGAGCTGGGTGGCAGCACGGAGGAGTGGGCAGTGGTGGTGGGACAGGATCAGGACCCCTGATGCCTCACCAGGAGGCAGGGAGGCCCATGAGCAGGGCTCCAAGGGTGGCTCCAAAGGGCTCGGTCCTGGGCCAGGGTCGAGAGGGCGCTGGCAAGACCCTGCCCTCACAGAAGCCCGGCTTCACACCCCATCTGGGCCAGGACTGGATGGCGACTGACTGGGGGGCCTTACCTGCCTGCAGCCTTTGGGCACTTTCTTGGGAATGTCCTGCATGGGAGAGCTGTGAGACATAAGGGCAAGAGTCAGGTGAGCGAGCACAGGGACAGGGTGGTCGGGCTCAAGACATGCCCCTTGCAGAGCCACCGTGTGGTACGGCCACTGTCGTGCTAGGCAAGGCCCCTCAGTGACCCTCTTTCCAAGTGCAGATCTGGGAACTGCTGGACAGTCGCAGCTGCCAGAGCGGTGGAGGCAGAGGAGGTTGGACCCTGTCCCAGTCTTGTGGTTTCCACTCAGGGGCAGGCTACTTCTAACGCTCCCCAAGCCTGCAGGCACCTCACCATGTCCCAGGCTCGGTGTGGGGCAGGACAGCCACCAGCCACAGGAGAAAAGCCATCACGCCCTGATACAGGCAGACGCATCCCACGAGCCCAGGCCTCGTCCTGTCTGCCCAGAGTGGGGCTACCATTGCAGGAGACCCTCAGTAACGTCAGTTGTCCATAAAGTACTCTCAGAACACAGGGCGGGCCATCTCCCGAGATGATCTAGATGTTTTGTGCAGGCAAGGTCTGCGGCAGAACAGATCACAGCCCCAGGCCCTGGCCTCCCATTCTCAGCTCGAGTTGGATGCAGTGTTTCCGTTCCATTCCTGGGGACCCTAGCAGCTGGATACCCTCTCCCCTGTATTTTCCTAGGTGGGTGGGAGCATGGTGACATACGACTGACCCTGTGGCTTCTCAAAGCCATGAGGACAGGGGCAGGGGCAGGGCCTGCTGACTCTGGCCCCTGCGCTCCTGTCCCCAGAGCTGTGTATGGCGGGGGGGGGGGGCACATGAAGACCATGGGAAGACCCTCCATTTGCTGCAATTCTGAGTGTGCAAAGGCTGATCCAAGTTGGGGGCACCCCAGGCTCCCTCACCTGCCCTGCAGGCCCTAAAGATGGTAGAAATGTCTCTAAAAGACCCAGCACCCAGAGGCCCCAGGCACCCACTTTCCAACTTTACAGCAGGGAAAAGACCACCCGAGGAGGCCAGAGTGCGGCCAGGCCCCGGGACGGCCCCGACTGCAGCCCGCAGGCGCCGGGTGCGTTGCTCACTGCCGTGCGGCACAGGTACCTCCGTCCCCGAGGGCGGGGGCGGTGGGAGCCCGGCCAGCTTTCCCTGTTGCCCTCTCACTGGGCCTCCCCCATATTCAGGGCCCCACATCTCGATTTCTTTCTCGCAGGCCCAAAGTCTTTGACTACGCGGAAACCTGCTCAGCCCTGGACCCCGCTTACCTGAGCAGTGAGAACCTACATGTGTGTACGGGCGTCGTTCTCATCTCCATGATGAACTGGGCTTGCGTGGCCAAGGAGACAGCTTCCCGCTCCCTGTGTCACTGCACCGCTAGTGAGGGTCCCACCCAACCCACCGCAGCTGCACACAGCCTCTCATGCCTGCCCCTGCGGGCTAGCCACCCAGGTAGAGGGTAGGGGCCTGGGCTCCGTGGTTTGAGACGGCTCTGCCTCAGACAGGAGTCTGAGAGGCATGCAAAGGAGGAGGAGGCGCAGAGTGGCTCAGGACTCTGGGGGACAGGCATTCTAAGAGCAAATACCCATCACACCATTGGCCAGTACTTGCCCCTACTGGGACCCTGCATTCCCTCCAATTCACATCCCAACACCCTTGCCTGAAGGGTGATGGTGAAGGGTAATGAGACAAGAGAGAGAGAGGCTTTGACAGAGAGAGTACTCAGGAGAGGAAAGGACAGGTGGCCAGAACCAAAGCCACAGTCAAGGCCAGGTGACCCTCACGCCCCATCAGCTGCTCAGAGCTGCCAGGGCAGGGCCTACAGAGATCGCTTAGCCACCCTCCCTCCAGGCTGTAGACAGGGCCAGGGACTATTGCTTACTGTGCCGCCTCTGGGGAGAGCTTCTTGGCATGGCCGCGCCGAACGCCGACGGGCCGGGCCGGGGGGGTTTCCACATCAAAGGTGGCATTGAGGTCGATCTCATCGCTGGAGGCGGGCCGCCGCAGCCTCAGGTTCAGCATCTCCACAGGGGCCGGGCTGGAGGCACAGACAGACTGGTCACTCAGGACCACAGGGGCAGCCTAGGACAACAGCCCCCCAAGCACCAGAGACGGCCCCATGGGGTCCTTGATGTCTTCTAAATACCCTCTGTATAGTTGGGGGTGCTAGTCACCTCCGAAGGCCACCCTAAAATGATGGGAGTGAAGGATAACCCTACTGCGACAAATGGAACAGGCAACCACCATCAGCACCCATAGATTCCCCGAAATTCTGGGAGCAGCATGGCCAGGGGGCTGCAGGCCCACATAGAATAAGTGAGTGGATGGGCCACAAGCCGAACAGGGAGGTGGGGGCAAGGGAAAGGGGCAGGAGGCCCCAGAAGTTGGAAGGGCAGGCTCCAGCAGCTAACTGGACGCGGGGAAGAGGGCGCAGAATGACTTCTCAAAGGACACTGAGAGTGGCTCAGTAAAAGGCTGGCTGGGTCACTGGTGCTGCAGTCTGTCTGGGCCCTCGGCTGGGCAGTCAGGTGAGAGATCCCCTGAGGATGGAAGACTCAGGAGCAGGCAGGAGTGGGTGCCCGCTCCAGGCAGGGACAGGCATCCCTTGGCCTCTTGGCTCCCTCTGCTGGCAGCTCCCATGCACACATTACCAGGACCAGAGGGGAAGGCTTCTGGAGGTTTCCCGTCTGTTTCAGAATCTTGGGCTGACATATGCATCTGGTGGGCCATCCCATAAACAGGTCGCCCGGAGACAGTCAACGCTGCTTCCCCTTCTGTGACCATCCATAGGCCCTCCCTGGTCCATCCTGGCCTCTCCTTGTAAGAGGCCAGAACTTGCCTCAAAGCTGCTTTCCAGCTAAATCTTTGCAGGAGGACCACCACCTTCATGGCCAAGCGGACCACCCACCCCGCCAGAGCCGGGGGGAGTGAAGACTCTTCCCAAGGAGCTCTTCCAGCTTGAGGCCTCGCACCAGCCCAGGGGCCAACCCACCTCTCTAAAACCAGGCGGTTCACGGTCTCGCTGTCCACTGGCGGCAAGTTCAGGGTTTCCTGCAGCATCGTTAGCTTTTTTTTCAGGCTCTTGGGGAAGGAGAGAGAAACGTGTGAAAGAAAGGCAAGGCATTGAGTGCAGAAAGACTGCGAGGACATGACCAACGCACAAGGCAAGGCCTCTGGGAACAGAATAAGGCCTGAAGCCCACTGTTGGGCTGTGGAGGCAGATTCCTTCCTCTGCTGATCTCGGGGCTGTAGGTACAGGACAGACTTTGACGGAAGACCCGCGATGCTCTCTGCCCAGGCTCCAGAGCAGGGTCAAGGTCCTGACCCACCCTAACCCAGGAGGATGCACGGAGCCCAGACCCACCAGCGCCGACTGGTGCACAGGTTCCAGGCACAGCTAGCCCAGCGCTGCTCTCGGAGGGCACACAAACCACCCCTCACTCCCCTTCAGCCGGGGTGACCCTCACCGCGATCTCCTTGTCAGCGCTCTGCAAGTCCTTCTGGGCCGACCTCAGCTCCCCCTTGGTCTGGTCCAGTTCCGAGTAGACTGTCTGCAACTACAAAGTACAGGGAGTAAGGACGAGCCAAGGGGTGGCCGCGTGCCCCACCCCCACCAGCTGCTACCCGGTGCATGCTCATGGCATACCAGGGCCCAGAAGATCATGGGGACACATGAGGGAGACCCAAGCTCCAGAAGGCTGGGCTGCAGTCCAGCAATGTCCTTCTGGAGCCGCCCAGAAGCAAGGGCTGTTCCTTATACCCTGCAGCCATGGATGCACCGGGCTCAGAAATAAGAGCAGCTATGCTGACCGAGTCGGGTCCTAAGAGCCTCCTATTCTGGGCCTGGTGCAAGAGCAGACCTCTGCAGCTGTCATATTTGGGACCTGTGCTCTCCTGCCAGCTGAGAGGTGCCCAGGAGCCAGGAAGAGCAGAGGGGAGCACGTGTTAGGAGCGTACCTACATGACCTGCCGCCCTAAACGGACAAGCCACTGGCCACAGCCAATGCCAGTGAAGGCCAGGAACCCGTCTCCGTGAGTCACCCGACAGCCCCACGGAATCGGCCGCACCGCCAGGCCCCGCGGCCTTGCTCAGGAGACGTGAGCAAGTGTGGGAAAAGAACAGCCACCTCTCCCTTCGCCCTCTGCTCCCCACTAAGGTACCTTGTTTTTGGAAGAAAATAAGTCCTTCTTCAGCTTGTCAGCTAGCTCCCCTGAGGCTTTCCGTGCCTCTTTTAGGTTCTCGTACTCTCTACACAGGGGCCGAAGAAAGAGAGGTCAGAACGAGACACCCACCGGTCAGACTGAGCACCAGCCAGACACAAAGCCCAGCCCACCCCCTCCCCTGCTCTCTTTCCTACTCTGATGCCTGAGCTCAGCAGGCTGGCGCTGAGGAGGGTCCCGCACCCAGTGTGGGCAGAGCCGTGCTGTGCCCGCCCTGCAGCTGCTGGTGGTTTGAGAAGGTGTGCAGGAAGCCCCGGCCTCACTCAGGAGGCCCCCTTTACCACCTGGCCCCCACAGGAGGCATCTGGGATCCTCAGTGCCTGTCAGCTAAGTGGCTGTTTCCCCAACCTCCTACCCACAGTACTGGAGAATCTGAGCGAAGTTTCTGACACGCGCAGGCAGGCTCAGTAACAGTGCTGATGGGAAACAGGCTGCAAATACGACGACGGGACTGGCAGCTCACAGCTGTGCTAGCCTCCTTAGAATAACGCTGCAATCACCCAATCCTCTCAGTAACCCTAAGAGGCTAGTCATTACTATCTCCGTTCAGTAAGCTGAGGGTCACAGAGGCTAAGAAACGGGCTCTGGCCACACGGGGAGAAGTAGGGTCAGGGTTCAAACCGAGGCAGCATGGCTCCAGAGCTTGCCCCTTAACTCTGCCTGCTCTGCCTTGCAAGAGAGGGGGAGCCGGTGGAGAGGCATGGCTGGGGTGCCATGGCTCGGCTCCTGGGCTTGGACAGAGGGGCCAGAGTACACACTTCTTGAGGGATACGCAGTACACAGCCAGCTGCTCCACCGCTGACTGGCCCACGCCCATGTCTCGGATCATCTCCTCCACTTCAGGCCGCTGGCTCTTGAGTAGGTGCTCAATCCTGAAAAACACCCAGCCCACGGCATTTAAAATCCGGAGGCTGATGGGTAGGTACCCAGTGCAGCTCTACCTCCCCTTGCCACTGTTGCTATGGTGACAGCCTGGCCTGCTAGGATGCTTTAGCAGGCGTGTCTGCCCAAAGAAAGGCCCCACAGCAGAGCTGAGCACAGCTGCAGGGGGTGCTGCTGGGGAAGAGGGGGTCTGACAGAGGTCCTCAAGGTCAGGAGCTCCCGGAGAGCAGTTCTTGGAGCAAAAGACCTGCTAGATCGTGTGGCCACAGATAACCGGTGCCCAGAGCCCGAGCAAAGGGACCCAGCTGGCCTGAGTCCCCCCTGTGGCCCATGGAGATTAGAGCCACAGAGGTGACTCAGCTCCTGCTGCAGTCCTGTGCGCTCTGCCACTCGGGCGCCCTGGGAGCAAGGCACGGCCCGCCCCAGCTCCAAGCTCACCGCTCCATGGTCTGCATCTTGCCCCTGAGTCGGCGGGCCTCCTCCCGTGCTTGTCGGGTCTCATCCTGCTGCTGCTCCAAGAACTTCATCTGCTTCTGAGGAGCAAACACACCCACACATACCTGTTGCTCGGGGGCGGTTCCACCCTAGGACGCCCTGCTCTTGCAGATGCTGAGAACCACGTGTCCCCAAGCCTCAGGGGGCAAGGCTCCTGGGCCCCACTCTAGCTTGTGTTTTTTCCGCTGAGAGGCCCTAGGCCAGCAGCTTCGTCACCTCCTTGCCTGCATCCCCGAGACAGGTCTTACAGTAGGTGCAGCCCACTGCCAGCACCCCCAGGCCCCTTGTGGGCTGCCACACTCCTGTGTCCCGGCCTCATGGCGCATGTTGTGCAGAGAGCTGAAGAAGCCCAAAGCCCAAAGCCAGGCCTCACTCTCCACCATCCAGATACATGACAGCAACCAGGACAGCGGGGCTGAGCCAGGGCAGCTGCCGGGCTGCCCTCGGCACAAGACCACCCCACCTCTGGGAACGCCGTCAGAGATGCCTGCTCTGCAGCCAGGTGCTGGTCGCTCTTTCCCCTCCACTGGCCAGGCCACGTGATCCAGACCAGCCACCGAGCGGGAGCATGGACACTGAGCACCCCCGGGCCCAGTCTGTTCACAAGGATGCTTCCCTTCCCCTTTCAAATGGCGTCCCGCAACGACTGCTCCCGGCTACAAGGCCAGAATACCAATTGTGGGTTCGGATCAATCGCCGCATGCCCCTTGGAGAGCAAGAGGCTCACCAACCCCGGCTGATAGAAAATTCATCTGGATCTAGAACGGCTGGCTCTGCAGGCTTTGATCTGCCCGGTCAGCTCAGCACAGCCAACTTCAAAGGCCTCTGCTCCTCCCTGGGGCGCTGTTTGATCTGGCTCCAGAGAGCGGCCCAGCCAAGCACTAGAGTGCGGATAGCGGTTTCTCCAGGCTGGCTTCGTTGGTGGAGTACAAACCACTCTGGAACCAGGGCCCAGCCTCACCAAGGTCATGGCTGAGCAGTCCCTCCATGAAGTGCGGGGAAGCCCTCACCTCTCCAAACTACTTGGGACAAAATGTGTAAGTGCGGTCAACGTGGCCTTTTTCTCACGAGCTGGGTGGGTACAGTGTGGGTGCCTGCGGACCAGTGGATTCGCCTCCATTTTACGGCGCTGCTGAGCTGCTGCCCGAGGCAGACCCGGGGGAGCCCAGCGTGGCGAGCCCAGGGCAGGGGCCCGTCTCCTGTCAACCGTGCCCACAGGACCGGGACCTACCTTGAGGGTGGAGCACAGCATCTCGGCCTCGTCCAAGGCCCTCTGCAGAGACTCCACGGTGGCGTTGCGCTCCTCCAGGGTGGCCCGCAGAGTGTCGATGATGTCCTGGCTGTCCCGTTTCTCCCTCTCTGGAGTGGGTGGGGGTGGGGAGGGCAGGGACAGACCCACCTACCTATCAGCGCGAGAACCCGGGCTTCTGGGCTCTAGCGCCCCCACCCAGAGACAGGTGAGGAACGAGCCCCAGGCCAGAAGACTCGGGGGCAGGCTTCTCTCCCTGGCATGCCCCAAAGCAGGGGAGCCGAGCTCAAATCTCACTCACGGGATGAGACCCTCTTTCTGCGGCTGGGGTCTACCTGAGTAAAGATTCCACTGCTCCCCACTCCCATGGGCCTAGTTACTTCACCATCCCAGAAGTCATGCAGGTTCCTGACAAACTCCGTGGCCGGCACCTCTCCTACAAACACTCTGGTGCATCAGGGAGCCCCTCCCAGCCCGAGTCCCGGGCAAGGTGGATGGCTTCGTCTCCCTTTCAGTCACGGGCGCTGGCAAGACGCTCGGGCGCACAGAGCAGGGCGAGGCCCTGGCCCCACCAGCAGGCCGGAGGCTGTCCTCCCAGCACCGCTCCCGCCAGCTCCCAAGTCCAAGGCTGCCCACAGCCCCGTGTCTCTTGCTAACTCACCTTTCTGGGAAAGCTGGGCCCTGACGTTATCCAGTTCATTCTGTAAGGCAACATCCACCATAAGCAGCAGCAAGACACCACAGCCAGCCTCCCCTCGGCCTCCCACAGGCCATGGGCAGCCCCGGGAGGGAGGGTGAAGCCTGCTGCTCTCTGCCCTACCTCAAGGCCAAGCTAAACCGACAATGCAGAGATACAGCTTGCTTCAACTCTGTGTGCCTCTTTAAAAACTAGGCGAGATGGGGGGAGATAATCTCAGGGACAAGCCCCCCCGACAGGGAAAGAGGCAGAACAGAGGTAAGAGACGTGAAGCTGGGCCTGTGCTCTCAGTCTCCTGGCAGCGGCTTCCGCTGCTTCCCCGGCCCGGGGCCGCCGCACCCTCTCTGGACACCAGCTGCTCTCGGTGGGGACACAAAGCGGGCATAGGAAGGACCCTGGGCTGCCACGCCTTCCCTCCACCCCGGGGTCCTGCCTGCTTCAGCCCACCTTTCTTCCAAGCTCTATGCTGGCTCTGTGTACCACAGATCTCCAGCCCCAGAATCGAATATGGTCGGTGAGCCAGGACAGCTCTGAGCCCCTGGGTGAAACCTCACACGTGCTAGGCTCCAACCAGGCTGTGTGAGCCTCTGAAGCCTGTGTGTGCACTGCGGAATGCTGCTGCAGAACCACGGAGAGGCTGGGGCAGAACTGAGCCCAGCTCTCGCTCAGGAGTCCAGAGGATTCAACATCCCCATGGGCAAGAGAGGGGCCTCGTCCATAAGCAGGAAAAGCAGGCTCTGCAGAAGCAAAAGGCTTTGCCAAGGGTCCATGAGGGTAGCTGGATGGAACCCAGACAAACCCTCCTCCAGATCGCCCTTCCCGGGTCAGCTCAAGACTCAGAACCTCACGTGCGACCCAGTAGGTGGGTGAGCCCCGTGTGGCCAAACTCTCCACTCAGACTCGGGCAGGCGCGTTCGGTGGCTGGGCCAGTCAATGTAGGCCGAGCACCTCGAGGTGAAAGTGGTGAGTGGGGAAGGGTGTGCAAGGGCTGCCTGAGAAGAAAAACTACCCCTGGGCCCCTGGCTCCTGCCACACGCAAGCAGGATGCGTTCCAAGCCCCTGCCTCCCTGTCTCCTAGATCTGGCTTTGAAAGCTGGAAAGAAATGGAGCTGCCTTTGTTGCCCATATCACAGGGAGAACACGGCTTAAAACTGGGAGCAGTTACCATGACGATGAACATGCTGGCTTTAAGCACAAAAGCTCCATGTTCCTGAAGCGGTGAGGTTTCAAGGACATCATGGCACCCTGGAGCCAGGGCCAAATGAGCCCTGATCTGACAGATGCCCAGCAAATTAACCCTCAGAGTCCAGGTTCACTTGCGAACCCCAGTCCCACTTCCTCGAGAGATTCTGCCAATCCAGCCCCCTGTGCACAAAGGAAGCCGCACCTCAGACTTGGAGGAAAAGCAGCAGGAGTGTAGGAGGGAACGCGCCAGCCCCGCCTGCAGTGTGGGTTTCTACCCTGGCTGCACATGTGGTTTCCAGGGGCCCTGCCCTCCATTGCTGGCCTGAGACAGGCACAGGCACCTGGTCTGTGCCGAGCTCCCTGGGCAGTTTTGAGACACAGCCAGGTTTGTAAACAAAGGGCCCATATATCTTCCCTGGCTGAGGACTACAAGAGTTTTCTAATCTGTCCCCAACTGTCCAAGCAGCACAGTGGGCTGCGGAGGATGGTTGCAGAGCCTTGGCAAGGTGAGGGGGCCTTGGGAGAGGCACTCTGACCCTGGGTCGGAATTGCTTTGAAGTCCCAAAGGGAAGGTTCATGGGGCATGTCTCCAATGACGGTCCCTTGTTCTCTGCTCTCCTTGCCTCTGCCTTGAACTCTCTGCAAAGTCTCCCCTCCGGAAACCCACCTCCCACTCTGGGCACTCTCCCTGCGTGGGGGCAGAAAGAACTCTCAGAGGGCTGGGGGCTCAGTAGCATGAGACGCACTCTGGGTACCTTTAAGAATTCGGCGTCTAGGACGCCCTCCTCCTCCTGGGCAAGGTCAAAGAAGAGCTTGTTGATGATGGCTCTTTTGCCAACCTGGAGGGGGACAAGACAGAATGTGAGTGCACGGGTGGGTCCAGGCGGGGAGGACGGGGGTACGTGCAGCCCAACGCGCAGCCAGGCCTGTCCTCAGGCCTGAGCTTCCACGCCGCGTCCCTCGGAGGCAGACAACCTCCGCAGCCCTGTCGGTGCCCCAAGCTGGTGCCACTCCTGGTTGGTGGTTACTGAAGCCATGTCTCTGCAGACCCAGATGGTGACCACTCAGACGACTCCCCAACTCTAGGTGCCGGACATTGAGAAAATGGGGAAAGGCAGGGAAGGGGGCCAAATCTGCCCAGGGAGAGAATGATGCAGGCGATGAGCGCATCTGCCGGCTACCTGTGGGCATAAGCAGGCTACCTGTGGGCATAAGCAGGCCTGCCGATCCGCTCAAAAGCACAAGTGAGGTTCAACCAGCCTCAAACCATGAGGGTCCGAAAGGGTCAAAGAAAGGTGTCAGCTTCAAGACCTTTCATCATTCCTGCTCGCTGCCAAGGAGGACATGTCTTAAGCTGAGGTGCTTCCACCCCACCACCCTCACCTGGATTCGGCACTGTGGGCAGGTCCGACTGGGTGCCGTATCGAACCACTGGATGAGGCTGCAATGAGACGCAGAAAAACAGACTGGTGAGCCGCGGCTTGGCTGGAGACACACAGGCCAGGCAGGCACCCTGACCACAGAAGGGCCCGTCCTGCCCTTCCTCGACCAATGCCTGCCCAGAGAGCGGGGCAGCGCCACGGGCGTGACAGCACACCCCATGAGGCCTGCTGGTACAAGCAGTCCGACCACGTGGCCCTTTTTATGGCCCTGCTGGCTTGGTCCTTCCCACCGCTGAGCTGCTCTCTTGTGAACCTTCTAGGCTTTGACAGGGAGCGACAGTCAAAACCCAGGATCCCCCAGAGATGGAGATCCTAATAACACCCCCTTCTTTAGCTGGGACTCCAGAAGGCTATATTTTCAAAGGAAGGGAAAACTAGAAGTATAAGCAGGAAGCAGTAAAAGCAAAACACAGCCCAGCTTTGCATCATCTGTCTGGCTGGTCTGACAAAACCTCAAGCCTTAAACCTTAAAGTTGCCCCCCACGAGTGGACTCTCCCACGCCCGGGGACCAGGGAGAAACAGCGCTTTCGGGAAGATGATACCATCGTCCTAGGCCTCTTTTCTATAAATAACGTTTCAGATACTCCACACAACATGTAATCAAAGGTAACCATACACAAGAGAATACTACACAGCAATGAGAATGAATGAATCCACAACTATGAAGAATGTTATAAATGAATCACATAAACATAACACGGAGGAAGAGAAGCCAGATACCAAAAAAAGGCATACTGTGTCCGATTCCATTCACATGAAGTAGAACGGTAGGCAAAACTCATCTACGCTGCCGGAAGTCAGGGCGGTGGGTATCCTTACGTGTGCAGGAGAGGCGGTGAGGGGGTAACCGGAAGGGTGCACTAGGAGGTTTCTGGGGTGCTGACATCTTCTTTCCTGTCTCCTTCAGTTTGTGAAAATTGTACAAGCCATACCCTTACTATAGGTGTACTTTTATGTGATAGGTTATATTTCAACAAAAGTTTTTTTTTTTTTTAAATAAACAGTCACACAAGGAAAAAAGCGCTAGAAGTGCCAACCAGAACACACCCACAGAGACACCAGACACTGGAACTGTCAGATACAGGTCGCGACACTGCTAAATAGGTCAAACCAAGACTGAAAACATCGGCAGAGAATCAGAAAATAAAAGGTGACCAAACAGAAATGCTAACACTGAAAAAATGGCCAAAGTTAAGAATTCAGTGGATGAGTTTAACCGTAGTTTAGACACAGTTGAAGAATTAGTGTACTGAACGACAGGTCGGAGGAACACTGAGAATTGAAGAGATGTAAGTGCCCTAGGAGACACCGTGAGACAGTCCCGCATACACACAGTTAGGAGTTCAGACAGAACGTCAGAGAGAATGATGTCCTCCCCTGAGAAGTCTACATCCTAAGTTCTAAAACCTGTGAATACCTTACCTTATAGACAAGAGTGATTTTGCCGATGTGGTTCCTTAAGGGTTTTCAGATGGGGGGTTATCCATCCAGGTGTGCCCATGCGATCACAGGGACACTTACAAGTGGGGCAGGAGTGTCGGGAGTCAGAGGGAGGGATCTGAACAGGTAACACGGTGGCGTTGCAGACGGAGAGGGGCCATGAGCCAAGGGAAGCCCCACCACGAACCGTGGTTTCACCCGGTGCAACCCGTTTTGGGACTCTGACCTCTGGAACTATAACGTATTTGTGTTGTAAGTCACTAAATCAGCGGTAATTTGTTATCACGGAAATGAGAAGCTGACATAAAAGACATAATGGATAGGGGCAATACATGAAGAGATCGTTGCTGACAATTTTCCAAAATTAATTAAAGAAATCATTCCACAAAGTGAAGCAATTTAATGAATCCCAAATAAGAAAAATATTAACGAAGAGAGCTGAGGTGCCTAATTAATTGTCAGAAAAAACAGACTTTAAGGAGAAAAAAAAAGGTTACAAGAGACAAAGAAGGACTTTATATATCGATAAAAGTTTCGATTCAAGAAGCAATAACAATTAGACACCTAACGACAGAGCCCAAAAATATATGGGGGAAAAAATTGGAGAGAATCGAAGGGAGAAATAGATAGTTCTACAACAAAAAATGAAGATGTCAATACCCTATACTTTCAATAACGGGCAAAACAATTGGAAACAGAGAACGTGAACAACGAAATAAAGCAACTAGATCTAATAGACATATACTCCACCGAATAATAGCCGAATACTCATTTTTCTCAGGTGCCCATGCAACATTCTCCAGGATAGACCAACATAGTTGGGTCACAAAACAAGTCTTAACAACTTTTAAAAGGCTGAAATCATACAAAGTATCTTTTCTGATCACAATGGAATGAAACTAAAAATCAACAACAGAAGAAAAATGGACAATTCACAAATACAAGGAAATTAAACAACACACTCTTAAACAACCAATAGGTAAAAACAAAATTACAAGGGAAATTAGAAAATATCAAGTGAATGAAAACACAATATGCCGAAACTTATGAAACACAGCAAAAACAGTGCTAACAGGGAAACTGATAGCTGTAAACACACACATTAAAAAAGAAGACACCTGTTAGGGTGGCTATTTTAAAAACAAAACAAAAACAGAAAATAACAAGTGTAGACAAGGATGTGGAGAAATTGGAAACCTAGTGCAGTCAATGCGGAAAACAGTAAGGCAGTTTCTCAAAAAAATTAAACATAGCGCTGGCTGGTGTAGCTCAGTGGATTGAGCGTGGGCTGCGAACCAAGGGGTCGCTGGTTCGATTCCCAGTCAGGGTAGATGCCTTGGTGGCAGGCCAGGTCCCCAGTGGGGGCCATGTGAGAGGAAACCACACATTGATATTTCTCTCCCTCCCTTTCCCTCTCTCTAAAAATATATAAATAAAATCTTTTAAAAAATTAAACATAGAATTACCATATGATCCAGTAATTCTACTTCTGAGTATAACCCAAAAGAAATTAAAGCTAACCAAAATGGCTCAGTGGCTCAGTTGGTTGGGCATCATCCCACAAAGTGAAAGGTCATTGGCCCTGGCTGGTGTAGCTCAGTGGATTGAGCACGGGCTGCGAACCAAAGGGTGGCCAGTTCGATTCCCAGTCAGGGCACATGCCTGGGTGGCAGGCCAGGTCCCCAGTACAGGGCACACGAGAGGCAACCACACATTGATATTTCTCTCTTTCTCTTTCTCCTTCTCATCCCCTCTCTCTAAAACTCAATCTTTAAAAAAAAAAGGGAAAGGTCATCGGTTTAATTCCCAGTCAAAGCACAAGCCAGGGTTCAGTCCCTGCTCATGTCACAAACAATCGATGCTTCCCTTTCTCTCTTTCGCCCTCCTTCTCGCTCTCTCTAAAAATAAAATGAATAAAATATTTTTAAAAAAAGAAATGAAAGCAGGGATTCAAACGTACACTTGTACACCAATATTTATAGTAGCATAATTCATCGTAGCCACACATGGAAACAAACCAAGGTCCATTAACAGATAAAGGGATAAGCAAAATGCGGCATTTCCATACAATAGAATATTATTTAGTCTTAAAGGGGAATGAAACTCTCACCCTGGCCGGATAGCTCAGGTGATTAGAGAGTTTCCAGATACCAAGGTTGTGGCTTCGATCCCAGGTCAGGCCATATACGAGAATCAACCAATAACTACGCAAATGGGTAGAACGACAAATCGATGGCTTCTCTCTCTCTCTCAAATCAATTTTTTAAAAATTAAAAAATATTCTTTTAAAAAAAGGAATACAATTCTCAGACATGCTATGGTATGGATTAACCTTGAAAACATTATGCCAGGCTCAAAAGAACACATATTGTATGATTTCACTTTTATGAGATACTTAGAATAGGAAAATTCAAGGAGACGGAAGGTAAAATACAGGTTTCCAGGGGTTTCGAGGAAGGGGACAGAGAGCTATTGTTTAAAGGCAACAGCATTTTTGTCTGGAATGATGGAAAAGTTCTGGAAATAGACAGCGGTAATGGTCACACAACATTGTTAATGTACTTAATGCCACCGACTTGTACACTTAAAAATGGTTCAAACGGAAGGCATCTTTTTTTTTTTTTAAGATTTTATTTTTATTTATTTTTAGAGAGAGGGGAAGGGAGGGAGAAAGAGAGGGAGAGAAACAGCAATGTATGGTTGCCTCTCACATGGCCCTCACTGGGGACCTGGCCTGCAACCCAGGCATGTGCCCTGACTGGGAATCGAACCAGGACCGCTTGGTTCCCAGCCCGCACTCAATCCACTGAACTACACCAGCCAGGGCTGGAAGGCATCTTTGAGCCCACCAAGTCAACCCATGCGCAAAGCTCACCCTCAAAAGTTAAAAAAAAATTATGGACAAAAAGTTATCATTGAAATTAGATGGTGGCAGACATATCCAGGGAATACTGTGGGAATCTGATTCCTCTATGAATCCCTGTGACAGAGACCATGTGGATAGACAATGACAAGTAGTGGGCAACAGAACAACATCGAAATGGTGGCAAAAGGAGGAAATACACATTAAAGCCTCAGAGAGCATAAACAATGGCATGTTCACCCCTCTCCAAAGGGCCTACTTTAAAATATGGTTGTGTACTTTTTCATAGTGAATGATTTTTTGTTAAATACTTTGTAACAGTCCAAAAATGGCTAAAATGGTAAGCTGTGTGTTATATACTTTTACTACAATAAAAAAATATATAGCCAAAAAAGGAAGAGAAAAGAACGGTAAAGTTTGTTATGCATATTTACCACAATAAATAAAGGAGCAAAGGGGCTCTGAACCAGCCCATCCGCAGCTGCTACAGGAATCTTTCCCCACCATCTGTACTCAATAGAATGATCCCAGAGGGTTAGCAGCACGGCTTGATCAGGGAGCTCCTCCTTGTCCTTAGATGTTAACTGAGTTTTGCTTGCGGTGTCCGACCAAAGAGATGACTCTGGACAGAAGCGTTCCAAACCACCAAGCAAACCCCAACAAATCGGATAGCCAGAGGCCTACCAGGTTTCTACCTCGAAGAAACAAAAGGGCTGGACAGTTTGGTAAAAGCTCACCTCCGCCCGGGCTAATAGTTTTGAAGTCACATCTCTTCGCAAGCCAATCACGAATGTCCCTACTCCTGTCTTCACTGAACTAACTCGGTCCCTCTGGACTCAGTTCAGCTGTCACCTCCGGCGGAAAGCCTGCCCAGACCCTCCTCTGCCCAGGTCGGAAACCTCCTGTGGGGTCTCGTCTAGTGCCATCCTCATCACCCGTCTGGGATCCGGGGCTGGCAGCCCAGAGGTCCGACACCCCACAGTCCTGTAGCCGTACAGGAGCGAGAGCCCAGCCCCGAAACAGTGGTCACTCACCACTGCAGGTGGAAGGTGTGGCCGCAGTGGATGGCGGCCACGTCGCGCGAGTGGTCGAAGAAGTCGGAGCAGATGGTGCATAGTGCACGGATAGGCATGATCACTGGACTCAACCGGCCCAGGCAACCGAGGAATCCGCGAAGAATCCAGCTTCTTGGCCGCGCCCCCGCGCCTCAGCGACTTCAAATTTGGCTCTACAGCTCGACTTCCGGGGTAGGACCGGAAGTGGCTGCACGAAACGTGATGGTAGACCTGAAGGTTGAGTTCGGATTGGACGAACCCTAAAAGGCGGGGCCTAACGGCCCTGCGGCCAATTAGAATCACGGGGTGGAGCGCGGGCCGGAACCAGTGGGAGGTACAGCTCAGAAGGTTCTGGGGAAGATAACCCGCACAGTAAGAGCTCGGCGCGGGATCGGGATCGGGAGCAGCTATGCTGCTGGCCAGGACGCTTTCTGGGGCAAACCAGCGCTGATGCGAGGCTTGCCAGTGCGGCACCGGCTCCTCGGCCCTGTTCTCTCAGGGCAGCATTCTCTGAACCTCGGGAGAGTAAAGACCGCAGCCGTGGGGGAAACGGACGATGATCCCGATGGAGAACGAGTCCCCTGCGCTTGGACAGTGGTGGACCGTACGCTGGAAACCCACAGTTCCCACAGACCACCCTCAGCCTTCGGCTGTTGAGTCATCTTGGAAAGATGGACACAGGTCCTAACCCTTCAGGGCATCCTGAGCTCACTCTGGCTTTATCCAAGCAAGGCACAACGGACGATTCCCAAGTTTGGAGGCGGCAGGGTTAAGCTCTTAGTTCCGGAGGATCAGCTATGCCTCTGAACTGTAGTGGGGCTGGAATTTTGGAGGCCCAGATGTGTCATAGACCAATGACTAACCAACCCTTGTTTCTTATTCCCACACCACAGAAGTTCTCTTTGGGTCTCCCCCAGAGAGTGAGTTCACCTGGGCCGGTAGGGGCTGAAACAAGTCTTCCTGAGTTGTCACTCTCAACTATTTTTAGCAGAGGTACCCCCTCTCTCCAGAAAAAACCTTATGCAGAGCCCATCATATAGAGCTGGTTTGTCCCACCTGAAGCAGACTCAGAGTGAATCCTTTGGGCCTATGTGGAAAGCACAGGCGTTGTTCCCAGGAAGGAGTCTATACAGAGGGCCACATAGAGGCTTTGTGCAACGCCCACCCTGCACCCTCTCCCCACCGTGGCTATCGGCAAGGGCTCTCACTGGTGGCTGGGTTTTGGTGGGTTCTAGTTCTATGCCTAGGTCAAGACCAGGACTCCCTGTGAAACAGGACTTGTCAGGACGGCAACCCAGAGGTTATTCCTTGGCCCAAGTCCCTCCCAGGACCCATCATCCATATGGATTGCTACAGTCCAAAGGAACCCGTCACCACCGTCAAGGAATGCACTGTGGTGAGGGTGATCTGCATTCTCAGCCAAAGCAAGCCACATGGCACTGTGCACAGGCCACTGTCTGTGAACCTGCTTCCAGCCTCTCCCCTCCCCACTGCCTTCCAGGGGCCCCTCCCCAGTGAGACAGAGGAAGCAAAGGCAAGAGGGTGGCAAGAGGCTTTGGCAGGGTGACATTTATTTGCCAGGTTCAGCAGGCACAATTAGCCCACTGATCTTCATACACCGGAGCAGACCCACAGGCATGCAGGGAGAAGGGCAGGACTGCCACCAGAGTGCCGAGCAAGGGCCGGGACCGGTGTGGCTGCCTGCCCAGGCTGTGGTGGGGTCTGACAAGGGCACCTGCCAGGAGCCTCCATCAGGAAACTGGGGAGCCTTATTCCACTTCCTCATCCCAGCATGGCTCAGGGGCACCTGGGCCTCTCTCTGAGCTCTGATAGAAGGGAAAGAAAGTCAGACATAAAGGGGGTTCCTCTCTCTAGTTTGTTGTTGAAGTGGGAGAGAGAAAATCTGCCTGTGAAGGGCACACCCCCAAGTCAGACTGTAGGACACTGCCAGGCAGCAGGCCCCCTGGGATGGGTACACTGTAAACTGCTCTGGAAGGTAGCCATATGGGAAGAGCCAGGGGATATCAACCCTTCCTGTTTGGCTGATGGTAAGGACCCAGCTAGGCTGGTGCACTAGGTATTGGGCCTGCACTCTGTCCTCCCAGTTCTTATCACCACATCCTAATTGCTCCTCCTTCCCCACACAGGCTCATGGACTCAGGGCACAGGGAAACCCACTGCAGGACCCAGGAGGGCAGGAAAGAGCACAAGGGTCTTGGGAGGGGCTTCCCAGGGACAAAGATGGAAGCTTCTACCTTCCTCATTCTTTCTCCCTTCCGAGGACCCTTGCAGCTACCCACATGCTCCCAACCATACGACCAGTCTTGTCTTAAAGCATACTGCCCTAGATTTCTGCATCTTCTGTTCCAGCCTGTGCCCACTCCTGCAGCAGCCCACATACCACAGGCACATACCTCCACGTGTAGAAGCCTAAGACCGCTGACAGGGCCTCGCTGGAGGACCAGCTCTCAGGGCAAGGCCACCCAAGTTTAGGGCCTGGGAGAGGATGGGACCTGCAGGGCCTGCCTGGGGGGATTGTGAGGCAAAAGAGGAAGGGGAGCAGGGACCTCCTGAGTATCCCTAGAGCAGCATCCCACAAGAAACAAAACCGGTGAAGCTAGCAAAAGACAGTAAAGCCACGAGGAATCCATGCAGGGGCTGGGGCCGGTCCTGCCTCTGGCTCGCTCTCCTCTCTCTCTCTTTCTCTCTCTCTCTCTCACACACACACACACACACACACACACACAGGAGAGATGAGATTGCTCTCCCGTGGCCCCCAGACACGCCCTACACTGAGAGGCAGGGGCTGGGGGGAGCAAGGGCATCATGCCAGTGACTCTATATACAGTGAAAAGCCCCTCATCCACTCTCCCACCCTCCTGCCCTTCCCCGCCCCCCCACCAGCCTGCCCACTCAGCTGGTCTCCTCCCTCTGAGACCCGGCAGAGCCAGCAGCCTCTTCCCCTTTACTAGAGGGCAGGGCCTGGCCTGTGGCGCCCCCTGGGGCTCTGCTGTCCGGCTGGGCCAAAGCCGGCTCAGGGGTGGCACTGCTTTGGCTGGTGGGCACAGTGCTCTCTTCTGCGGCTGGCGTGGCTCTCCCATCAGTGGCTGGAGTAGCACTCCTGTCAGTGGCTGGCGTGACGCTCCCATCGGTGGCTGGGGTGACACTGCCATCAGTGGCTGGGGTGACGCTCCCATCTGTGGCTGGGGTGACGCTCCCATCTGTGGCTGGGGTGGCACTACGGTCTGCAGGAACTACATTATCGCTCTTTGCAGCATCACCTGCCGTGCCTGAGGTGGCACTGCCCCCAAGAGCTGGGGCAGCTGCACCTGCAGCCCCGGGAGTGGCAGTGTCTGTGGCTGGGGCAGACGGGGCTGCGGCAGTGCCGGACTGCTCTGGCGCCCGGAGCCGTTTCATGAGAGTCGTCACTCGGACAGCTTTCTGAAAGGAGGGCAGCGAGAGAGGTCAGAGTTAGGGTTACGGACGATGAATCCATTCCTTGGCAAAGGCCAAGCCCAGGCCTTTCCCATGATGCCCCTGGCTGCCTCTGGTCACCCCAGGACTAGGCACCCGACTGCTCAGCGCACTCACTTGACATAATGGCTGCAGCTACGCTGTGGGTGGGGAGAAGCCTGTATGTGTGCAGGCAAGAGACTGTGGGTGCCAGAAGGAGCACTTGGGACCATTCCAGGAAAGAGCCATCCAAGTCTTACCTTCCACTTAGCCCTGGCAAAGTTCTTTTCGATCTGGGCGCAGACACCATCCTTGATGTTTTTATCAGAAGCAGCATTGCCAGAAATCCTGGAAAGGGTGCAAATGTGTCTGGATCGGAAGTGCAGCCTTCATGGAGGCTCTGCCCAGCCCTTTCCTTGTAAGATCCAGGGATTACCAGGCAGACCGTCTGGGCTCTGGCTGCTCCCTAACCCCCACTCAAGGCCTCTGGATGGGACCTGCTAGGTGTGAGGAGGACAGAGGCCTGGCCTCGCCACTTGTCTTCATTGGGCCCTGCTCACCACTCATGGGAGATGGCCTCTTCTGCAGTGATCCGCTGGTCTTGCTCCACCTCCATCAGCCTTGTGACCAGGTCTTTGGCTGGGGACAAAGCCAGGGAGAGGCTAGGCATGGCACCCCATCTCACTGTCTAGAAGTGGTGGATGGGCTGGGGGGTAGGAGCAGAATCCGGCAGAGGAGGCTGAGAACATGTCCCCCACACCAACCCTTCGCTGTCCCCGGACATGGGCACCTCCTCACCCGCCTGGGAGATGTCGTCCCAGTACGGAGAGTCAAATTCATAGTCGCCAGCCAGGATCTTGCGGAAGAGATTCTTGTCATGATTCTCGTAGTCATCTTCCTCCACCTCCTCATAGAAAGGCGGATTCCCTGAAAGCCTGCATGAGGGCCAAAGGGCAAGGTCGCCCAGGAAGGCCAGGGGCACAGGCCCCCACGCCACCTGGCTGTAAGCCTCTGTCTGCCCGTGCACTCACAGGATGTACATGATGACTCCGATGGCCCAGCAGTCCACCGGGCGTCCATACCGCTGCCGGCCGACCACCTCCGGGGCTGCAAATACGGTTCCGATCGGTTGGTCGGTATCGGGCCTGCCAGGCCGGTACCGCTCACACCCACGCCCTGGAGATCCCCCTCCTCCTCCCCAGAGCCACTCTTCGAAGGCTGCTTCCCACCCTGCCCCTTTCCCGCCTCCGCTTGCCCAGGTACTCGGGGGTCCCGCAGGGCTCCTTGATGAGGCCGTTCTCCAGCTTAGCCAGGTGGAAGTCGCTGATGACAATCTTCGAGTTCTTCAGTCTGTTGTAATAAACCAGGTTCTCCAGCTGCCCGGCCAGGGGTGGCGTGTGGGTGGGCAGAGAAAGATCCCATGAGGAGAGGACCTCAGAGGCTGGACAGAGTCCCCCAAGTACTGCCCAGTCCAGCCCCAGGCCAGCTGCCAGTCGACCCTCTGAGCAGGCTCCCGGCCTCACCTTGAGGTTCCTGTGCACGATCTTGAGCGAGTGCAGGTAGGCCACCGCCTCCAGCACCTGCCGCACCACGTTGCTCGTGTCTCGTTCCGAGTAGTAGCCCTGGTCCAGGATCCAGTCAAACACCTCCCTCCCCGTGGCCCTGAGGGACACCAGCCCCTGAGCCCGGCGTGGGCAGGATCGGGGGTGGGGCAGGAGCCCTTGGGCAGGCTGCCCACACCGGGTAGCTGGCTGGGCAAGGCACGGGGACTGGGACCCCAAGGATCCAAGCAGGGGGCTTTCCCTGGCTGTGGAGGATGGAGGAATCGTGAGACCCCAGACCCACACTCACAGCTCCAGGAAGATGAAGTACTCCTTGCGGGTCACAAACACATCCACCAGTTGCAAGATGTTGGGATGTTTCACCCTGGCAGCAGAGGGAAGAGCCAATAGGGGCGGGGCGAACCCCTGAGAGAGTGCTGCTGGTGCCGCCATAGCAGACTAATGGCCAGAGGCCCGTGCTGCTCAAGGCCTCTGCCCTCCGAGCCCTGCCCTGCTGCCTCCCCCGGCCCCCGTTCCCCATCCCCAGGCCTCACGCTTACATCTTGAGGATGCCTATCTCGTTCTTGGCCGCCTTCCGCACCTTGCGGCCATCCCGCTTCTGGAACTTCTTGCAGGTGTGCAGCTTGCCTGTCGTCTTGTCCTTGGCCCGGAAGATCTCACAGAACTCCTCACTGCAGTGACAGGCACCCGCTCGGCCCTGGCCTCAGCTTGGGCCACACGCCACTCTCCTTGCCCACCCACTCTTGCCCACCAGACCGGCACTCACGTTTTGATGACCTGTCCCAAATCATATCTGTCAGTCACCTCCGACGGCTGGTTATAGTTCTTCTTGTCACCCAGCGTCACACACCCAAACGGCATTGCCGGGCTCTGAGCTGCGGGCAGGATGGGGTCTGGCTCAGCTGTACCACTCCCCACTGCTCCCCACAACATAGAGGTCATCCCTGGGAGACCCCAGCCTGGCTCAGGCCACACCAGGGGCAGAGTCTAGGGCAGGAAGGGCCAAGCGTGGTCAGACTCGGGTCCTGCCCCTGCTTTTCTGGCTGCGCCTCCAGCCACTCGGCTTGCCTACCTGAACTCCAATAGCTCCTGCTTATAAAAACGATATTAAACTGACCTATCAGGGAATCACTTTGTAATACATACACTGACAAGGGTGATTGAAGGATTTCTTTACATTTCAGCTATTTTACAGGCCAGGGGGGCTATAACCACCCACCCCTCAGTCAGGGATATCCGAAAGTCTAAAGACACCAAGTGTTGGCAAAGGCCACGGGAAGCACACGAGCGCTGCCCGTGGAGGGCGCGTCTCCCGCCCCTTGGGAAAGCAGTTTGCTGAAACCACGGACGTCAAACATACCCTATGAATCAGCAATTGCACTGCTAAATATACGCCCGACAGAAATACATATATCTGTGCACCAGGGCGCTCATATCAGAATGCTCACAGTTGCAATATTCACAGTTGCCAAAAACCAGAGACAACCCAAATATCCATCAGCCCGGTGCCACTGGGTCATGACACAGTCACACAGTAGACCGTCACACGACAGTGGAAGTGATGTGGCCATAGCAATGCCCAGCCACAGCGCGCAGCTCACCGTGCTGAGTGAAAAAGACACAAATGGATACTTAGAGTGTGATTATATATTCTAGAATCAATATGTTATCAGTTATAGAATCAACATGAGGCTCCAAACAAGCAGAACTAACCCGTGTTGTTTGAGGACATAAACATATTGGCAAAACTACAAAGAAAACTAGGAAATAAACACCATGAGTCCTTCTAAGAGAAAGAAAGGGGCTGCGATTGAATCAGGACACCTTGGGGGATTCTGTTGGGCCTATTTCTGAACCGACATGATGGTTTTACAGCTTCACAATAATTTGTATAAATGTACAGACAAGTTTTGGCACATTCCTAAATTTTTGTTATGTTTCATAATAAAAAATGTTAATAAAAATATGGTCACCCAAACTAAAGAATACTTGAAGGCTATTAAAGAGAATACAGTAGCCCTGGCTGGTGTAGCTCAGTGGATTGAGTGCGGGCTGGGAACCGGAGGGTCCCGGTTCGATTCCCAGTCGGGGCACATGCCTGGGTTGCAGGCCAGGTCCCCAATGAGGGCCATGTGAGGGGCAACCATACATTGCTGTTTCTCTCCCTCTCTGTCTCCCTCCCTTCTCCTCTCTCTAAAATAAATAAAATCTTTAAAAAAAAAAGAGAATACAGTAGATTGAGCTCTGGCTGGTGTGGCTCAGTTGGCTGGAGCATCGTCCTGTGCACCAGAAGGTTGTGGGTTCGATCCCTGGTCAGGGCGCTTACGGAAGGCATCCAGTCGATGTTTCTCTCTCACATCACTGTTTCTCTCTCTCCCCATCTCTCCCCACCCTTTGCACTCTCTCTAAAATCAATACATTTATTTAAAAATAAAGTAGATTGAATAAGCTGCTGCGGACAGTCTCTGAGATACGCCATGAAGTGAAAAAGCAAGGGACAAAATGGTAGGTAAAGGGTGCTGCTATTTGGCTGAATTTTTAAAAATTTACCTGCCATGTTTTGGGAGGACAACTAAGAAATGAAGAGTTCTCTTTGGTGCAAAGAGTTGGTGTCAGAGGGACAGGTTCATATCTTTCGTTTAACTTTCCGTTAGGGTTTCTACTATGATTATGTGGGTTGATTCACTAACCACTGCATTCAGGCACTGTGCTTGTGGGGGGCGGCGGTCCTCAGAAGCAGAAACCCTGCCCCGGTAGAGAAGCGAGGAAAGACTGAGGAAGGAAGAAGCAGCTCAGGGCCAGGCCTTAGAGCGGGAGCATTTGCCGGGAGGCGTGCAGGGCTAGTGGCTGGAAAAGGTCCAGAGAAGCAGCCGAAGCCTACCTGGTGCCTCACTGCTGGTGCCCACAGGAGACCTGGGTGCTTAGGTCCAGGGGAGAGGCTGCTGTCCAGGGGTGGGTGTTCCAAGCACAAGGGTGACCACATGCAGAGCTGACTGCAGTGGGCTGCAGGCACTCTGGCACCTGGGGCACAGCACCCCACAGGTCAGCCCAATCGCCACCTGCAGTGCTGGGTGGACCGACTCCGTGACCCAACGGAAAGGCACTCATAGTCCTTGCTCAGAGGCAAACTTCGGGAGGAGAGCAGGAGACAGTGTCGGGACCTTTGCAGACCTGACCCAGAGTCTGCCTCCATAATGCCTGGTTGCTGGGACACTGGGGCTCCAGCGAGCTCTGCACCGAGGCTGCTTTCAGCCGGCTCTGGCTCTGCTGGCTGCAAGTTATTGCCCCTCCACAGTGATTAGCACTTGCTGCTCACAGGGCCTGGGCAGGGGCCTTGACGACATAGATGCTCCCCTAGCCGAAGTCACTCACAGCCACAGGGTAGTGGAGAAGGAAGGAAGCCACCACCAGAGGACGGAGCTTGGGTGAGAGGGACTCTGCCAGCCGGGATCCAGGGCCAGGGCCCACACAAGCCCCACGGCCAGCCCCAGCTGCGGCTCTCTCCCTCCCTCCCAGGCAGAGGTCACCCACTTCCCAGGGGTCGCAGTCCTGGAGGTTCTCCCTCAAATTTGCCCTCAGCATCAGGGAACGAATTCTATCGTTCCCTCTTCTGGGTTGTTTGGGGCTCGGGGACTGCAAACATTTTTCATCAGCGTGATTCCAGGCACGGCTTAAGCCATCTTGTGAGGCGCTGCAGAGGCGAACAAGAGAAGCTTTGAAGATCATCCCCGACTGCGTGTCTTTGCCACCGTGGTCACAGCCCTGCTCCTGCGTCTGCCGGGGAGGAGCATGTGGCTAGAATCCCACTCTCACAGCTGATGGCAGAGGTGCAGTCGCCCACCCCTGTGGCCACCCATCTCTCTGCCCTAAATCTGGGGAGGGGCTGCATCAGTCCCTCTGGGGCTCCGTGGTCCCCTTCCTTGGCTGGAATCCGAGACCTTCTACTGGGTCCCACAGGAACGCTGGGAGGGACTATGTCCCAGCTCTGCGGCTTTGCCTAGACCATTCCCTCTGGCAGGAATGCCCTTTCCCCCAGCCCCCCATCAGTACCCTATCTGTCACGCCAGAGTTATTTATAACATGAAAAAAACCAGCAGCCACCTAAACATCCAACAACAGGTGACTCGCCAGCTCAACAGTGTCCACTCAATGGCAAGAAGTGTGGGTACTGCCCGTCTCGGCTCCCTGAGGAGCGGCCTCCACCTGAGCCAGGTGCTGGCACCAGGGCCGAATCTCTTCTTTCACTGAGATTTCTGACGTAGGGCTGCTTGTGCAACAGATTGTCTAAAACAGTCCTGATGCTCCAGACTCAAAATGGCCCTTCTGAAATACCTTCCACAACTTCCACCTCCCCCCACCCCACTCCATAGCTCCCTGCTCTGACGCACCGCGTGGGAGGTTTTGTATATGCCTGTCCCTGATCCTGGCCGAGCTTTTGGCCATGCACTTGCACTTGTGCCCACAGGGATCCAGGGCTGCTCTTGAGGTCTGTCCCTACCACAGAAATCCAGCCCTCTGCTCACAGTCACATCAGCCTGAAGTCATGTCCTAAAGCCTCACAGGCAGAGCAGGGACGGATCCGCCGGCCCCCCACCAAGGCTGCCCTGATCTCAGCCCACTGCTGCCTCTCCTCACCAGTCTCACGGTGCTCACTTGCTTCCACCCCCAACCTGGCCCCAGGATGAAGAGAGAAGAAAGGGGGCCCTGCCGATCAGCGCCTTGGTCCCCTCCACCCCCACCACTCTGCCATCTGCCACCCACTGCTGTTGCCTGGGAGGCTGCTGGTGCACAGAGCCCCTGACACCTGTCTGCAGCGAGGTGGGGGGGGCAGCCCCGAAGCTGGGAGGAACAGCCAAGACACAGCTTCAGGAACTGAAAGGGGTTTGCATTTCTCACTCCCATGGCGCAGACCGCTCAGACTCCACACACAGCAGTGCGGAGCTCTCCTTCCAGAGCCACGGAACCTGGGCTCTGCCTCAGGTCCACACTGGGACATGGGAGGGCACAGGAGCCCCACGGCAGCTGTTTCCCTAGACATGTGGCTTCTCCCATTCTCTGCAGAGACATTGAATGGTGTGCCCAGGGGAATGCAGAGCCTGGCACAGCCACTACCCTCCAGCCGGCTCTACGGGAGCCTGAGGGCCAAGCACTGCTCATTCTGACCCCTGGGCTCAGGCCATCAAGCCTTGGGCAACCCCGAGGAAGCCTGTGACAGCAGGTGCCCTGGTAACAAAAGGTCCCCTAGGGGCCCTACTGCAGCCTAAGGCAAGTCTGGCCTAGGGGGAGCCTGAGAGGGACAGAGGCCAGCCCCAGAGGCCCAGAAGTCCCACAGAAGAGTCCTGTGCCCTCCTTTCCAGCAGGGCCCACCTGGTGCCGGCCCCACCTTCCTTAGGCAAACACTGCTGTCCGCTGCCACGTGGGGTTCCGCAGCGTACAGCAAACCTAGGAAGGCTCGGAGGGGCCAGGAGGCTTCGGCTGCCTCCCGACAACTGTGGACAACACCTCCCGATTTAGTGGCAGCCGTGAACACCAGCCTGCAGCACCCGCTTCCCTCCCCTGCTCTCCTCCCTCAGGGACTGGGGCTGGGTTTCCTGATGCAACGGACACGTCTGCTTAGGCCCAAGCCCTGCCTGCCCCCGCCCCCTGCTGAGGCCTCACCCGAAGGACCAGGGGAACTGGAGACCTCGTGCTCAGGGTCTGGCGTCAGGAGGCAGGAACAAGCTTCTAGCCCACCATCCACCTGCGTCAGGGAATGGGCAAGGAGGGTCCTAGCTCTGCCTCAGGCTCTAGCTAAACTGTTGCCCCCAGACCCTGCCACAGACTCTCTCCCATCTAACGAGGGAGTATGGAGAGGGGCATCTGCAGTCTCCCGGGTGGGCACACAGTCCTGCACTGCTTCTAGAAAGTTCAGTCCTCAACATGCAGCCAGAGCCAAGAGCCCACTGACCCTTCCCAGGAGCCCGGGGACCCAATCTTTGAACCCCTGAAGGAAAAATCCACTGGGGACCCTGCCTCCTTGTGGGTGGAGGAGGGGAAATGCAGGGGAAGGCTCAGAGAGCAAAGGGTTGCTATGGTGATGGAAGTTTTAAAACAAGGGGAAGGGGAGGAGGGAGGTGCTGGCCAAACCCCGTCTGCAAGCATTCCCTGAGGCTTCTGCCAGCTTCCTTCCCCATGGGTCTGTGACCCTGGCTCCTATGAAGGCTAGGGAGGTGGGGGGACTGAGAGACTTTAAAAAAGAGAGAGCGGGGCAAGGACACAGAGAGACAAAGGCGCAACCCGTGATGGCAGGGGAGCAAAGAGGCAACGGAGTAAAAAGGAGCAGCCACAAGGGTACAGGAGGGGAAGGTGGGCAGGCGGTTCTGACGGGGCCGGTGGTGCCAGCAGAGCCCTGAGGCCTTCATGGCCATGCGCCCTGAACGCCTGGGCCAGGAGCCTCCCTGGAGCCTGGGCCTTGAGGCTGACCCTCCTGCACCCCTGGCAGGCACCTAACTTGACGTGGGAGGCACGGCCTCAGCCTGGGGGAAAGGCCAACTGTTGCCATCCCCTAAGTCCAAGCAACGGCTCAACCCCTCCCGCTGTCATTGCCCGGGCTCAGGTCAGGCAGGCCCCACATGTGGAAGGTGGAAGGTCCGAGGGGGATGGAAACAAGCTCGGAGACCTGGCTGCTTCCCTCACAGCCCCTCCTCTCGGCTGCCCAGCTCTGCCAGGGCTCCCTGCCATGCGCCTCGACCCTTCTGCTCTGCTCTCCAGGCCTTGGGTCCCCAGGGCTCCTCCAGCATCTCAGCCTAACTCCCTGCCACCACTGCCCCCTCCCAACAGTGCACCCTGTCAGGAGAGCCGGAAACAGCGCCCTCAGCAACCTAGAAACAGGACGACAACCGCTCGGCCCCACCTCCCCTTGCCTCAGTTTCCCTAGAGAGCGCAGACTCGGTGGCTTTCTTCCAGGGCAAGGACTGACCACCTCCTCGCGAGTGGTGGCCGGGACACGGGACACGGCTGGAGAGGAGGGCCAGCAGCAGATGTGGGAAAGACAGCCTATGGCACCTGAGTCCACACCAAACGCTCTTTAAAAGAAAAGGGAGGGGAGAGCCCTCCCCAACCCAGGGCCCAGGCCGACACGGAGAGAAGTGAGGACACCGGTAACCCCTGTTGAGGAAACTGGGGCCCAGCAAGTGGCTGAAGCTGACAGGAATCAGCTCAGGGCAGGGGGCAGCCAGGCCTCCGCGGGTGGTCCTGGGGGGGTCTCAAAGCCGGGGCCTTGGAGGAGGTGGCAGTACAGGGACTGGACTGCTTGCAGACTAAGCGTTTGGCGAGGGACAGAGGACCTGCCCGCCACGAGGGAAGCTGGTGGACCAAGCAACCGCTGCCTAAGGGGTGCAGACAAAAGCAGTTTGCAGAGCCGTGGGGGGGCTGGGAGGGCCCAGGGTCTCTGCAGATGCTACAGGCTGGGGAAGGAAAACACCCCATCTTTCACCGTCCACCCCTCCTCTGCCCCGGGCCCTGCTTCCCGCCGCGGTGCCACCATGACCCCCTTCCCCAGTGCTGCTGGCTCGCCCCCGCTGGCACGGCAATACACATGCGGGAGGCACACGTGTGAGCACCAAGCCCCGCACCTCCCAGCAGAAACATGTGCGTCCCCACCCCCACCGCACCGCACTGGGTCGGTGCCCTGAACCCCCGGCTAGGCCCCATGTGAAGGCTTGGGATCTGCATCTTGGCTAGGGGGCTGCTGGTCCCCAGGGGCTTGGAGCCCCTTCCCCGCTTCCAGCAGCCCCGCCCAGCCCCCTCCAGGTTGTCGTCCATAAAAAACTCTCTGTTGTCATGGAAATTAGTGACTGCTTTGCGCGGGAGGGAGGGAGCCGGGGGCAGTTGGGAGGGTTGAGCTTTGGGACTCAGGAGGGACCGCACAGCTCCCGGGCCCTAC
The DNA here is from genome assembly GCA_004026765.1 of Micronycteris hirsuta. Lineage (NCBI taxonomy): Eukaryota > Metazoa > Chordata > Mammalia > Chiroptera > Phyllostomidae > Micronycteris > Micronycteris hirsuta. The sequence goes on along the minus strand of PVJI01000941.1, from coordinate 102,396 downwards.
CCCAACGGGGCACCACGAATGTCTGAGGGTTAATGTTTTCACAATTAGGACCTTAGCGAGACGAGGGGCGGGCGGTACACAAGGGGGGCGGGGGGCAGGTAGAGATTCGCCTGCACCTGACTCAGAGGCTTCCCCTGGGACCCCCCCCTGCCGCAGCCGTCAGAGGTGACAGGGAACTTTAGGCCAACCTCGCACGCCGACCCCCGGATCTGCAGAGCCCGCGTGCTCTGCCCCCGCCGAAGCCCCAAGCCTCGCGGGGACCCGCACACTCGGCGACCGGAACCTCGAACCAGAGACCCAATCCCCCAAGACCACAACGTGCGTTCGCGGGGGGGGCGCCCCCCGCCCGGCCCGTTCCGCACCTGCAGCGCCGGTCGATCACAGGGAGGATGCGATCGCGGGGTCAGCGGGGGCACCGAAGGCTCCAGGGGCGGCGGGCAGAATCTGCTCCGAGCACGCGGGGCAGACGCGGCGCCAGCTGCAGCCGCTCCGGCTCACGAACCTCCAGCATCTCCCGCCGCTCGCCCGCATCAGATTCGCACCCCGGGCCGGGGGCGGGCTGGGGGCGGGGCTTCCCTCAGCCGGCTCCGCCCCGCCCCTGGCGAAGCCTGTGGCCGGAGCCCCACTCGAAGGCGAGCGGACAGGGATGGCACTAGTCTGCCACCCCTTAGGTTCCCTTAGAACCTCGAACTGACCAGGCAACAGGGGTCGGAGGGGCGCCCCCGTGCCCATTGCAGGGCTGCGGAGTGGGAGGTGCGTGGAACGCCCGAGTCCTGGAGCTGCACAGGACCCAAAGGGTGGAACCCGCTTGAAAGAACCAAGTGGGCAGTCGTTAAGGCAAGCGGCACTACGGGCTAGCATCCCCTAGCCAGGAGTAGTAAACAAACGGGGGGCGTGTGTGCGCGCGCACGCGCGCGCGCAACTGGCCGGTGAGGGCTCCAGACCACCGGAGGCAGAATCTCCTTCCCACCCCAAACTCCACTCCCGCAAGGCCAAAGCCTTTGCCATCCTCAAGTCTGGGCCAGGGTGGCTGGCCCAGCCAGCCTTTCCTATGTTGCACTGAATTTCCCGAACTATGAAAGTCACCTATGGCATGGAACCTGCTTTCTTCCCAGTTTTACCACCCGCAGACACTTGAGGAGCGGAATCGCCACCGGTGGGTGCCCTGGGCTGGGATATGGCGATAACAGACCTAGACCCTGGCCAGAGGGCAGCCGGAGGTGGGAGCCAGGACAACATAGCCCTATACCACCTGTGCTTCTCTGGCTGGGGGCTGACCAGACCTAGCCCCTCGCTGGGGGAGGCTGAGGGCCACCAGGCAGAAGCTCTAAGGGAAGGCTTTGGCCATTTCTCTTTCCCTTGTCAGGGAGGAGCAGGGACCCAGTGCTGGCCCCTGTTCCTTCGCAGGCCCTGAGGCCGGTATCTGAAGGACAGACTTAGGCTTCTCCACACCTGAAGCCCGACCCTCCCAGTGAGCCTTCTGACCCCATCCTGGGAGGGGTCCTCCCCAACCCTTGGCCATGTTGAGTCTCCCCTGCATGGTTCCTCGTGGCTGCTGACGGGAGTGACTCCCCAAGTGCGGAAGTTGGGGCTGGGGTTGAAAGGCTAGCCTGGGCAATGACTGCTCAAAAAAGGCCCCTCAATATCTTCGTCCGGAATGGGTGTTGAGGAGCCCTTCACATCCCTCCCAGGCTTTGGGTCCCCTCTTCCAGGCCAGGCCGATGTCACGTCTGGGTGGTCTCAGTCACGGCACCAGCCCCACCTCTGAGGAGGAATCTCTCAGCAAGCTGGGCACATGCAGTGTCGAGCCTGTCTATCTCCGCGTGCTCAGCTCCTGTCTGCAGAGTGAATGAACGCCCTGGCACTCCATCCTGCCTGCCGTCTGCCCACTGTCCCTGACACTGTGGTTCTCCGAGTTGTGCAGTGCAGCTGAGCCTGGCTGAGCCCCCACGTCACACACATTTCCTCTTTCCCGAAGGTTATGCACATCCAGGCACGAAGACGCTGAGCTACAGAGAGGCTGCAAAGGGGGATTTAGAGGCAGGGAAAGAGGTGGCTTGCAAGAGCCCTGCCTGCTGCTGGCAGGGCTCCACCTCTTCTCGGTCCTGTGCACACTCCATGTGCCTGTGGGTGAGAGCACGTGGCAGGGTGTATGTGCACACGTGTGAGTGTGTCTGTGTGTGTGTGTGTGCTCTTCTGCTAAAGGAGAAGGCAACAGCGCTGTGTGTGCGGTGGTGCCCAGGGGCACGTGTGTCTGCATTCTGTGTGCACCCAGGCGTGCTCGCTCGCGTGCGCTCACGGACGCAGTAGCTCGTCCCGGGAGACACTGGGCGCTGGAGGCACTGGTGCCTTTCCTGCGGGACACAAGCCCCAGGACTGAAGTAGGGTGGGAGGACAGGACATGGGAAGAGGCTGGACCGTGCCTGGGGCTGGGCAGGGGCTGGGAGGACCCTATGCTATTGGCCATTTCTAGTCTCTACACTTAGGGTGGCCCCTCACTCTCAGGGATGTGTGTGTGTGTGTGTGTGTGTGTGTGCGCGCGCGCACGTGTGGTGGGAAAGTGTAACCGCGTCTGTGTCTCTTCTGGAGAGGGCAACCTAAAGACAGAACCCAGGGTTGGGGTTGGGCCATAGTTTATCCCTCAAGCCTCCAGCCAGAGGCAGCACAAGCAGGGTAAGGCAAGGCTTTGATCTTTAGGTGCCCTCCAGGCAGGAAGTATCACCACCAGCTGAATGCCATCCTTCCAGCTTTATCTACCGTGGGCTGGGACCACAGGCCTTCATTTCTACTCCCACCTGCAGAGCCAGACAGTCAGGAGCCATGGCTTCCGGCCAATGCCCTGGCCAGAGGGATGACAGGAGGCCCCAGCACAGGACAGAATTTGGGACAAGAGCAGGGGCAGTTGGCCTTGGCATCGGCACTGCCTGGTGGCCTCTAGGAGGATCTCTTGAGGTGGCGTCCCCCGGCCACCCTGTGAGCAAGCGCTTTCTGCACTGGGAGCAGGAAGAGAGTCCAAAGTTGACCGTCCTGCCTCTCGCTCGGGCTAGATGTCGGAGAAGCATGATAAAGGGTGAGTCTGCGGGCCAGGCCAGAGTCCCCTCCCCCGTTCAGGTGTACTCCCGCCCTCCTGCCCAGGAGCCAGGACTTACCTGGCCCGCCACCCCAACTTCCTGTCCCAGGGAACTGAAGGCCGGCACTTCCACACCCTCACATTCTGTCAGGTGGACAGAAGCCCTGCCTGCCCAGCAGAGAGCTCCCACCAAGGTTCAGATTTTAGGAGGTAACTGCATTACAAGGTTTTCTCCCCCATGGAGCCTAGACTCTGACAGGGACTGTCCCTTGGGGGCAACAAATGCTCCAGGTCCCCAGCCATCTTTGGAACTATTTGGCTGTCGTCTCTGTTGCTGGCCTCAACCCCCTGTATAGGGCCCAAGAGGGGGGAGGGCAAGTAGTCTTCTCCTGAGCAGCGAGGGGAGGGGGCTGCCCCCCCATCGTGACTCACTCTAGGCTGTGTGGGTTATTACATTATGTTTGAAATTGCCATGGCAACCAGCTGGCAATCAAATGTAATTGCACATGTCGCCAGGGCAACGGGGCAAAACCCACAGCAGCCACTCTCTGTGTTTGCCCTTGGGGTACAGCAAAGGTCAGGTTAGACCAGGGCCAATGCCAAGGGGCTCTGGGGCTCTCTACAAAGGATGGAATTGCTGGACCTATGGAGTTCCAGAGTGCAGAGGCTGGGTGTGCCCTCGGTGTGCCAAGGGCCCCACCCCTGACCCCATGCTGGGGCCCCTGCCCTTCCCACAGCATCCTGGGCCTAAAACATGCCACAGTGCTCGAAGTAAGGAGAACCAGAACTTTTATGTGCTCACAGGTGGTACTTGTAGATGGCCCATGGGCCCACCTCCTCGTACTCACGGCGGCTGAGCCACAGGCTCTGGAAGGAGTCCCGGGATGCCATGATGGAGCCTCCAAGCCAGGCGGCAACTGCGCGGTGGGGAGAGCCCAGCACAGTTGCCCCAGGGCCCAGGTCCTGGCTCAAGCGCTCAGGAAAGCCACTCAGCAGGGTGCTGCCGCCCTCCAGCACCACATTGGCCAGCAGCTGCTCCTGCTGCTTGGCCTCCAGCCGGCTGATGCTTAGGAGGGCTAGTTGCGGGAGGCCTGGCTGGTTGAGGCCTAGCAGATTGGGCTGGAAGAGGGCCTCAGGGCAGCGGAAGCGCTCAGAGCCCAGTGTGATGACCTGCTTGTCTGGGAGCACGAAGTCCACCCGGGCCTGGGCCTGGGCCTGGGCCTGGGCCTGGGCGCAGGCTGCCTCAGCTCTCATATCCAACGCCACGTAGCAGCAGGCCTCCTTGATCTGGTTGACGAGCCCTTTCTTGGGTGGCGAGTGGCCGCCAGCCAGCAATAGCTGCTCCAGGTATTCCGTGAGGTCCACACCGGCCACATCCAGGCGGTAGGTGTCCAGTGGGGCCAGATCCCCCGTGAGGATGGGCGCCACATAGGAGGTGCCATGGCCACTGCCCAGCACCAGCCCAGTGGTGCGTCCGTAAGCATAGAGCGCCAGCAGGGCCTGATGCGCCGTCTGCATGGCGGGCACATGGAAATGCTCGAAGAGGATTTCAGCCACCTTTTCGCGGTTAGTGCGCGGGGAGATGGGCGAGTCAGCCACGAGGACGGCCAGCTCCTCCGGCGGCACGCCCAGCCTGCAGTAGAACAGGTGCTGCCACAGCACCTCCAGCGCGTCCCAGTCGGAGACCACCCCGCGATTCAGCACCGCGTAGGAGCCCTCTCTGCTCTCGGGTAGCACGTACCCGGGCTGGTGCTGGGCGGGCGACTGCAGCGGCTGCACGCACGAGGGCACCACACTGAGGATGTGGTCCTCCCCGGTCAGTCCATATTTGGTGAAGCCTGTGCCTGTGTCGATCACTACAGCCGCCATGTCCTGATAAGGGCCCAGGGAGTGGCAGCAGGCCGCTGGGGACCATACTGGCAGAGAGTCTGTGTAGGCCCCACGGACCGGGCCAAGTTTTGTGACCACCAATGAGTCTGTAATGTCCTCAGCTGTCAACTTGAGCTGGGGACCCTGGGGCTCAGTGCCCCCCATGGCCATGGGCAGGCCCCTGTAGCCAGGGCCAGGTGCGGTGGACGGGATCAGGGAGAGCTGCTCCTCCGGGGCGTGGAGAGAGCCGCCCGGTGGCCAGGGTGGGTGCTGCTGTGTGCCAGAGCCTGGAGTGGCACCGATGCCGACATTTTCTCTGCTCACATAGACACGGGTCTTTTCAGGGGCCACGGGCACCCGAAGCACCCCCACATGGGCGGGGGGACCCAAGGCCTCCCCTTCCTGGCCCAGCACGGAGGCCTGGCCAGCCTCCCTGCTGGTCGGGGGGGGCCCTGAGAGGATGGGCTCTGTGGAGATGGGGAGTTCTTGGGGAAAGGGAGGCTGCCCAGCGAGGAAAAGCTGCCTGGGAAGAGCGGTCCCAGTGAGAGGGGGCTGGTCAGGAAGGGGGCGCTGCTTGGTTGAGGGGGGCTGCTCAGCAGAGGCAGGCTGGCTAGCTGGAGGGGGCTGTTCAGAGAGGGGTTGCTGCTCAGCTAGTGGGGGCCAACCACCGCCAGGGGCCTGCCTAGCGCCTTCATCCTGAGGATCGTCAGGGAGAGCAACAGGGACCCCTTTCCAGCTGTGTGTGCCAGTCTCCTCCAGGAGCAGGGACCTGGGTGCCTCCTGGGGCGCGGCTGAAAGAGCAGGTTCTGGGGCTGGCGCTGAGCTCATCTGCTGCAGTTTCTTGGCCTGGGTCATAGAGCTGTCTTGTATCCCAGAAGCATCCAGCATCCTGATGGTGTGACTAGATTCAGTTTCTTCAGCATTAGGTTTGGAGGAGCCAGGATCAGGGACCTGGCTTAATGTCCTCTCACCAAATTGGAGGGGCATCCCTAACGGAACGGGCGCAGTGAGCATCCCCACCCTGATGGCTGTCTCAGTACCAGGGGAGTCCAGGTAGAGCCTGGCCTCCTTGGGGACCAGGGCCACCTCTCGGTAGCTGCCAGAGGAGAGGCTGGAGGGCACGGGGCTGGACAGCACTGACGAGATGGGCCAGAAGCCGGGGCCGTTGCTGTCAGGGGAGGCGACAGGCACGGCTGCTGGCCAGGGGGATGGCGTCTTTTCAGGGGCATAAACGGCTGGGTGTTTGGGCGTGAGGCCCACCAGTACTGCTCGTGAGCCCATGGGGTCGTGGCACAGCTGTCCCATCCTGGTGTTGCCCGTGGCCACATCAAACACCAGCACATGGTCTTCCAGGGCATCCCGGAGCTGGCAAGCTGGAGCAGTGGAAGGGGTGATCTGCATGGCTTCTTTGGGAGACTGGATTGGGGACTGCTTATGGCCCGTGACTTGGTAGGCAGAGAGGGGCACACTGGGGCAGGTGTTGCTGCAAACTGTGAGGGGCTGCCCAGCTGACTGAGGGCCGCAGGTCTGCTGGCTACTCCTCCAGCAGAACTCGGGGATGCCCGGCCTTCCTGAGACTGGTGTTGGGCTGCCTGGCATGGAGGTACAGACCAGTGGCTTCTCAGGCTGCTGGGGTAACACCTGCCTTCCGGAAACCTGGAGCTCCTGGACATGGCCGGGGGACTCTTTCTGAGTGGGTCCTGGGGTGGGAAGCTTCTCCTGAGAACCGAAATTCACTTTGTCTTGGCAAGATGTGACCACATTGGAAGGCTCCGAGAGGACTGACAATTGGTTGCCACACTTCCTGAGCACAGGGTCTTGGGACAAGCCCTTGGTGATGGCGATGCTACCGGTCAGGTGGTCAGGGTTGCAGGTGTAAGGTTCAGCTGCTGCTGGCCTTGGGGTTGTCTCCAGAGCTGGAGCGTTTGCTGGAGTTGAAGGTGGAGGAGCATGAGCCAGGCACGGGCACTTGCCCTGGCCCTGATCTTGGACTGCATCCAGAAGAGGACCTTGGGCTGTAGCTGAGCTGTCCTCCCCTGGAAGGAAACAGGGTAGCCACTGGCTCGTTCTAACGCCCAAGGGAGCTATCTGGTCGGCGCCACAGGGCCCTTTGCCCCAGCCTACCAGGACTTTAGCCGGAGCCTTGCCTGCCCTCGAACCCTGCACCTGAAGCCAGGAGCAGCTGAATCCACGCTGGGCCACATCACTGGTGCTGTCACTGTGCATGCTCAAGGGTAGGGCCAGGGTCCCATTCTCCATGATGAGATGCAACTGGGCTCCCACGATGGTGCTTGGTAATGGACTGGTGGAAGAGAATCTCGTGGCATCGGGGGGAGCCTGCTCATAGCCACACTGAGCACCAGCCTCCGCAGGTTCCAGGAGTAGCTGGTAAATGGGCTCAGGGACATGGGCCTGGGAGGCCAGGCCACAAGCCCCCTCAGTGATGGCCTCAGTGGGTAATGACAACCCCTGCCTAAGGTACATGGACCCTGAGTTTGCCCATGGTCCCTGGGACCCTCTGAGGCTACTCCCCAGCTGCTGGCTTCTGTCTGAGGGGTGGCCCCAGGGGTCCAATGGATCAGGGTCCCCCACCTTCTTGGTGACCTCCATAGTCCTGCTCCATGCCCTAGGTGCCCTGCCCCCACTGCATTGCCATGACAACCCCACACATCACAGCCCCCAGTGACCTGGGTGGGGATGACAGTGCGGGAGAACTAGGGGCCCCACCCAGGGAACCTGGGGAGACAGCAAGGCCCGGTCAGCCCAGTAGAGCCTGCCAACCCCAGGTCAGCCTCCTGTCCCCTTACCGACCAGGCGACCAGCGTGCTCTGGGGCCAGGAGGGTGGGCAGTGGAAGGCCCAGAGAGGAAGGTGGACAGGGGAGATGCAGAGGACGCCCCTGGGTGCCCAGTCCACCTCACATGCCAGATGTGGCTCTTTCCCCTCATTACCCATGTGACAACTTGATGCGAAGCCCTGACCCACGGCGACAATTCAGGCATGTGACATGGGGCCCTTTGTGGGGCCAGAGCCCCTTCACCACACAGTCCTGGGAGGCAGAGGAGGGTGAGGGCCCAGGCTCAGACCCAAGCTCCCCTCCCCCAGGTTCTTCAGCTGCCGCTCCAGGGACAGAAGCTCCTTGGCACTCTTTCTGCTCCAGATGGTTCTCCTCTGCCGGTGCCTCGCAGAGCCCCCTCCCCAGAGCCACATGTCCTTGAAACCTAGGACTGGTGTCCCACAGAGAGGGGGACGGGGGCCATAGGGGTGGTGGCAGGGCATTCTCAAGTCAGAATGTTCTAGCTCTTGTTACATTGTGGCCAGAAGGTGGGTAGAACACTGGGCATAGGGCTGGGCCACAGTGAACACAGGGCCAGCCAAGTGACAATTACATGTTGGGGCACAGAGGGACACAGTGGTTCCGGGGCTGGTGCATAGCGGGGCACGGTGGGTGTAGGACCAGACACACAGCCGGCAGCACTGCATACACAGTGCAGTCCAGTCAGACGAAGGACTGGACATCAGGTGGGCTCCTGGGAAATGGGAGCTGTTGGACCAGGTGGGCAGCTCCAGTCTCCATTTCTTAGATGAGCAGAGGAGCAGAGAGGGGCGGGACCTGCCGAGACCACCAGCCCAGGCCCAGACCTGCCCCGCAACCACAGAGGACAGGCCTGGGCAGCCGTCTGGGGCATTGCTCGCTGCCAAAGGCCTGGCCTGGAGGTGCTGCCCTGGCACTGGGTCAGGCCCTCCTCCGTCCCCCCAGCTGTGAGCTCTGGGCCTCCTCCCTCTGTCCTCCGGGACCGTCCTTTCAGGCCTCAGTCTTTCTGCCCAGGAAACAGGTTTGTGGAGAATGCAGCTGTAGACTTGTCCTCTGAAGCTGTGTGTTTTCACAGAGGTTAAAAATAGTGCTTACAGTTGGCCGTGGGGTGTGAAGCGGTGTGACCTGGGGCCAAGGCTAGCACTGTGCTGTGTCTGCACCTTCAGGCTCGGCCCTGGGCACAGCCTGACTCAGCCCGGCCTCAGGCCCTCGGGGCCCCTCCCCCTTCCCTGGATGCTACCTTCATTTACAAATGGAGACAGATGTCTCTGGACACTGCTGCTCACCACATGCCGAGGCCCTGGAAGGTAGCAGAGCCCAAGGGTCTGTGGCCTGCACTTGACTAAATGTGCATCACACACACGCGCTGAACACTATTGACTTCACTAATCTCTGGCCCCAAGAACTGCTTTTGGGGGGATGCCCCCCCCCACAATAGAGTTGCTAGATCCTGTGTAGCTCTTGAGCTGGGCTGCGCCTGGGAGGGCTGGGGAGGCATGGAGCGGGGCCTGAGAGCCCCCCGACTGTCTAACCGCTGAGCCACCCCCTACCTTCTGCAGAAGAGAGACACAATCCCCTTTTCAGGACTGGGTTTCTGTGAACAACTGACGTGAGGTGTCCTGGGGGAGGGAGCAGAGCCAGCTGAAGGGTGTAGCCCACAAAGCAAGGCCAAAGAAGGCAGTCTAGAGAGAGAAGGTTCTTCCCCCACCCCAACCCAGAAGCAAACGCCCCTCAAGCAATAGAGACAGTCACTGCTAATGACTGTGTTCGCTCTGTGCCAGGCAGTGCTGAGCGAGGAGCCCACCCCCACGGCAACTCCGTGAGCCTGGCCCTGGTGGCCTTATGTTACAAACGAGGACATCAAGGCACAGCGAGGAGAGAGACTGCCTGGGGCTCTCAGCTAGTGAGCAGCAGTAGAGCCAGAATCTGAAGCCAGGCCACCAGGCTGTGGACCCACACTTCTTCCGAATCCACGGTGCTACCGCTGGTGCCATGCCCAGGGCCACGTGGGCACGGACCCAGCTGGAGGGAAGCCAACACGCCTCTCCCCGAGAGCTGCAGCCCCACCCAGGCGGGTGTCCACGACCACGCCTCCTCCCTGTAGCTTAGCAGGCAGCCCAAGCCTGGGAGGGGACATTTTCCCTATTGGCACCGTGAACCAGGCGGTGCTGAGTAGGGGCCGGCTACACACCCTGAGGGACACGGCTGAGTCCTTTGTACGCAGAAGTCTTGGCTGGCCCAAGCCCATTCCACTGCATCCCTCTGAGGGGAGGGGCAGCAGGGCAGTTAGAGAGGCTCCCAGGCAGAGGGCCCTTTTGCCCAGCCCCCAGGAATCAAGCAGGAATATTGCCCCCTGTACCCCCCCAACATGTTTTTAAATAGTCTCTCACCAGGAAGAAGGGCATCCAATTCTATTTCTGATTCTAGAAAGTGAGGAGGGCCAACACGTTGCCGTGGCAACCTGAGAGCCCCTCCCCCAGGCTGAGCCCATTCCCCAGGCTGAGGGCTCTCTGGGATGGAGGGGCTGAGAAGGAACTCGAAGGAGCTCAGTCTCAGGGCGAAGCCACACAGAGTCCCCTCTGTGAGGGCAGGTCCCGGCATCGCCTCCTCTCACACCTCACCTGACTCCCACCTGTCAGGTTTGAGGAGAGGGCCCCCGCCTCTGTGGAGAGGGTGAGACTTCTGGAGATGGGGAGAGTCAGTCACTCTGAAGGACTCTTCTTCCCTGTGCATCAGGCCAGAACCGCCCCACCTAGGAGGCCCCGAGGATGGTGGGCAGGACATCATCAAGGGAAGGGGCACAGAAGGCTCCATTCCGCTGGGAGCTCCCTGACCAGCCAAGCCTCCCGCACCTGCCTCTCCAGTGCAGACAGCTCTGGGGCTCTGCTGTGGCCGCAGGAGACAGCTTTGTCAACTCCCTGACCTCGCACTTTTTCCAGTCCACCTGCCCGCTCCTCCTGTGCCTTGGGAAGGCTCTGGACATCTCCAAAAACTTAGGGTCAGGAGGAGCTTGAAAGGAAACTAACAAACAAAACACAACAAATATGAAACAGAGCCCTGGCTGGCGTGGCTCGGTGGATTGCGTGCCGGCCTGTGAACTGAAAGGTTGCTGGTTCAATTCCCAGTCTAGGGCACAAGTCTGGGTGGCAGGCCAGGTCGCCAGGTGGGCGCGTGCGAGAGGCAACCGATTGACATATCCCTTGCAATCGATGTTTCTCTCCTCTCTTTCTCCTTCACTTCCCCTCTCTCTAAAGATAAAGAAATCTTAAAAAAACAACAACAACAAAACACAAAAGGAGGCTGAAGGGGCTCCCAGTGCAGCCAGTCACTTGCTAATGGAGAGCACAGCAGGTCTGCTCCCCAGAGGTTCACCCCTGTCTACTGTCCCGCGGCTCAGACACCAGAGACTGCAGATGGGCAGCATTTAGATCTGGATTTAGGTATGTGGGGGGCACTCCAGGTAGAAGCACAGCCTAGGCAAAGGCTAGTTCCTGAAAAGACCCCAAAAGATCATTTTTACCAGCCCTTTCTGAGTACTGATGGGAAACCAGGCCCCAAGGAGGGAGGAAGCACACTTGGTCTCCCAGCTCCACACCCAGCACTCTCTCTGTCTGCGTCTCCACCTTCGGGCCCTCCGTCCTGGGGCTCTCCAAGGGACCTGTGAGCCCTAGCCCCCTGCTTCCATGAAGTCTCCTGGCCAGGGCACCCCCATTCCATGCTAAAGAAACTGACATCTCCTCCTCCCAGGCCCCCGCCTGACCCTAAAGAAAGACGACCAGGGTGCAGAGAACCCCAGTCCTTGGGGAACCAGCAGTGGGGTGAGGGGTGGTACCCCACTCCTAATCTGGGCTGTGGAAGGTGGAACCCAAGAGTGCCAAGAGGATGCAGCTTTTAAGCTTTAAGGCATAGAGAAATTTAAATAACAGATGTTTAAACAATCTTCCCTGCAAGCCTCGGTGCAGTGACCCCTCTGCTGAGATGTGTTACAGCTTAAAAATAGCCCACAATGAACCACTCGGAGCTCCAATTGACTCAGGCTTACGTAACTCTGCGTGAAAGATGGCCAGCCGCACCGGCCCGCGGGGAGGGCAGCAGCGCAACCACCCAGACCGCTGCCACAGCCGCCGTAGGGCCTGGGGCGGGCTCCTCACCCTCCCTGGGAGCCGTCCCTGTCCAGCAGCCAGCGGGGGTGCAGCAGAGCCAGTGCTGCCAGAAGCACACGTGGCCTCGTGACTGCTGAGAAGAGACCTCCAACTCTGCCTGCAGAGGGGGTGTGAGCACAGCTGCCCTCCGTCGGGGTCCCCGAGGGACCCAGGCCCAAGGCAGGAGCCCATGAGGGCAGGGCGACTGGGGCTGCCCAAAGGATCCCTTTCCCCCTTTGAAGAGGGGCACCCCCAGCTTGGGGGTTCACGTCAGCAGGACTGACGCCTGGCTGAAGCCGTCACTACCACGGAGCCCAGGGGTGGAGCTGACTCCTTAGCTGACGCTAAGGGTCCACGGCCCAGGCTGCACAGGTGCACCTGTGGCACGAGGGAAGGTGCTGGCTTCACAGCTGGTTGAATTCTGTGATCTTGCCCACCAGCCGCTTTCAGTCCCCTGCCTCCCCTGATGCATTCCCAGATCCCAAGTGCCCAGCCCAAGGCTGACCACAAGTGTGCAGGTGGCTCAACTAATGTGAAAGCCAGCAGAGAGGAGGGGAGCGGAGGATGCTCTGGCACCGGAAGCCTTGTGGGTCCCCTCTGCCGCTGCCCATGCTCAGCCCTAGGGATTCAGCAACTTCCCCCAGCTCCCCGCTCCTGAGCTCAAGCCTGACCCCTGAGCTCCTACGGAGAAAAAATGTGACAGGTGACAGCCCAATGTGAAGGTCTCCTCCCATCTTCCCAGCGAAAGGTGGGCTGCCAGGCCCCTTAGTGCCTCCGCTTCCCTTCCAAAGTCAGGGTTGCCAGATGGAGGAGGGAGCATGGGAACCCTAGAAGGACAAAAGATGGCCCTGGGCTCCTCGTCCTGCCAAGTGAGGGGAGAGCTTGCTCTTGCTGCCTCTCTCCCCAGGGCAGCCCAACAGTCCCAGCTGGGCCGGGGATGAACATCCTGGGACCCAGGCAGAGGATGCCCAGGGTGCTGTAAGAACAGAGAGCACGATGCAGTCGCCATGGGGAAGCTCAGGAGCAGGGCCACTCTTCCACATGGAGGCTGGGTTCTGAGTTTCCGTGTGGGATCGATGGACGGGGACGGGTTCGGGAGAAATGGTCATTTCTGACAGTGTCTGAGGTGGTCAGTAGGGGTTGCCTGGGATTCAGGTGCCACACCTCTGGCCTGAGCGGGGTCAGGCAGGCTCTGCCATCCGTTGGACATCTGCTGCCTACCTTTGGGCCAAGGACTCCTACCGAGAGAGGACCAAGTCTGCAGGCCATGCTCCAGGTCACCATCCTTAGACACAAAGAGCCCACCCAGGGGCCGTAACAGCCAGGGGTGAGCGTGGCAGCTGCCCAGGCTCTCCTGGCATCTCTGCTCATTGGGGCAAAACCCCCGCTGGAACAAACCCCGAAGGACTGAGGCACAGTGGGCCCCATTGCGCCAGATGGGGAGCGCCGGGGGTGCTTCACTGCGCCGTTCCGCTCCTCCAGGCTGGTGTAGCACCACCTCTGAGCTCGTGGGGCTCGCATATGAGCCGCATGTTTTTCACCAGGGCCTGTGGGTGGAAGCTCGGTGCTCAGCTACCGATTCCTGGCGCTGCCTGGCGAGAGCTGCAGCCCAGGCCTCCGTAAGCCTCAGGCCCTCACGGCAGTACCTGCACCCCTGACGCCAGCACCGGAGAGTGCTGCGCTCTCCTACAGGTGAAGGGACTGAGTTCGCGGAACGGTACCAGACTGACCTGGGATCTCATGGGCTGCATGAGGGAGTCACTGATGAAGCCCTTGTCCAGGAAGTTCCCAGGGTCTGAAGTGGGACTATATCTGGAGTTCTCTGGTGTGACCCGCCCCCCCAAAGAGGTTGCACATACCTGGGAAAATTCTCTGAAGGGCTGGGGCTGAGGCATAAGGGGAATTTCAGACCAGGCTCTTGGTCCCCCATCAAAGCAGATCAGCGTGCTCCAGGCATGCCTCCAAGTGCCAGAAAACACTGCCACCAGGGGGCGCTCAAGAGGCAGTGAGTCACCTGCTGCTTCCTCAGTCCCAGCTCCCACCCTGGCCTCCCTCTGGCCTTTACTGGCACCTGCCTGTCCCCAGCCCCATGGAGGCAGAGGAGCTGGCAGCTCTCCACAGCCCGTGGTGGTCCCCAAGGCCCTGGGAGAAAGCCCTGCCCGTGCTACCCACCATGGCCACCAGCAAGCTTCCCCTTGTGTGGGCCACCCGTCATCCCTGAGACAGTATCCAGGCCACCCAACGGAAAGGCAGTCCAGCCTTCACTAGCCCTGGAAGTCGCTCAGAGTCTCCCAGCCCATCTGGGGGCCTAGAACTAACCCTCCCTTTCTCACCTCCCTGGTGGCATAGGCAGGAATTTAAAACTCTGAAGCAGTTCCAGCTCCTGACACTCCAGGGGGACTTGGAGGACAGCAGCACTGGGGGGAGGGGTACAGCTGTGCCACGATCCAGGAGTCCAAGCAGTGGCCTCACTGGGGCCCCTCCCGGAGCACCCTGACCCTGGAAACCTGACACCCCTTAGAGCTCCCATCTCCCTTTTCTGGGAGTCCTCTCTCCTTGCCAAGCCCCCCTCCCAGCCAGAGGGGAGTCCCTCTGAGTCCCTCTCTGATGAACACACGAGCCAGTGGCCCATGAGCTGCAGAGGTTCAGTGGGGAAGAAGCCTCACTCCAGCCTCAGAGAAGCCCCTGGGCCTGCTCCTCTCTCCCCACGCAGGGCTTGGTGCCCTGCATGAACCTCAGATCCCCAGAACAAGGTCAGGGCACGAGGATGGCAAGTTGGAGGAACTGAGATGGTCCTTTGCAATTGGTATGGATGGGGACCACAGCGGGAGGTGGGGGGGGCGGTTCCCTGAGACATTCCACTTACCTCTCTTCCAGCCTCAGGGGCAATACGACTGTTGCCCCGCCCCTCACAGAGACACGGGTCTCTAGCTGAGCAGGGAAGGCTACAAGCTCTTCCACACCTGCACTGAGTGGGTGGCACAGGTGTGACGGTGAACAGGCAGAAAGTCCGCTTCTACCCCTCTCCAGCTCATGGGCCGCTAATCTTTGGGCCCTGGCACTTGAGCAGAAGAGTCCGCTTTTAAGCTTTGTCTACCTGTTCTCAGGGTCCCTAGGCTCCCCGGCTGGGCCTCCCACTGGCCTGAGGTGGTTGAGTGGACAGCAGCACAGGTGGAGAACGTTGGGCAGCTCCAGTCCCAAGGAGACCCCCACTCTGCTTACCCGGGTCCCATGAGACAGGGCAGAGCTGGGGACTCACAGGAGAGGGAACATGCTCACAGGAGAGGCAAACGGGGGTCCCCCAAACTGGCAGGATGGGGACTACGGGGGTCCTGAGCAAGAAAGCGGAACCGACATGATATATGTCCTGGGCTCAGCCGCCCCCCAGCATCGAGGGGGCAGCCAGGGCTAGGACGAGGAGGAAGCGGTTCTCCCTCGCCAGTGGAGCCTGGCCTTCGGGAGACTCACACGGAGCGGCCTTGACGAGTATGAATAGCCCGGCAGCCAGCACCTCGGAGCTGGCCCTGGAGAGCGCGGCGCCGAGGCCTTGCTACTGGCTCATGGCTCTCAAGGCTGCAGGGACAATGCTGGCAGGTGGCGGGGGGCGGGGTGTCCCTGCCCCGACGGTGTGCCTGTGGTGGGGTGGGGTGGGAGCTACATGCGGAGCAGGGAGCCTTGGAGAGGGACTAGAGCCCAGGGAAGGGGACAGGCAGTCTAGGGGACAGACAGACTGGGCGACAGGAGAAGCCACCCTGGCTGCTGCAGTCCTGGCCCTCCAGCATTCCTCTTGGTTCTGTCCAAAAGTCCCAGGGCCCTGTACCCTACACCTGGGGCTCGTCTACCTTCCTGTTCCCTGGAGCTTCTTGCTGACCCCAAACCTTTCCAGCCTCGGGGTCTCTCTTCCAACTCTGCTGCTGGCACAGCTCGCACCTGTCAGGGTCTCAGCACAAATGTCACCTCCAGGGGGCTTCCCTCACCTCTGTGTTCACCTTTCTAGCCGACGCTGTCCCCCATTTCCCTAAAGCCACCGATCTTCTATTTTCATAGCATTTACCATAAGTTGTGCTTAAATAGTTATCTGTTCATTTACTGGTTCATGGGCCAGTGGCTGGTCACGGGTGAGTCCCTGCGCCCCGCAGGCCAGGCACACAGCAGCACCACAAGTACTCGTTACATTAAGGGTCACCCTCACTGGCTCCCTCTGTGGAGTGAGGGGTCAATGTGCCTTGTTCCCCTCCTACAGCCTGGTGTGTAAGGGTGAGGAACAGGGCGGAGTGCAGGTCGGGCCACTCCCTGCCGTGGCATGGCCCAGAGGTTAACTCCCAGGAGTGGCTATGCAGGTCCAGCCCCTTGGGGCCTGCCAGGGCCGAGGTCACGTGGGCCTTGGTGGCTCTGAGAGGGGCCGAGGCCGCCCGGGGCTCCTGTGCACCGGTGAGGACAGTGACTGTTCTGGGGGCGCGTTTCTGTCCTTGGGGGTGTCAAGGCCCAGGTTCACGTAGGCCACAGACAGCTGCACGTAGTGGTCCCCACACAGAGCTGCCACCACGTGCTCGAGTTCTCTTGCTAGGGTCCCAAAGGCGGGTCGTTCCGCAGGGTCCACCGCCCAACAGCGCAGCATCACCGAGTACCTGCGGGGGAGGAGCCAGTCAGGGGCGGGCGGAGCCGACCCAGGGCTTCTGGGCCGCCCACCCGGTTAACCCCCTGGCAGGCCACAGAGGGAGGAGGACAGGCGCCAGGCCCTGACACCTAGCATGGCCCGAGTGGGGACAGCTCTTGTCTTCATTGTGATTGCTGCTCCAGTCCTGCCTTCTCACCCTGGCAAAGGTCGAAGCGCCTCAGGAGTTAAGACCTTGAGCCCCGGTGCCCTCGTGCCTTGGGCTGTGTGATTAGGGGCAAGTTCCTTAACCTCCCTGTGCCTCTGATCCTCCTCTGGTCCCCCAGCCATTGGGGTCTAAGGTGACAGAAGGCCGGTGAAGGGCCCAGCCCATAAGCTATCACGGTCATCACCACACACCTTCTAGGAAAGACGCCCAGGTCTGGTGACACGGGGATGAAAGGCCCGGAGTGCCGCTCGCACCCTCATTCCCAAGCAGAGTTTCTCTGGTTTGCCTGGTGGCGCCTGATACTTGCCCCTTTAGCTTGGGAACGTCACCCCTGCCTTCAGGGGCCCTCTCAGTCCCCTACAAACGACACCTCACATAATTCTCAGACTCTCTGAGGGTGGTTCTGTTACTATCCAACTTCTCAGACGAGGAAACTGAGGCCCAGAGAGGAGAAGGGACTTACCCGGGGACAGTGGAGTGCTACTACCCAGATTCCCCTCACTCCCCGCTACCCCGCTGACCGCTCAGCTCCAGGCTGAGGTCCTCTCTAGAAACTGCCCCAGGAGGAAAAGAACTGCCTCTCCCAAGCTCACACCCCACTTCAGGGACAGCTGTGACCGTGCCTGCTTAACATCTGGGACAAAGACCGGGCCCCTCCATCTTAGTTCCATAAAACTGCAAAGGGCCGTCTCCTCCAGCGGCCCCCGTGGGGCGGGCTGCGGCCACTGTAGCATCTGCCTCGCTGCCCAGTTTCTCCACCTGCCCAGTCCCGCTCCCCAATAACCCGCGCACCCACGTAAATCTCCGCCTCAGAGTCTGTTTCAGAAGCCTCGCCCGGAGGCAGGTAGGCAGTGAAGTTCTCTTCCGTCCCTGCAAACCAGATGCATCAGCGTCGCGAATAATGGAGAGCAGGGTTACTCATCCCCGCTGGAGTGCAGCAGGAGACAGGACCCGTGACCTGGCTCTCCTGTCCTAACCACAGACACCTGGGCACCGCGGAGGCATCACTGCTTATGAAGATGAACCCCGGCACCAAACCCACCCCTCAAGCAGCGAGGACGATGCAGCTGTCGCCATGCCTCCAAGAACAGGAAATCTGAAACTAGATCCCGTGAAAAAAACATCTGATCTGGAGATGTGGAGGGGGCTAGTGTGGGAGCTAATGGAAGCTTTCCTTGAGATTAAGTGAGTGGAAAAGATGGAAAACAGCCCCCCTTGGCAGGGGTGGGGGAGAGGACTGCCGAGAAATCAAATCACTGGCCTCAATCCAGACTCCGAGATGGGAATGCTGTTACCATGGCGACCATCATATCCTCCCAGCACCCAGCCTTGAATAAGGGCAAAACCAATCCACAGATGAGGAAACTAAGGCCCAGAGAGGGTCCCTTTCCAGGTCAACCAAGGCATCACTCAGAACAAGAGGCAAGAACTCAGTCCCCTACCCCTCCTCGTCTCGGGGGCCCGGCGCGCTCCCCCTCACCACCTGCACATACTCACAGAGAATCGGGGCAATACTCCGGCTGGGGCAGGCGACGACCCTGGGCCAGGAAGTGAGTGAGGTCAAAGGGGTCGACGTGAGGGTATGGTGGGGCCCCCCGTGTCAGCAGCTCCCACAGCAGCACACCAAACGACCACTGTGGGAGCGGAAGGGTGAGGGGACTCAGTTGTCACCCCACACTTGGGGTCAGGTGGGCTTCCCAGGTCATCCTCCTCCCAGACCTCTCTTGCTGGAAATGGGGGCTCCACCCCAACCACAGCCTGTTCCCCAATACCTCACAAGCATCTTCCCCAGGCCGCCTCCCCCACCCGAACCGGTGCAGAGTTGGAGCTGGGAAGGGCTGCCGTGCTGAGGAGCCAGTGAGTTCACAGCCCCCTCCCGCCCCAGAGGCGGGCGACTGGGCTGTGAGGGCTGCCCAGCTCAGAGATTCCCTGGGCGTGGCTCCTCATCCTTGGCGTAGGCCAAGGATTCTCCCAGGACACTGAGGCCCCGTGGACGCTGGGGCAGGTGGGGCCTCACCACGTCAGACTTGCTGGTGAACCTGTAGGTCTGCAGACTCTCTAGCGCCATCCATTTGACAGGCAGGCGAGCCTGCCGGTGCTGCTGAACGCTGTAGTACTCCTTGTCCAGGACACCTCGGGCCAGGCCAAAGTCAGCCACCTTGACTGTGAACGACTCGTCCAGCCTGGGAGAGCGGACTCACACTCAGGACTGGCCCCCGGCAGGCCCTGAATCCACCTGTCCCAGGTCCTCGCAGGGTTTCAGAGCCACGGAGTCCCCTGTCAGCCTGAACTGGGCAGGCAGGAAAACCAAGGCCAGAGAGGGGAGAATGCAGCCAGGGCTGTGCGGCCAGGGCTGAAGCGGGGAATCTCCTCTGAGGTGCCTTCGGGGCAGCTGTAGACGCTGGCACCCTGCCCCCTCCCCTCACCCCGACTGCCCTGGCCCCTCACATGCAGTTCCGAGCAGCCAGGTCCCTGTGCACAAACTTCTGCTCCGCCAGGTACTCCATGCCGTGGGCTACTTGCAGGCCAAAGCTGATGAGGTCCTTGACGGTGGGGTTCTGGGGGCACAGGTGGGTCAGCCGGCGAGGGCAGAGCGGCGCCGCCCCAGCAGCTGCCCGAGCCTCCCGACCGGGGGCCCGTGGAGCACTGACCCGCTGGGGCGAGCGGATGAACCGGAGCAGGTCCCCGTGGCGCATGTAGGGCAGCAGCACCCGGGGCAGCCCCTCGGGCGGCAGCACAATGCCGATGAGGGCCAGCACATTCGGGTGGTGCAGACCACGCATGAGCAGCCCCTCGCGCAGGAAAGCCTCCACCTCATGCAGCTCCGTGATGCCTGCGGGGCGGCGCGAGTCAGGCCCGGGGCAGGGCGGCCCTTCACGAGGGTCAGGTGGGGAAAGGAAGAAGGGTCTCCTGCTCAGGGTCACTCAGTGAGATGGTAACCAGCAGGGGTGAGGACCGGCCCAGCCCTCCGCCCCACTTACGACTCAGTGACTTGACGGCACAGTGAATGTGAGTCTGGGCCTCGTCTGTGTATTCGCCGTGGTAGACGACCCCAAAGTGGCCTGGCGAGGGGAGATGGTGAAGGGGGCCCAGCCCCAGCACTCGGACCACACCCTCTGACAACCAGACCCCAGGGCGCCGACTGGCCGATCCGACATTAAAGACAAGCAGGAGCTGCGTGACAGCAGAGGCTGCAGCCCTCCCACGCCCGCCTGATCTGCACCCGAGCCCACGGGAGACAGAACGCATCCCCACTCCATAGATGAGCAGCTGGAGGCTCACAGAGGTTGCTTGGGATGCCCAAGGCCACAGAAGCTGGCGAGAGGGCCAGGGTAGGAGGGCTGGTGACAGTCCTGCCCAGCTGTCCCGTGAGCCCGTGTCATCTCGGGCTCTGTCTCTGCCCCAGCCCCGCCTGGCCTGGCCCCCACACCTTTGCCAATGACTCGGTCACTGTGGGTGACCACCCGCTCGTGAGGAATCAGCACGTCCTTGACCTCGGCCAGGAGCGCAGAGTCCAGATCCCCAAGCTGGATGGACTTTGTCCGAAGCAATGGGACATGGGACCCGTCCCCGCTGTCTGAGAAGGACTCTCTGTGGACCCGAGTGGTGGCATCCAGACCACCGATGGCAGGAGCTGCTGCGGAGGAAAGAGAGTGAGCGACTGGTGGAGCAGAGGGTGTGGTCTCAGCTTCGCGTGCCTCCGTCTCACCAGGGCCGTATCGGCAGCAGGATCCAGACTGGAGTGGCGGCAGAGGCGTGGCTCCGGTGGTTTGATCCACGGATGCCGGGTCGTGCCGGTTTGGAGAAAGGACTGTGGGAAGAAGGCCCCTGGTAGACAGCTTCTCCGAGCTCCTCGAGGCCAACCCCTACCCAGGAGGTGTGGGTAGACCCCCGAGGCCTGGGCAGAAAGAGGATGGAGGGACTAGGAGACGCTGCTGCTTGGGGGCAGAGGCCGAGTCAGGCTGGGCACGGAGGGCTCACCTAGCTGCTTCCTCCGCCGGTAGTTAAAGACAAGTGCAGTGGCCAGCACAACCACGAGCAGGGCCAGGGCCAGCAGGACACCAAGGACCGTTCTCTGTGGGACCCCCTCAGAGCCTGGCCGCACCACACTGCCCAGGATGTGACATTCCCCATCCACGCAGACCTGGGGGCAGGTGGCAGCTCAGGCCCAGCCTGCGGACCCCCACCCGTGTCTCCTACGAAGAGCCAGTCAAGCTGCTTACCTGCACTGGGGTGCCATCCTTGCCTAGTGGCAGGGAGCGGGGCAGGGGACAAATGACCACATCCCCTCGGAGCTCGTGCTGGCAGCTCTTACCACCCACGGTCACATTCACAGCCACACAGTCAGCCACAGCTCCTAGCCCAATGTACTGCAGAGAGAGTTGTGAGGACTGGCTGGTGCCTCCGTCACCTCTGGGCCGGCTTCAGCCCTAGCCCTCCACTGCACCAGCCCTCCGTCCCCACTTACCTCGAACTTAATGGAATGCTCCTCAGGCTTCAGTGGGGCCAGGTCAGGGCTGGGTGGGCGGGGTGGGGGCAGGAAGCGAAAGCCAGGCAGTGTGAAGCCAGCAGCTCCATCCCCCCAGGCACTCAGGTTCCCTGTTACCCAGCGGTCTCGGACCATGTATTCAGGCAGGCGGCACCGATGCTTCTCCGGCAGCTGCCCCTCACACTGCAGGGGCCCATCGAGAGTGGTTAGCCAGGCACCCCCATTCTCCTTGGCCCAGCGTGGGGTGGGGCAGGAACTCAGGGGACTGGTCCGGCCTCCCTCCCTCCTGATCAGTGCCCACCTGGCGGCTGCCAGGGCCCACTCACCCTGTTCTCCACCGCCTTAAGCCCATCATGGAACGACAGTGCTAGGTGCCACGCTGAAGTCAGGTGCTGGCCACGGATGGTGACGTGGGAGCCACTGTGACGGAGAGCAGGGTGGTGGGCTTAGGGTGCTCTCTGAGGGTGGCGCCCTCATGCCTAGGAGACCAGGGTGGGGAAAGAGGCAGCACGTACTTGTAGCCACAGTGAGGGCTGATGTCCAGCACGATGGGGTTGTCCCGGTAGTCGAAGGTCCAGGAGCCAGGCACCTCGGCACCCCCCACCTGCAGGCGAATGGGAACGCTCGCCGAAGCAGCACCAGGCGGCGTGGTACATAAAAGCTGCCCCTCGCTGACCCTGTAGAACAGGGAGACTAGGTTCAGGGTCACTATCCAGGGGACACGTAGGCCCACTTCCCCCAGAGGTCTGCCAATCCCTCCCAGTTTCTCTGGTGGTCATCTCCCCTGCTGCCCATACTCCACAGGTCTATGTAAAGACAGGCTGGTCCCAGGAAGACCCCCAAAAAGGCAGGGAGGGGATGGATTCCCCACAGCCTGGGCTGAAGGAAAGCAGTGGATTGTGGTGGTCTTTCTTGCATTCCCACACCACCTCTGGACTGGAGGGGACAACAGATCCTTCCTCCTGGACGCGACCACGTGACAGCCCTCCTCCCTCTGCTCTGACAGCGATCCAAATCCTGCCTGGGGAGGGCTCCCCTGGGCGGGGACCTCTGACCTCCTGTCTCCTGCTGGCCAGCACTTACTGTTCCAGAAGACACTCAGTCCCGTTGACTAGCACAGCCCGGCTGGTGCCTGTGGACAGGCCCTGGCCTTTAAGGGTGAGGTGGGTGCCCCCTGCCCGTGGGCCAAAGAGGGGTTGTACTTCTTTCAGCACTGGCTCCTAAGGGTGTGGAGGAGGCTTAGCTTGGTGTAGGACATCCTCCACTCCAAGCCCTCCCCTCCCCGTATTACCCAGCTGGCCAAGGGCGCAGACAAGATGAGGTGGTCTCACCACGAAAGAGAAGCCTGGCAGCGTGGAGGTGCCATCTATCCGGAAGTGCTTGCCTGGTGGCAGGCTGGCGACAGTGAGGCTGAGGTTGGCAGGCCCAGCTGTCTGTGTGGCCGAGGGTTTCAGCTCACACTCAAACTCTTCTATGAAGTCCTTCCGGGACATTGGGCTAAAGCACCAGGAACTCAAGTCAGCCGGGCATCATACAGGCCTAGTCGCACGCCCACCACAAATCACAGGTCTCCTCGGAGCCTGAGGGTGGCCTCTCTCCATCCATGCCTCCCTCAAAGGCAGGCAGGATCTGGCAGGGCAGGGACTAGCCTTGCCCAGTCCGCGATGTAAGGGACAGGTAAGGCATGTATAGGCTCCAGAAGGGACAGAGATGCGTCCGCATACACGAAGCAGCCAAAGCCACTGCAGCTTGCCCCCAGTGAGCAGAGGATAGAGTCTCACGGGGAAGGAACTGCTTGGTTGCCCCGATCAGGGATGGGAAGGGCAGGGAACAGTTGTACCTGACGTTTGAGCTGTCCTTGGCCAGCAGCTGGCAGGGACTTTGGCCCACGGTGACCCGATGGGTGCCGTTGAGCTGTCCCAGGGCACCAGGGTGCGAGTAGAAGTTGGAGCCACACAAGGTCAACCTTGTGCTGCCCCTTCGGGGTCCGCTGTGAGGATAGAACTGGAGGGGGAGCAGGTAGCCTTTGTGGGCCAGGACTCTCAGCCCTGTCTGCACCCCCCAAACTTTTCTGTTGCCCCCCTTGCCTGCCCCCCATTCCATTCATTCGAAGTCACTTGCTAGTCCTCACTCAAGCACTTTTCTACTTCCAAAGCTTTGCATGAGCCATCTCTTGTGCCAAGGATGCCTGCCTTGAGGACATCACAGCCCTGAGCAAGATCATGGTCAAGACCTGCTGCTCCCCACCCCAGGCCCAGCCTGTGTCACGCTTACCTGTGCCCAGCCAGGCAAGCCATACCTCAGTAAGCTCAGGGGGGCAATGGTCCTGTTGCCAGGATCCAGGACATTCCTTCTGCCTTCCACAGACGCCCCCACACCAGCCACAGCCCATGAAACGCTGCGCCCGCAGGCAACGCCCACAGGTGAGGAAGTGGCGACAGCCGGGGCCCTGGATAGGGACCTGGAAGACCTTGGAATGGCAGGAGGGCGGCTCAAGGGTGGCTGGAGGGGGCTGGGGTCCTAGGACCTGTAGACCCCCCGGTGCCATTCTAGATCAGGGTGGTAAGACCTGTGTATCAATGCCTCCCAGGATGAGACAGCCCCAGGCCCTGCCCCTGCCCACCTTACCTGGTCCCCAGAAGCAAAGAACAGGTGGTTCCCAAGTCGCCTGACATCCCGCTGCACCGGCTGCTGGTCATTGCTCAGGGAGAAGTTGGACACATACAGCAGGTAGTTGAGAGACCTGGCCAGCTCCACCTGGGACAGGTCCACTGTGAGCAAAATGGGAACGGGGACCCAGGGACAAAGGGCTGTGGAGACGAGGGACCTACCTGTAGGATGCGCCCGTCTGTTGTGCCCATGTGGGCCACTGTGACGTTGTCAAGGCGCGTCACGTGCAGCGCCGTGACCTGCAGCGGCCCCAGCAGCCCGTTGAATAGGTCCACGCGGAAGAGGCTGCTGCTGACCCGCAGAGGGAAGTGGTAGCAGCTGGTGTTGGGGCTGAGGGACACCAGGCCGGGCTGGGGAAATCAGGGAAGGGGTCAGGGCTCATCCTGCACAGTGCCCCTTGGGGCCTCTGTCAGTGACCACAGCAACCCGAATTCCCACCCTTCCCCCCACCTGCCTGGAGAAGGCCCCAGGGCTGCCGGTGCCTGCACCCCCGACCCCCCAATGGCGCTCTTGGAGGGAGCAAGGCCAAAGCAGGCCCAGACTGGAATGCCAGCTCCCCCCCTGCCTTGCCCGACCCCACCGTGTCCATTCTGATGATGAGTCACTGAGTCTTACAGACCCGACCCCATTCCGTCCCCACAACCACTCACCACCCCCATTTTACAGATAAGGAAACAGGCTCGGAGAGGTTTGGTCACTTGTCAATGGCCATGAAGCCCCTCAGGGAGGGGAGCCAGGTTGGCCGCATGAGCTTTTGACTAGAGTCCTCTCCTGCCCCCTGCTGGTTCTGCTCTGCACTTCAGCAAACGCTGTCCCCTCTTGGGGCTCCGGTTTCTCCACCAGCCCGCGGGGCCTGATCTCTAAGGTTAATTTATCAGCACAGGGTTGTTGACAAGGTCCTTCTCCCTGAGACTCCAAAAGTCTTCCTGAACCTCCAGCGGCTACCAGTACCTCCTACAGGGTACAAAAGGGATAAACAGAGGTCTGAAGGCCTAGGGGCCAAGCTAGGCCCCAGGGGTCAGGAGATGCTAATCTCTCCCTTGCTGTTAACAGGAGGGTGTTTGGGGGCTGCACTCAGTGCTCTAGGGAAGGACTATGGAAGCTTCTGGAAATCAGGAAGCCAAGGTGTGAATGCAAGGTATTGGATGGAGCTGGGTGCAAAGTGCTGCCAGAGCTCAGTAGTCCTGGTTCGTTAGGACCCCCGCCCCCAGCCCCCCACCAGCTCCGGGGCCCGCATCAGACCAAGTCTGTGTGACCAGTCATCAGACCCCAGCGCCGATCAGGAGCCCTGGGGCAAGAGCAGGTGCAGAGCTGGGCCCAGAAACCCACACACTCCGGGTCTGTGGCCTGGGTAGGTGGGGACTGGGACTCTGCCCTCACTTGAGGAAGGAAAGGGGCCTGTTCCTAGGCGGAAGCCAGCCAGGTGTTTTCAGCATGACTCAGGGACAGGTGGGGCTGAGGGGCGGAAGAGGCCCTACTCCAGTCAGGGTCACGCCCTTGCCGGCTTCCCCTGGGTTCCATCCAGAGTTCTAGCTCTGCCTTCCCAGGCTTGTGAGGGCCCATGGCTCCTGAAAACCCCTTAGTGTTCGATGCCCCACAGAGGAGGGCGACTGCCCCTCCTGCCCCAGCCAGGCTCAAACCCTGCCGGAACCCATGGAGGGCGGGGAGCAGCTCGGCGCCGCTCAGGTTTCCTGAGGCCAGCCGCAATGAGCACCCAGTGGATGTTGCCCTGGAGGGTGCAAGCCCGGCCACTGGGCAAGCACAGCACAAGAACACCTCCCAGGGGCTGGGCCAACCGGTGGGCAGGGCTGGAGGTTAGTCCTCCTAGAGCCTGGCACTACCAAGCCTCGCTGGGTGTCTGTTGACCCACTGACCACTAGCCAAGTTGGGGAGAGGTTCTGACTCCCCAGAGGGAAGAAGAAGAAGGCAGGCAGGGCTACCAGGCCCAGACAAGGGAGCCCTAACCCTAGGGCCTCCACAACCTGGATGGCCCCAGCTGAGGGAGGGAAGCTGAAGACTCATGCGTATAATTTCCCCACCTCTGGGCCACCAACAGGAGTTGGAAAGGAAGTGATGGCAGACATCACAGCAGGGCCACGGCCACAAGGCGGCCACAGACTCTGAGGGCAGTGCTTGTGGGTCAGCTTGCTGAAAGACGGCTCGTCCAGGGCCATTCACCCCATTTCCTTGGTTTAATTTCTTATAATCTAAGGTAAGACTGTTTCAGTGGCTTCAAGAAATCAGTTTTGGTTTTGTCCTCAGCATTTTAAGGAATGTCCTGTTTGTCTCTGCTCCAGCTCCCTGGGAGAACCGGGGTAGGGTCTGCTGGAAGGTGCCCCCAGTTCAGCATGGACAAGGAGACCTCCTGCCTGGGGTGAGAAGGGAGACTCGGGCAGGGCCTCAACTAGTGCAGAAAAAAGTCTGGGACTCCTGTATGGTGAATCAGTTCCAACCGGGCTTTACTCATTCCCAGATGTTTACAGTTGTTTGCACAAGATCAGGGTGAGCCTCCTGGAATCTGCTAGAGCCAATCCACCTTCCCACCATGTCCTGGGGCCTCCCGCAATCATCCCGCAGAGAACAATTAATCAGGGATAAGTGGGGCCAGACAGCCCAAGCCATGAGAACTCCCTGGCAAGCCCCCACCCCCCCAGCCCCAGGAAGCTCCCGGAACAGGGGGGAAGCATTCTCCCCAACGCCTGCCCCGTCCTCTTTGGACAGCAGGACAAAACAAGTGCTCCCATAGAGAAAGTGAAACTGTTTGAGGGGAGGGAGGTATAAGGGGATTAAACAGTCCTGGAAAAAAATACAATAAAGATTAAATATGAAAAAAAAAAGGAACCGTGTTAGTGAGCAGCTGTGAGTCTGTGTGAATCTGTGAGCATCTGCGGGCATGGGGGCGGGGGCTGTTTTTCCGTGTCTGTCCCTGAGGGTATGTGTGGTGGGCAGATAGGAGGGGATGCCCATCATTCCACCCAGCATTTGGCAGTGTGCCCGGCAGAGAGACAGTTATGATGCAATCCAGTTCTCCCATAACCAGCGAAACCGCCTAAAAAATCAGAGGTCATGATAGGTCTGAGGGTGAGAGAGCAAAACGGGGTAGCAACCCGGGCTGGCCGGGAGGGGAGATGAACCTCCCGTGCGGCCTTCGTTTGGCTGACCCCTCGCACCGCAGCAGCACTAAAGAACTGGGTGGAAGAGAACGCCCCCCGGCTCCCAGACGCTCTCAGCGGTGGGAGGAAAGCGGCCTGGATTCAGCCACGTGCACACTGCTCACAGATGAGGAGATGAGGTTCCCTTTTTCGGCTTACCGGGTTGGGGCACAAACTGGGGGCCTGGAAGAAGTCGAGGTTTCTCCGGAGGCCCGGGTGGATGGGCGGCTTACAGCAGCGTTCCTCGCCCTCCTCGATGAGTCTGTCCATCAGATTGATGGGGAAGGCACAGACGACAGAGTTGGGACCCCTACTGGGGTGGCTGTCTCTGCTGGCCACGAAGACCCCAAAGAGCACTTCCTGGCCCTCGGCTATGCTCAGCTCAGCAGCCAGTCGGCTGCCCACAGGAGCAGTGTGGGCTGCCCGCAGTACCGGATACGGCTGCCCAACCACAGAAGCTCCGCGTCGCCGACGTTTAGGCTCAAAACGGCAATCCAGGACCAGCTCACGGTAGTTGTCCACATCGGTGTCGACTGCGCTGAGTCGTGCCAGGCGCGTGTGCAAGGCACCGGGAGCGGCGGCCAAGCTGGCCGGCTGCACGGTCAGGAAATAAACGAAGGCTCCTGCATGGAAGCTGTACACATATTCAATGCGGTAGGAAGGGAGGTACCGGGGCAGCACCGACAGTGACTCAAAGTCTGGTGCGAATCCTGATGCGTCGGCCTTGAGGCGCCGGATGGACACTGAGCGTGGACTGAAGCTCGCGGCCACCTTCGTGTCTAGTGAAGATGCCACGTAGAGGTAAGCGGCATGGCCCTGCTCAACCACGGTCACGAGCGTGCCCAGAGGGCTGGCCACACAGTCGGGGCAGTCTTCCGGCCGGTTGCGGTGGGCAGAGAAGAGGCAGGCTGGCGGTGCCAGGTACAGGGTGGTCCCGTTGGACTCCAGCTCATGCTGGAAGCAGCGGCCATGTAGGCTCGAGCCACAGCTGATCAGGGCCGGCAGTCCCGGTTCCAGCACCAGCACCTTTGCATCTGTGTCCCCTGGCGGGCCGTGGGGGCCAGGGCCACAGGCTGCACATGTCTGGCAGTCAGGGTCCCCAACAGGGCCTGTGGCCAGGCTCTGGAGGAATTGTAGGTCCGGCCCAAGCATGTACAGGCGATTGCGCGTGGCCACGAATACCGCACTTCCATCCTCGCCCCCATCATAGGTCGCCAGGGCCTGTACTGGCCCGCCAGCCGAGAAGCTGGGCACCGTGTACTTCACGTCAAAGTCACGGGAGGCAGCGTAGGGGATGCGCGGACACTGCCAGGACCTGCCAGCCGCCGGCACTGCCGGCAGCAGCAGCAACAAGAGCAGCAGCAACAGGGAGGGCTGCAAGGGTGGTGGGAGATGCTCCATCGAGGCCCAGCTGGGGCCCCACGGGGATTCCCACAGGCCAAAGGCCTGGCTGGGAGCAGACTCCAGGGCTGGGACCAGCGTCCAGCGCAGGTCTTGAGAGCCCTGGGCCGCGGATCCCCGCCTGGAGCTCCTGTGCTGCTCCCCTCTCCTCCCCTGCCCTCGGGTCTGAGCACCTGGCCCAGACGGACACGCGCAGACGGACACACACAGCCGGCAGGAACTGGAGAGGCCGACTCACCTGCTCGCTGGCCCCGCTGCCGCTCCTAGCCCGCGCTCAGAGAAAGTCGGAGGGACGGGCGGGGCCCGGGTTTGGGGCGGGGCGGTGGGCGGGGCCTGTTGAAGGCTTGGCCCGGCCGGCCCTCCCAAGTCTCCCGGCCCTGGGACGTCCTACACCTCCTCCTTGAGTGTCTTTCTCTCAGTGGCCTGGAGAGAAGTAAGTGGGCCTGAACCGTCCCATCCCGGCCCCCAGGACGCAATGGGCCGAGGTGAGGAGGAGGCGGGGCCGCCCCAGTGCCAGGGAGGGTTCGAGGACGACCTGGCTTATTTCTCTCTCGGTGCCTTTTTACAGCAACATCCTCAACCCTGGCTGCTGGGCAGGGCCTGGGGAGTCCACTGCGTGGGGAAGAGACCAGGAAATGTGCGTGGGACTGGAGAGGAGAGGTGAGGGGACCCCGGGAGTAACACCATCCTCTGTGGCCAGGGGCCATCCTTCCGTGGGCTTGCCCTGGCCTGCCAGCGATAGGATGGTGTCAGAGGAAGGTGTGTTGCACCTTGACCACCTTTGGACGGGAGGGGTTATAAGATGGGGCCAGCCCTGCTGGCTGGCGGGTAGAGTCAGAGGAGAGGCAGCTAACCTGAAGGCCCAGCCCTGGTCTGGTCCCCCCCACCCCCCGCCGCTGCCTCAGTATGCGGAGGCTGTAGGATGGGGACGAGAAAACCCAGGCTGGTCTTCCTTTCCGGCCCTGCTCCAGCGCCCCCTGATGTGGGGGAAGCACGGGCATTTCTGACCTGCCCTGGAAGCCTTGCTGGCCTCAAGTCTCTGCCTCCCTGAAATGAGGATGTAGTTCTGAGGAGGTGATGGCCCAGAGCTCTCTCTCTCCGGGCTGGGCCGGGTGGGGGGGGCGGGGGGGGGAGGTAAGCTACATCTGCCCTTGCCATCTCTCACCAGGGCCTCCGCAGCTTCCCCTCGGTGGCTGCCATGGGTGAAAAAGGGACGTCATACTAAACCCGACGAGCTCAGGGAGGCCGGCAGGGTGGGGCCTACGGATGCAGAGGCCGCGTTTGGTCTGAACGTAAAAACCCCCTGACTGAAAGTGGGCCATGGTGGGTTGTCACAGGCTAGGCCTGCAGCGTCCTTGGCAGAGGTCTGTCTTAACCGATCTGGTCTGTTGTCTCTGTGTATCTAACACTCCTGTGGGCGCAACCGCAGAACCGAGCACGAGACCATGGGGCCCCTCGTCGTGACTTTGTTCCCCAGATACCATCTCTGTGTGCTGTACGTCTTAGTTATCCTGTACCCACCAATGTGAAAAAAGCTTGTGTCAGCCCTGGCTGGTGTGGCTCAGTGGATTGAACGCCAGCCTGCGAACCAAAGGGCCGCTGGTTCGATTCCCAGTCAGGGCACACGCCTGGGTTGTGGGCCAGGTTCCAGGTTGGGGGCATATGAGAGGCAACCACACATTGATGTGTCTCTCCCTCTCTTTCTTTCACCTTCCCCTCCCTCTAAAAGTAAATAAATAAAATAAAATAAAAAAAATGTTCGTGCCTCTCAGTGTTACTTTTTAACTAATCCCAGAGGTTCTCCCCGCTGTTGCTTTCTCCTTAATCTACCACTGATACATATCATGTAACCCTCCCACAACTTCTCATGTGATTCTAAATGTACAAAATAAGCTGAAAAACTGCCGCATACTGGAGTATTTTTTCAGTCCATTGAGATTTTGCTGCCCAGCAATTGATATCAGTTTGGCTCAAATAAACTCAGAAAAATTCTCTCCAGCCATCGACCCTGGTCCCCCCAACACTGAAGAGGAGCCCTGGGGGACATTCTCAACCTGATGAACCCTCAGCCAAGTGGGCCTGGACCCTGAAGGGAGAGGAAGCTTCACAGGGTGGCCGTGGCCTGAGGACCTGTGAATCGTGGGTCCCCGGACTTTGAAGAGTAAGGGGGAGCAGGAAAGAGAGGCCACAGCCCAGCAGGACTCGGCCTGGCCCTAGAAGCTGTTTCTCCTCTACTTCCCACCCAGCCATACTCCTTGTACCTCCTTCCAGGAGCACCCTTTCCCCTTCTTCTCCTTGCGGCTTAGATGGCACCTCCTCCAGGAAGCCTTCCTAATGCGGGCAGTGCCAGGTCCATTTGGGGGTGCCCCATAGACCCTGTGCTACATCCACCTCAGTATAATGCATTCTGGATACCCAACTCACCGCCCCCCCCCCCCCATTCCTAGTGCTGGACTCCCCTCGCCCTGGGCTGGGCACCTGGTGACATGCTGGAAGCATACAGTGCCCGAGGTAACGTAACAGGCACTCCCTTCTCTGACCAGAATTGGCCCGGAAATGAATAAACAAGCGTGGAAAACCATGGCATGGTTTCTGTGCTCCACAGTCAACATGTCTAAAGATAGTCATGCAGGGCAAGACCAAAAGGAAACATTCTCCGCCTGGAGCAGGGACGTGGATTCCCGTGACCCGTATCCTGCCCCGGGACACTCAGGAGCCCTCCTTAATCACCCTGTTCCCCCCTTTGCTGGGTGGGGTGCAGCAGTTAACAGTTGGTTCTCTGCTGCCACCATGTGGCCAAGCTGTTGGCTGCCCTCTGGTCCGCATTTCCTCGCAGACAGCCTAGGGCATTGGCAGAGGTGTCCACAGGAGGGGCCCCCAACTCCCACTACACCACACCCCACTCTCCACCCCTTCCGCTTGCTCTGTGGAAGGAGGGGCAGGCAAGCCCTGTGGGGGAAGTCAGCTAATGGGGCCTTGCAATGCCCAGTACAAGTCTCCTCCAAGGTGAACTCACACAGCCTGGCCCAAATTTGGCTTATGACCTGCCCAACTGCGTCTCATCTGTCACTTTGAAGGAGTGTTAGCCACCTTGCCTTCTGTGGGCTGTCACTCCCCTCGGAAAGATACGCCAGGGAACTAGTGCCAGCCTCTTTCTCCAGCCCAGAGAGATCATCCTGGCAGCAGCAGGGGCCCTCTCTATGCACAGGAGAACCCCACCACTCTGCAACTTGCACGCATTCAGTGGCTCCCCCCTGCCAGACTCACCTGGAGTCTGTGAACCCAAGGCCTTGAAGACTCCTCCAGCTTTGTCGTAGACCAGTCACACCAGATTGTTTACCAGGTCCTTCCCTTTGCAATGCTGGCTCCTCCGCTAGGAACACCCACCCTCCCTATATCTGTGTTGTCCCTTCCTTGATCCAGATAAGCCCTACACTCCCAGGTGCCTACTCTCCCAGACACACGCACTCGTGACCACCCCTTCTCACACCCGCCCAGAACAGGTGCTGAATTGTAGGGAAGCTGTCAGCCCTACAGGGATCAGGACAGCCAACGGGGGCACCTCGGCGCTGACCGCTGACCAGAGCACCAGTAGGAGTCGGGGACAGTTGGCCAGGCAGCACCCTGGCCCCAGAGGCAGTGGTTTGGAGCCTTGGCCAGGATCGAGGGGAAGAACAGAAGCCAGAAACAGGCAAGCAAGAAGCCCAGGGTATGTGCACAGGGCGAGCAGCACCCGCCAAGCCTCTGCCTGCTCCTGGAGGCTTTGGGGGTCTAGGCAGAGGACCTGCTGCCACACCCATTCAAATGGGGCCAGGGCGGGGCCAAGGGCAGGGGCTATTCCGCAGTTTCCTGGGACAGTACGTGGAGCCGTTCCAGTGCACACTTGTCCCAGGCCACCCACACAGGCGTGTTCTCTAACGTGGGTTGGTTTTAGTGGCAGAGCATCTTAGCCTAGCTCTCGGAGACTGCATGAGCGTGATTCATTCTACAGTCTGAAGCCCATAGTCAGTGACACTGATAAAGACACCCGAGGTCCCTCGCTCCCCCTGCCAACGAGATGGTTAAGTTGTGGCAGAATCAGGAGATCCCCCCAGCAGCGAGGTAGAGGCTTTCTGAACTGTGCCTTGAGATCGGCCCAAAGAGAGGCTTAGGACAGAGTGATCGAGGCTGGGACGTCACTGCTGAGCCTCCTGGGGCCCCCAGTTGTACCGGGGCTCAGACTCCCCCCAGTGGACAGTCCCCATTTTACTCAGCTCTGTCCCTGCCCAGCAACCCATTGAGCGGAGCCACAGCCAGGGCTTCCAGGGTGGTTGGGTGGTCCTTTGGGGCACATGAATGCGGGCCCCGCCTAGGAGTGAGAAGGGAGGGACCAGGGCCTCAGACTGAGCATGGGAATGGGGCTATGGGGAGCAAAGCCAGTGGGGTGCTAGAGAAACCTTTACATGTGTCAGGATTTCAGCTGAGTGAAAACAGCCCAGCCCCAGGGTCCAACTCTGGCTGATACTGTTCGAGGGAGGGAGGAGGTGGGCTTACGTGTGCGTGTGCCCCTTTGCATGGGGAAGCATGTCAGGGGCTAGGGAGGAGGATCCCGTGTCTGGGCATGAGTGAGAGTGGGTGAGCAAAGGAACCAGTGACAAGGCCTGACAAGTGTTTTCCCCAAAGTACTTTAATGCACGCCCCACAGTCCCTGCCTGCTGCCTGGGCAAGAGAGGCCAGCCCCGCCTGGAGGCGCCCAGGGCTTCCTCAGCCCAGTGGGCTCAGGAGGGCTGAGCCCACACCTACTCCCATCAGTACGTGAGTGGCGTCAGGATGAAGAGGCGGTCTTCTTCCTTGCGGATCCAGCGCATCAGCTTATGGATGGCGCTGACGGCGGATGCCTTGGTCCCCAGGGGGCTGTAGCACATGTAGAGCTCAAAGGCACCTGTGACCTGAGGAAGGGGGCACAGGGTGATCATCCAGGGTAGACACCCCTTGTGGTCCCTGCCTGGAACCCCAGGGAAGCCCACTCATCCCCAGGCCGCCTTACCCAGGCCAGGAGGTTCTCGTTGGGGCCCGTGTAGTAGATGGTCTTGAGTGGGCGGGAGGCGTTGTGGGCGCGGCTGTGCAGGTACTGGTAGAGGCCAAGGAGCCGCTCCTGCTCCCCCTCACTGGTGTACGGGGCCTCAATCTCAGGGCTGGAGACAGGGAGTGAGTTTGCAAAGGCGTGACTTTCCTGGCCTGCTCTGGAGATCTAGAAACACCTATTTCTAACCAAGGAGGCTTCTCCAAATGCTCCCCCGGGGCAGGGTATTGTTTCCCCACACAGGAGACTCCCCAGGACAGGACAGGGCTGGGCCCACCCACACTGGAAGCCTGTTCTCCCTCCCCCAAGTTCATGGCATCTTTGGTGATCCTCCCTTGGAGAGGCCAATCTGAGTGGGGGTGTCTCAGACCCGGTGAAGGTCTGAAGTGAAGGGAAGCTGAGCTGGGAACCCTCTGGACCCAAAACGGGTAAAGAGAGGACAGAAGCTGCCACGTCTGGGTCCAGCCCTTCTGTTGGAGGAGGAAGGGGAGGAGTTCTGAATCCTGGGCTGGACCAAAATGAGCCCTACGGCAAACTTGCTCCGTGGCAAGGGACCCAGACTTCCGTTCCAGCGTCCTCCCCAGGGTGTGTTTGGGCACTCCCAGGCCGTCTGGGTAAGAAAGTAGAGAGGCGCATGCCGGTGGAGAGTGGGGGAGTCCGGGTCGCTGTGTCAGAGTAAAACGGGCCCAGCGTGTAGTTGTTCTGTGGCCCCTGGTGGGTCTTCAGCATCAGCACTGCATCGGGGCCCAGGCCCCACCAGCCCACCTCCCCAGCCCACTGTCTCCCTCAGTGTCCCCCAGGCCCTCCCTCACCTGGTGAAGAGTCCCGAGCTCTTTGACTTATAGAGGAAATGGCGCAGGTCGGGGATGCCCACTTGGGCAACACTGTAGTAGGGCATGCGCAGTGCCTCCCGCAGGGCCACGTGGGCTCCACGCTTCCGCAGGCGCTCCTGAAAGCGGCGGCGGCAGTCAGAGACTGCGAAGAAGTCCTCGCGGTCGGTGGAGATGAGCAGCAGGCAGAGATCCGTGTCAGGCTCCAGGTAAGAGATGTGCGCGTGGAAGAAGCCGGCTGCGTTGAATTTGGGCAGGCACACGGGCGTCCAGGCCTCGCCTTCGCGGAAGGACGAGGAAGAACTTATGAGGTTGAAGAGCAAGTGCAGGTCAATGGGGTGCAGGAATTGGTCCTTGCGGCGCACGAGTGCCACGAGCTGGTTGCGCGCCAGTAGGATGGAGAAGACGAGGCTGCGTGCGCGCGCCTGCTGCAGGCTGACACTCACGATGTCGCGCACCGCAGCCGCTAGGGGCAGGCAGCGCGCAGCCCCCATCAGGAAGCTGGGGTCTCGCGCCATGAGCTGTAGCAGGTTGTCCGTGATGCGCTCCGAGCCCGAGAGCAGGCGCCGCAGGTCATAGTTCTGCTTCTGCTGGAAGATGTGGCTCAGCTGCGCGCCCGTAAGAAGGCTCAGGATCTGGTAGTAGATATAGAGCAGCTCCTGCGCCAGTTCCTGCGCCGACTGCCGCGTGCGGGCCACCGCCACCAGCACCAGTGGGCTCCGGCGGACGAATACTACCTTGTAGCCATCTGCGGGCAGGGTGGGGGAGTGGAGGTGGGATGTGAGCTTCAGTCCCTCTCCAGGAAGCCCTCCCAGATTGGCTTTATCTGAGCTCCGCCTCCTGGCAGCCTGTTGCCTTCCATATCCTCTCCACCCTCCGTCACAGCTCTGCACACAGCAGGGGTTTAAGGATGATGAGAAAACCAGCAGCTCACGGCCCCCCTTCCCTGCGGGATCGGGACCTGTCCCTGAAACTTGCTTCACAGACTGGTGCCAGCTGAAACGCGGGAAGCACTTCAGAAAAACACACATTCCTGTGCCAAATGGCAAGAGCTGGGTGGAGCTCAGGACCTGGGGTTTTTGGTCACCACCACCACCCAAGCTTCTCACCCTCTCCAAGTGCAAAGCCCATATCAGAGCCACCTTTGGCCCTTACGGCAGCCCAGTGAGGCAGCCAGCATGGTCATTCCTGTCCAGATGAGGACCTAAGCCCAGTGAGTGAAGGACACACAGCACATCCCATCCCTGTGAGGCCCTGGGAGTCCAAAACCTGCTCTGAATGAACCCTGGCCAGGGGAGCCCTTCCAGCCCCTCTCCAGGTGGCTCACCTGCATGGATGGAGCGAATGGCGTTCTTGTCAGCCTCCAGGAAGGACACCAGGGCCACCATGACCCCCATGGTGCTGGAAAGTGCCTCCTCTGACCCGTAGCGGGAGTACACGGGCTTCCCCGCCTCACTCAGCACGAAGACGTGCTTCTGGTGCAGCCGCCAGGCCTCGGCAGCCTCCTCCTCATCCCTGTCGCCTGTGCCCTCCCCGGGGGGCTCTGTGGCTGGTCTCCCGGCCGCCCTGGGGGGCTCTGCCCAGTCCTCGGAGCTTCCTGGCAGCATCTCCTCCTGGAGGTCTCGGGCCACACCCGTCAGCTGGGTGCTCAGCTCACTGAAGTCCTGGCTGATCTGGCGCATGTCTGCAGGCAGCGGTGGCGGACCCCCAGCACCTTCTGTGGGACTCTCCCCAGGAGCCGCCCCGTCCTCCGATTCAGTCAGGTCCTCGTAGGAACGGGCATGGACAAACATGGCGCCCTCCTGCCCGGCACCTGCCGGCCAAAAGCACTGGTGCTTAGTGTGGCAGCTGCTGGCAGGCCACCTCGCCAGCGAGGTGTCTCATCCACGCTCTAGCTTGACTGTCTGTCCCGATGAAGCAAATCACTCTTCCCTCCTGCTACTGTCCGTGACGAGTCACGCCTCCCTGAAACGTACAGGCCACCAGGCTCCTCCTTTTCACACTGGGAATAAGACCCCAGCCCCTCATGGCTACTATGGGGGCAGCTAGTACCTGCCCACCTCTCCCACTCTCAGCTCACAGCCCTTGTCCATCTGCTCTTTGGACACCTGCACCACCCCCTACCTACCCCAGGGCCTCTGCATCTGCTGTCCCCTCCACCCGGAGGGCACTCCCACCGCCTCACACGGCTCATTCTTTCTCAGCTCTCAGCAAGGATGTTAGTTGCCTTCTCACCTGACCACCAGCCCCAGGACTCTATCATATCTCCCTCTTGAATTTCTCCTGAGACACTTGTCAGTTATTGTCCTTCTTCCTGATTATGATGGGGTTCCCCCCACCCCACCCCCACCAAGGGCAGGAAGCTGGCTGCTCACTGCTGTGTGCCCAGCACCTCGCCGTGCCTGGAATAGCTCCTGTGCTCGGTGAATCTCTCCCCGGGAGAAGGCTCTTCGGCCGCTCAGCCACAGCACCTGACCCACTCCACTGGGTGGGCCCCGCCAGCCTGTGACCGCCCCCCAGGATCATGTCCGTCTTCCTCTCCTGATTTATTTTTTGACAGAACAGTTCAACAGATATATTTTGGGACTCGGTTATGAGTTCGGCACTGGACCAGGCACTGCAGATACAAGGGTACAACTGCTCTGTGTTCAAAGAGCCTGCTGTCTGTGGATGAGCGAGATAGGCCGCACAGACATAAAAAAATAAAATAGAACTACAGAATGACTAGTGTTCTGTACAGAGCTTGGTCAGAGCAGGCCTCACTCGTGAGGAGGTGACCCTGTGCTGACAGCTGAGTGGGGAGGAGCCAAGCAGGGGCACTATAGACACAGGGACTAGAAGGAGGGCCCAGGCTGGCAGCCAGACAGCCCAGGGCGAGTGGGCCGACGTGAAGGGCTGAGGAAGCTGGAAGCAGGCTGAGCTCGGTTACCTGTGGTACCCCAGGATCTGACAAGTACTGTGTGAGTCGCTGGACCCACCCACGAGTGAGCGGGAGGGAAAGAGTGGTTGGGAACCCGACTGTCCTGGAGGCTCTAACTCACGGCTTGGCACACCCTGCCCATACCTGGCTCCATTCCCTGGGCCAGTCCTGGTGTAGGGCTCTCAGCTCTCTCCACGCTCTGCCCATCGGAAGGCGCCAACGTGCCATCAGGGCATTCGCTGCTTTTCTTCCTCTGCATGTCGGCAGCCATTCCTTGGGCGCTCCTGCGGGGCAAACAAAGGCATCATCCGGGAGAAGAGGAAGGGGCTCTTGGCAGGGAACGCTGGCATGATTAACAGTGGCTAAGTACAGGCAAGTGTCCCTCACCGGGACCCAGCTAGCTCAGACCTCTGGGGAATGGGTTCCAAGAATTCCCCTCTAAAAAATGAAATATGTTGTTCTTTTTCTGATCGTAAAAAGGAAGATCTCGTGGCATCTATTCATTGTAGAAAACTTGGAAAGTACACAAAAAGTATTTTTAAAAAGTCATTTTCCCACCATGCTGAATCTTTCACTGTTCACATTTTAGTCTATTTCCTTCTAGTCTTTTTAAAAAACGTATATAAAATGTAAATTTTTTTAATTTTACAAACTGACAGCATCAGCTAACACTTACTGACTGCCAAGGCCGTCTGACGGGACTTCAAAGCCTGTGTCCGAGCCCGAGTTCGGGTCTTCCCCTTGAGCAGTGGTCCCGCCCGGTGTTTTCTCCGTCTCAGTGAAGGACAATTTCACCATTTCCGTTGTTCAGTGAGAAATCCTACCATCATCCCTGTGCCTCTCTGTTCCCCACGCCTCATATACCGAACCACCAGCCACTCCTGTCGGCTGTGCTCCAGAATACAGGCACAAATGCCTCTCTACTTAACACTTTCCCAAATGCCCCTTGGTTTTTAATACCCAACCGTGGTAGCCAGCTGTTTATTCGGTCGCCTGCGAGCCTCTACTCCCGGCGTGCGAGCCTTTGCGTACTCCCCTCTCACACTGGGCAGGGCTGATCTGTGTAACTGGCAGGATAACGTGAAAATGACACGTCACTTCTGAGGCTGGGTCTGGAAAGACACCGTAGCTTCTGCCTCTCTCTCTTAGATCACTCTCTCTGGGTGCCAGCATCAGCCACGCTGTGAGGACACCAGAAGCCCTACAGAAAGAAACTCGTGGCCAGAAACTGAGAACCTGCAAACAGCTAGTACCAATGTGCCAGTCATGTGAGTGAGCGGTCTGGGAAGCAAACCGTCTGGTCCCAGTCATGCCTGCCGATGACTGCAACCTCACGAGACCCTGAGCCTGAACCGTCCAGCCAAGCCGCTCCCAAGTTCCTGACCCCCAGGACTTGAATTAGAGGATACATATTTATTGTTGTTTTAAACTGCTGAGTTTTGGGATAATTTGTTACGTAGCAATAGATGAATAATACAATAAGCCGGTATTGATTCAGCGTCTGTTTATATAGAAAAACGTATATTTACAGGATCAAAATTTGATCTGTATTTTTTTTAAAGATTTCATTTATTTATTTTTAGGGAGAGGGGTGGGGGGGGGGAGAGAGGAAGAGAAACATCGAACTGGTTGCCTCTTGCATGCCCCACAACTGGAGACCCGGCCTGCAATCCAGGCATGTGCCCTGACCAGGAATCAAACCAGCGACCTTTTGGTTCTCAGGGTGATGCTCAATCCACTGAG
Source organism: Micronycteris hirsuta (assembly GCA_004026765.1). Classification (NCBI taxonomy): domain Eukaryota; kingdom Metazoa; phylum Chordata; class Mammalia; order Chiroptera; family Phyllostomidae; genus Micronycteris; species Micronycteris hirsuta. The sequence continues at coordinate 63,411 of PVJI01000941.1, read as the reverse complement.
CCACATCAGGGCTTGATCTGCATTTTTAACAAAGTATGTGTATTTAAAACCTCAAATGAATTCCAAACCGGACTGATGGAAGATCACCGAATGCCAGCAAGGGGGGCTTACTTGCATCAGGCACTGAAAGAGGCTGTGAAACTGGATCAAAGCAATAAATGCTGCCTGGAGCAGGTGGAAACATTTTAAGCAATTTATATCCTAACACTATAATTTATCGGGTATATATCAGGTATATATTTCCCCTGTGTTTTAGTGACATTTTAGAAAATTGAGGATCTGGGGTTGATGAGGGAAGCATTATATTTTTTTCCCATTTAAGATAATGGGAAACAGACACAAAGTTAGTGGTTCCAGACAGAATGTCCAATTTTTGTGGAAGGGATTACTGATGCTAAGTGGAAGATGTCCAAATCAAGAATCTGCCCTAGCCCCGGCTGGTGTAGCTCAGTGGATTGAGCGCGGGCTGGGAACCAGAGGGTCCCGGTTCGATTCCCAGTCAGGGCACATGCCTGGGTTGCGGGCCAGGTCCCCAGTGAGGCCCCCAGTGAGGGCCACGTGAGAGGCAACCATACATTGCTCTTTCTCCCTCCCTTCTCCTCTCTCTAAAAATAAATAAATAGAATATTTAAAAAAAAAAAAAAAGAATCTGCCCTGACTGGGGTGGCTCAGTGGATTGGGTGTCGTTCTACGAACTGAAAGGTCGCTGGTTGATTCCCTGTCAGGGCACATGCCTGGGTTGTGGGCCGGGTCCCTGGATGGGGGTGTGCGAGAGGCAACAGATCGGTGTTTCTCTCCCTCCCTTTCCCCCTCCTTTTTCCTCTCTCTAAAATTAATTACATAAAATCTTTTTAAAAATAGAAATAAAGATCTTGCTTCTTGATAGCTTTGCCAATCCCCAAACTGGCCTGTTCAAGGTAGTCTTATATTCTTAAAGAAGGTAAAAGATCCTGGCAGGGGTTTCCAGCTACAAGGCAGCCTCTGGAGCCCCCTGCCTGTGGGGAAGACTTGTCTTTGCTCGTCGTCGGGTGTTCAGGAACAGTGCTTCTGGAGAGGAACCTGGATCAACCCAGGTTTTTGTTGTTGTTGTTGTTTAAAATATTTTTAAACTTATTTTTAGAGAGATGGAAAGAGAGGGATAAAGAGAGGGAGAAAAACATCACTGTGTGGTTGCCTCTTGTGCACCCCCACCGGGGGCCTGTCCCGCAACCCAGGTATGTGCACTGCCTGGGAATCGAACCAGTGACCCTTTGGTTTACAGGCCGGTGCTCAATCCACTGAGCCACACCAGTGAGGGCCAACCTGGTTGGGTTTTATATATCTCAGTTTTCTCATCTCGAAAATGGGGACACTGCTGGTACAGATTCATTAGATTGTGGAGGATGAAATGAGATAATCCAAGTGATCTGATTACCCTGGCGCAGAATAGGCACTGCAGACTCAGCTCTGGCCCTTCGCGCAGCATGATTGTTCTTACTTAGCATTCAGACCACGTGTAGCTGTACTTACACACGGACCCATCCACTGCTCTCTGCCATGTACATCAGTCCTTCAAGAGTTTGCTCGCCCTGAGTCAGGCCCAGAGTGAACTGGCCTTGGAAAATGTGCTTCTGACCTTGTGAAGCCAGGTGGGCTCTGGCCTGAAGTGACCCACCTTGATACTGGGCCAAAGAGCTGTCTATGGGACTAGGGTTGGGAGTTCCTCCAGGCTAAGTGGCCATTCATGGGCCCTGGATTTGCAAAAACAGACCATTACTCCTCTGCTCCTCCTGGAGGTCTCTTCCAAGTTGAAGTCCTTGGTCTGCCACATGCCCTGCTCTGTAGCCTTGTACCTCTGGCTCAAAGATCCAAACAAGGTCTGCAGCAGCTAACCCGATGTCCTGAGGGCCCAGTACCCACTGACCCCTTGTGGGCTTCAGATGACTGAATCAAGCCTGGCTGGGTGGTACCCACATACAGTGGGGGCCGGGTCAGCTGTCTGGGGCCAGTGGAGGCCTGCCACCTGAGATCATGTGACATCTCAGCATCTCCAAGGTCAATGTAGCATCCAGCAAGAAGCCCTGATGAAGCAAACAGTTCTCTAGACACTTACCCTGGAAACTAGGCAGGGAGCTAAGTGATTAACAACAAAACCCACCCCAACCCCACTGGAGCCGTGTAACCTGTGTAGCTGAAGCTCCTGGGAGGCTCAGCCTGAAGCAGTTCAGCGAAAGAGGTCTCTTGGCACAAGTCCCAGAAGCTCCCTTGAGGCTCCTCCTTAGGCAGCTTCTCTAGAAGCCCCCGGGCTTGCTACTTTGCCTAAAAGTGCTCTGCTGTGACACCAGCAGCGCCACCAAGCAGGCTGACTCAATCAGCCCTTCTAGTGTGCCTCCCTCCCTCAGGTGCTCGCCCTGAAAGGGGGAGGACCTTGCAAAAGCCCCTCCTTACTGACCCCCTTTTCCTGCTTAGATAGTGCTCCATCCAGCCTTGACTCTTTGAGGAGTGGCTTCCTGGGAGGGTGCAGCCAGGACCTAAGGCTGGGTGGCAGGCAGAGCTCAGGTGAGGCTGTGTTGTAGGTGTGCTTCAGCAGGATGCCCAGTCCATACTGAGGGCATGGTCTGATCCAGAGTCACTGCTGGTAGCCACTCCCCTCTCTGACAAAGGCTGTTCACCTTCCCCTAGAACCCAGAAAGGGTGGTTCCCCAAGTCCACGGGGCAGCCCAGTTATCTGAGCCAGAGCTCCCTTGTGAACAAAGCGCCAAGCTCCAAGGCACTTTCAGGAGCTGCCCCGCTCAGCTCAGTCACCTCTGCTGATCTCCTAGAGGACTCTGCTGGCGGAATGTGTGCATTGGGGGGCGGGCCCTCCTTGGCCACTGCCCCCTACAGGACTTCGCCCTCCCAGCCAAAGGATGGGTTCCAGGCCTCGCCTTTTGTATGCCCCCGCTGGGGGACAACCGGCTAAGGGACCCCGGAGAGAACCAGTCCTCCTACCGCAAATGGCAGCATAAACGGCAGGACACCCCCGGCGACCCCGTCTTCAAGCCCCTCCCTCCAACGATGACAGCTTTCCAGTCTCGGCGCCCCCAGGCCACGTGAGTTGGCAGAGAGACTCACCTGTTTCTCCGGGGGATCCAGGACGCAGAGATTGCCGGTCACTGCCCTCTGCCGGACCCCCAGGAGGGCACTGGTGTCTGGCCGGGCCTGGACTGAAGGCGCAGGTTCGCGGGGCCACGACACCCTGCTGACACGGACATGACCACTTCGCGGACCACCTCCCGTTCCCACCGCCCCTCGTCCGGCCGCGGGCCCAGGAAGACCGCCCTAGCCCGCCTCTCCCGGCAGAGGCCCGGCTCCAGCCGCCTGGCCCGGCCCTGCCCTCCCCCGGGCTGCATTATGGGAAATGTAGTCCTTAGCTCACGGCCGCCGGCAGCGCCTCGGGTGGGGAGGCAGGGCGTCGAGTCCACGCAGAACCCAGGGCGGGGCACAATCGGGGCAGGGGCTGTCTCAGCCCACAGCGCCTTCTGCGTCCCGGCCCGGTCCAGCGCCTCCCCTGAGCCCAGTCCCGAATGGACTGGAGACCCGGACACGCCGGCCCCTCGGCCTCAGCCAACCAGAGACGTTGACTTGTCTCCTTCACTGATTGTGGAAGGACAGTGCAAGTTTGAGGAGCTTTTAAAATGTCATTAGTGGGCCCGGCCACACCGGCTGTAAAGGATGTAGGCACACCAATTGTTGCTGTAAAAAAAATCTTTTTAGCCACGTTGTTTTATTATTATTTTTCTTTGAAGCATGTTTTAATATAATAGTATGAGGCCCCAGACAGTAATTCCCAGATCTGACTGCACATAGAACGCCGTGGGGAGCTTCAGGAAGACACTCGTGCTTGGGCAGCGCCCCTAGAGAGTTTGGTTTAATTAGATTGGGATGGGACTCAAGCAACAGTATCTTTTTTATTTTTATTTTTTATCATTTTTTAAACCATGTAACTTTTTTTAATTGTATTTTTTCACAACAGTATCTTTTTCAAAGCTTCCCAGATGATTTGCCAGGACAAGGAAACACTACTACAGATTTTGTAATTTCCTAGATGCAGAGCAATAAAAATGAGAAAACATAAAGTTTTCCCAAACAATCTTATCTTTGGAGAACAGCTGAAAGATATAAAATTAGGGATTCACAACAAGACTGCTCACGTTTTCTCTGAAACAATTAAATCACTTTATAGCCTCGCGATTAATTCACGCGAGGGTTCTGGGATGAAGGAGAAGTCTGAAATCACTCCTTTGACTTTCCTTGCTGTTTCAAGCACCCCAAGGCCATGGTTTGTCCCCATGTCAGCCCTGCACTGGAAGTGGGGGAGAGCTCTGCCCCCGGGCTCCTCTCGTGGTCTCAGGTAGCTGACCTCCACCACACTGGCCTGTGATGACATGGTGACAAAGCTGTGGCCTTTTACCAGAGATGATTTTGTGCAAGGCTATTGGACCCTTGCACGTAATCCAAGGGACGCTTTCTCCTCCCTTTTAGTTAAGAACATGTGAGAAAATGCCCAATTCCCCTGGAAAGGAGAGAGGAGGAGGAGGGAGAAAGAGTCTCTCCAGGTCTCCACAAGTCATTCATTATTTTCTCTCCTCCCTCGCTCAAGTGTCCAGGCTCCCTCCTTTAGAGCAAATATCATTTATACAGTTTTGCTCTCATTCATTCCGCCATATTACATTGTAAGAGCAGAACCCAAGATTTTACATTCTGTGGTTGGTACAGGAATATCCTGGCTATATTCCATTGACCAAAACTCATACCCCATAGAATTGATCCCCCTAGGAGAAAAATTTAAAGTTTTCTAATATACCTAATCCATCTCCTTGACAGTCTTCACATTGCCCTCAGGGTTTCTTTGAGTCTCACTCTTGCTTTCAAGCACATCAGCTCCACCAGAAAGTGCCACTGCCGTTTAGAAGTATTGCATCTACATAGCCAAGCAAGTGGCCATATATATGTATGACCTGTGCTCCGGGCTGAGGCTTGTGCCTAGGACGCTCTCACGGAGCTGCTAACATAAGAAACGTCCAACCCTGCAGAGACTCTTTATCAGAGTTTGAGCCCAAACTGATGACTGTTGCCAGGCAGGAAGATCTCAAATGCTCCAGAAAAATGTCAGTTTTACAGTTTCATTTGTACATTTTGGAATGAAGGAGGGAAGGGAAGGAAGATTACATGAAGGTGAGAGAAAGCAAGGTGGGTACTGGATTACAAAATAGTTAAGATGATGTGCTCTCTTGAGGGTGGTGAAGGCTCATTTTAAAGTGTGTTCACCTAGATGTGCAGAAACAATGGTCGGGGCTTGCCTAAGACAAAGATAAACCTTTTACTACAACAAAATTATATTCCCTAGGCATAACAACCACCATGACCTGCCAAGTTAGGAATTTATGATCACTCCGGGAGGTTACTTTGCACAGAACCCCTTTTTCATTCACAGAACAAACCATTGTGGCTAATTACTAAAACATTGTAAGGTTGTTATTTAAACTTCATTTTAACCCACCTATTGAATTATATTTGAATATTGGAACAACCCCTCCCTTCATCTTTTGCCAATAAGATTACCAAGAAATAAATCTTGGTCATTTGGCCCTGACTTGCGTGGCTCAGTTGGTTGGGTGTCGTCCTGCAAAACAAAAAGTCGCCGGATCGATTCCTGGGCAGGGCACACCACTGGATTGCGGGCCAGGTCCCAGTTGGGGTGCATGCAAGAGGCAACCAATGGGTGTTTCTCTCCCTCCCTTCCCCTCTCTAAAAATAGAATAACTAAAATCTTTTTTAAAAAATCGTGGTCATTTGGAGTCATAAATGTCATCCCATGAGGGATGCACTGCCCTGTAGGATGCTGCTGCCAACTTCGGGCTTCGCCACAAAAAACACTGCACGCTACGTACGCTATACCTTCTGTTGCCCTCCAGGCTGGGGGCTCCTCGAAACCTTAGCTTTCTGTATTGTGGGCCCAGGTCGTCTCCACAAATCTCTTGTTCTGCCCCACATTTCTTCTGTTTCATGGCTATAGTGGACATTTCGGAGCCAGAGGTCCTGTGAGAGGTTGCCACTGAAGTGAAGCGGCCTGACCGTGTCCTGAGGCTTGGCTTTGTCTCCAGCCCTGTTGCTGCCCTGCTGTGTGGCCCTGGGGCAGATCTTTTCACCACTCTTTCGGTATCTTTAGCAGTTTCCCCTCGTGCAAATACAAGATGTCTAATGTGGAGTATTCTGAGCTAATTTTAATGGTTAGTCCTTCCCTGAAACATTTTAAGAGGTTTTCCTTCCTGATTTTATTACTTTGAAGCTCGGCGGCTGGTTTTCCTGCTTTGCTGGAAAATGTCATCTGTGGTCTTGTATCGTCTCTCTCTCTCTCTCTCTCTCCTGGTTCCTGTCTCTCGTTTTAACATTTGATCCAATCCCTACTTTCAATGCTGAGGAGCTATGACCCCAAACGATACGGAGACAACAAGGAACAACAGGCAGGACAACGTCTTTCTCTGTGAGAAAGACGTAGGGACCAAAAGAGAGCCCACGTACCCGATTGGACCCTGTACTCCGGTTTCAGGTGAGAGTCAGCCCTTTTAAGTAGCTCAAACTTCCTGGTCTTAGGCACTAAATGCAATCCTACAGGCACTATGGGCCTGTGTAATTACAAAAACCCTCCAGATGCTTCCTCTGAAAACCCTCAATAATTACCTTAATAAAAAGGGGAAAGTGGTCAGGAACAAGAGCCTTGGAGTAGTACTGGCGTGGGTGGCAACCCCCCGCCCCCGCCCTCTACTTCCCTGCTGGGGGCAAATTAGTCTTTCTGAGCTTCGGTTTCCTTAACTATAAAAGGGTATATCATACAATTATTGTGAAAGATTCGGTGAGATAATGAAATCCTAACAGAATGCCAGGTATATAGTGAGATAAAGGGTAGCAATTATTACCCAAGGACATTAGGTATAGGCAAAAATAATTAGTACCTTAATATGGTTTACCTCTTCAGAGGATAAAGTACTATCTGATAAGGGAGTAATGTCTCAATAATGGCCCAGACCTGGCTGGTGTTGTTCAGTGGATTGAGTGCTACCCTGTGAACTGAAAAGTCGCCATTCGACTCCCAATCAGGGCACATGCCTTGGGCCAGGTCCCCAGTTGGGGGCGTGTGAGAGGCAACTGATTGATGTATTTCACACATTGATGTTTCTCTCCCTCTTTTTCTCCCTCCCTTCCCCTCCCTCTAAAGATCAATATATATTTTTTAAATGGCCCAGTTGGGGAAAGCAAGTCAAAGTATCCACAGTTCTTTGTAGCTATTCCTCCTCCACCCCTGAAACTCTTAGTGCTGGTGTGCCCCGGGCTCAGGGCTGGACCTCTGGTCTATCTAGATGCACTCCTGTGTCCGTTTGGCCTCCTCACCCAAGCTCAAGGCTTTAGATGCCAGCACTAGAGATATGCTGATACTTCCCAGATTTTCATCTCTAACTCTGACCTTTACCCTGAACTCCAGACTCACGTCTCCAACTGCTCCCTCCAGGTCTCACTTGTCTACTAGGCATGGAAAACTCAACCTACCCAAAACTGAGCTCCTGCTCTTTCTACCCAAACTGCTCCTCCCACATTTTTCCCTCTCTTCCCTCATACCAGTCCATCTCCTGTTTCCTCTGTGACCACACAAGTACAACTCCAGTCCTTCTGTGGTTGTATTACTCCATGCTCCTGCCCTTTCCACCTTCAGCCTATTCTTCACATAGCAGCCAGAGGGATACTATTATCACGGAAGGCAAGTCATATTATTCTATTTAGAGCCGTCCAACAGCTTCCATCTCCCTTCTTACAGACACCAAATTCATTCAGCAGAGATTGTATGTTTTGTTTGATTTGCTGTCTGTCTCCCAAGACTGCCCTCACCTCCATCTTCAGTGGGGCAGAGATTTTTTGTTTGTTTTTTATTCTTTTTTTGTTATTGCTTTTTTTTTTACTTTCTCATTTTTGTTTTGGGGCAGAGATTTTATCAGCTTTGTTTTTTCCTGTGTCTCCAGCACATGATACAGTGCCTGCCACACAACAGGTACTTCATACAATTCTTGAATGAAGTGACTTCCAGACAAGGCACCTGACAAGTGGGAAGGTAACTCTAAAGACTGCTTAACCCCACAACCTCCTTTCTCTACAGATAAGTTTGCTTTATTTTAGAATGCTGTATAGATTTTTCTTGCAGCAGGCTTCTTTTGATCCCATAATGTTGAATTTAGGCTAAAAATTCAGGTTACTTTCCTTAAGGGTCCACTGACAGAGGCACCAGGTGGCTGAAATCAGTGTAGATAATCCACCTGGAAGCCTTGGGAAGAGATTCTGGACATAAACTGCAAACTGAAAGCTGTTATGCCCCATTGTCCACTACATTGTTGACGTGCAAATAACTTCCAGTTCCTCTGTGATCTTGCACAGGTCACTCCCTCCTAGCCATATTTATTGCCTGACAGCTAGTAAGGCCCTATGGAAGCTGGGTGGATTTTCCTTAGGGGTAGGGCTACTGAAACTTTAAATAGCTACTATCTGCCTGTTTGTTTTGTTTTGTTTTTTTTGTGGGGACAGAAAATCACTTTATTCTAATTGATACACAAACAGTAACATCACAAAAGCTGGTTTAAGAAGGCCAGGCAAATATTTGCCCAGCCCCAAATGCAATACCACCTTAATGAACTTCTTTATAGTAAGAACACTCTTTTCCATTTTAATTCTGATACAAGGAAACTATTAATGATAGGATCGGTTTAACTGGTAGTTTTATACTCTCACTATCAATTACAGCTTTATACTAAATTAACTTGGTCATGAGAGATGACTCTCCATTTCTTTGATATGAACTTCTTGATTAGGCTAATCCATTTGCAAATCTGCACTGTTTCAGCACCTTGCTGAAACCCTCACAAAGCTTAAGGTCACTCTGGTTCTGTGCACACTCCCAAAAACTGTTTCATCTCATAGTGGCATGGGCCAAATTGCTGCTGAGTTCCCTGAGGCTCCTTGTAAGTGATGTCAACCCTTGAGGTCTCAGCGTTGCTTCCTCCACTGAAGTCCCCACTGATGGCATGCATGACCTAGCATGTGGCCGACAGCAGAGCCCACAGCCCAACCAGCTGCAGTGGTTGCCATCTGGGTCATCAGACCTGGCTGCCAAGGTGGGGTGTAGGGAGCAGCAGGTGAGCCAACAGCAGATGGTGGAGCTGGCGCCGGTGGCTGAGCTGCTGGTGCTGGCCTAGGCGCAACTCTCATTTGAGGTGCCTGGCTGGCCAGAGGGATCATGAGAGAGGTGCGTATTCGGCTTCCAAAGGGCATCGCAACTGCGTGGCGGCTCTGCGTCTACAAGTCTGCCTGGTATTTTTGACCTGAGAATGCCTAACTTGGAAACCTATCAGAAGTAAATGGAGACGAACCACTGTGACTACTGCTTCTCTAATTCAAGCACTTCTCTCTCACCTATTCTCGCTCTCGGGCAAAAGAGCTAAACTGGAACTGGCGGGGCCAGCAACTCCTTCCCCCGAATTGAAGAGAGCTCCCTTTTATTTCCTTCACAATAACAGACAATAAGGCAGCCTAGAGTTAGGAAGGCCAGGGTGGAATCCCCGCTCCTGGCGAGAAGCAAACCTAGAAAAGACCAGCCACCAGGAGACTACGTGCCGTACGAACTGGAAGACTAGTGGCCACAAACAAAAAGCCAAACCACAACCCCCAATAGGTCTGACTCCTGGGGCGGGAAAGCGCGCCCTCTCATTGGGCGCCGGCGAGCAGCGTGCCCTCACGCCCCGCCTCCGAGGACACGCCCCTGCCCCCCCCACCACGCGCGGGGCATGGCGGGAGTGGAGTCGGCGCGACCCGCCGCTATACTCGATATCCCGGCGGGCCGAGCGCTAAAGGCGGCGGCGCGGCGCGGCGCCTTTGTGGAGACAGCGGCCCTGCGCGGAGGAAGTTCCGGTCTCCGCGACACTGGGTCGGTGGCTGCGGCTGAGGATTAGGAGGAGCGGGCCGTGGAGGCCGCGCTGCCTCGGTAAGGGCCTGGGGAGGTAGGGGGGACGTGCTGGAAGCTGCGGGGACGAAGCGGGCCTGCCAGGCCGCGGTGGACATCCAGGGCCCGCGCGGCCTGGAAGCTGCGGCTTCGGTGCGACCGGACGGCCGCGACTTAGCTCGCGAAGAAGAGAGCCAAGTGGTGGTGTGGTGAGGGAGGCGCCGCCCACGGGAGGAACGCCCCGGAACGGTCGCCGGCCAGGGGCGGGCCCCGGCAGGGCGGTAGAATTACCGGTCCAGCCTCGGGGCGGCAGGCGTGCGGGGTCGGGGACTGGCGCGTGGTTGCGATTTGGTGCTCCTGGTCTGCGGAGCCGCAGGCGGGCTCTGTATTCCTTCTTTTTACCTGCTCTTGCAGGAATCTAATTCAGTTCTGAGGCATCGCTCGAGAGGGAGCCCTTCTGTGTCTAGCACGTCGCCTCGCTCTCAGACCAGGGCAGACACGAGTGGGCTCGGCGGGACTGCTGGGCGCGAGAGCTCGGATCCCGTCCTCCTGGGCAGTAGAACCTGGAGGCGGGGGAGTGGTCTGGTGGGTTCTGCGCCCGTTGGGCAAATGTGGGAGGAGCGGGATTTTATCCTCGCTCCTCGTATTCGTCTTTAGATTCCTTTTGGCGTTGCAAATAGGTTTTTCTCTTAACTTTAGAATTGATGTTTTGCTACTGTGTTCACCTCTGGGAGTGCATGTATATATATATACACACACACACTTTTTTTTTTTTTTTTTTACTGGAAAGGGCTTTGTTTTATAGGATACAGAAACTGTCAGGGTAATTTTATTTTTTGCATATTCCAGGTTTGCTTGTGAAGGTCAGAGTTGCGGGATCTAAGTGAAGGAGTTCAGTAGGCTCTGATGCACCTGATCACCTGGTTCATTTTCTGAACTCTGGATTGTGTCCTAGGTTTGTTAGTTTTCAACTTCCTGTTGAGTAATGCCACCGGTGTGAAGGGTTTAATAATGTCGACATCTGCACACTTGCGAGGACTGTAGGGGGAGGTACCAAGAACTGGTGAGTGACGGTAGGGCTGGCAATGTCTATAGTAACTAATGGCATGTTACCATTTTGGCGAAAGACAAAAGTGGAATCCGAATCTTATTAACTGGCACCCAGCTAGGCACCACACCTATAGGGTAGGAACTAGGTCTCTCTTTCTGGACATCTATAGCACCCTTCTTTACAGAATTCTGGTACCGGACTTGGGTTTTTGTTGCCTTTAGTGTCCTAAGTTATTCTGGTCTTTCAGAGGAAAATTGTCAAGGGTGGAGGTTACTAAATGAACTCTACCATCTTGTTGCAGATACTTGGGGACAAGGTTATATTCTTCTACACAGTGTTTATTTTATGTACTGGTGTTAATTAGTTCAGAGTTATATTAAGATTAAAACTATTGGAAAGTTTTGAAATTTTAAAGATAAAAAAAACAACCCTGCCCTGGCTGGTGTGGCTCAGTGGATTGAGTGCTGGCCTGAGAACCAAAGGGTTGCCGGTAGGGTTCCCAGTCAGGGCACGTGCCTGGGTTGCAGGCCAGGTCCCCAGCTGGTGGCCTGCAAGAGGCAGCCACACATTGATGTTTCTTTCCCTCTCTTTCTCCCTCCCTTCTCCTCTCTCTAGAAATATATAAATACATCTTTAAAAGAAACAAACTTAAAAAAAAAAATAGCCCTGGGCTGGTGACTCAGTTGATTGGAGCATCGTCCAGTACACCAAAAAGTTGTGGATTCATTCCCAGTCAGGGCACATACCTAGGTTGTGGGTTCGATCCCTAGTCTGGGCACATTTGGGAGGTAACCATTCATTGTTTATCTCTCCCTTCCTCCCTCTCTAAAATCAGTAAACACATCCTCAAGTGAGGATTAAAAAAAGAAAAGATCACACAATTAAAAAAACAAAAAAAAGAAATTTTAAAGATGATAAATCATTTCTTTGGACTTTTTTAGCTATACACCAGGTGCATAGATTACTTTTTCTGCCAGACTCCTGCCACACATTGTTCATCCTGTTTACTTAATTGATGGGGCATCTGTTGGGTGATTTACAACCTTCCTCTCAGTATAGTGGAGTCAATAAAAACTCTGTAATCCGATAGGGTTTGAATTCCTAATGGACGACCCGCTCAGTGACATTGGATAAATTGCCTAACTTCAGTTTCCTCATATTTGAAATGAGGTTAAGAAATGTAGCTACCTCACAGGTCATTGTGAAGTTATTGTAATACATATGAGCCTTGTGTGCAAAAAGTGTTCACTAAATGTTAGCCACCATTGTTACTTTTTTTAAAAAAAGCAGCATTGTTGAGATATAATTCACACACCATACAGATCATCTGTTTAAGTTGTAAGTCATATTTTTTGTGTGTTACTAGTTTTTTGACAGTTGTGATAAATATATTGTTACATATCTTATAACAAAATTTGCCATGTAAACCATTTTAAGTGTAACACTGAGTGTGTTAATTACACACACAGTGTAGTGTAGTACAGTCGTCACCACTATTTCCGAAACTTTCCCATCACCCCAAGCAGAAACTCTTACCGTTAAGCAGGGAACTCCCATTGCCTCTGCCCTCCAGCAGCTAGCAACATCTGATCTGTATTCTGTCTGCCTCTGTGAACTTGCCCGTTCTGGGTACTCCGTGCCAGTGGAATCATTCGGGATTTGTCTTTTCGTGTCTGACTTAATTCATTCACTTAACATCACGTTTTCAGGGATCGTTCACGTCATAGCATGCATGTGTCCAAACTTCCTTCATTTTTAAAAATTAAAAACAAAATTTTTATTGTGATGTAATTGATATCTTTATTCTCTTTTAAGGCTGAGTAATATCCTGTTGGTGTGTATGGACTACCTTTTATCTGTTCGATTTTTGCTAGACATTTGGGTTGTTTCCACCTTTTGGCTGTTGCGAATAATGCTGCCATGAACGTGGATATACAAATATTTCTTCACATCCCTGGTTTCATTTTCTTTGGGCTTACACCCAGAGGCGAGGTTACACGATAGTTTTGTGTTTAGGTTTGTCATGAACCGCCATACTGTTTTCCACAGCGATTGCAACACCGTTTTACGTTCCCACCAGTGGTGCGCAAGGGTTCCAGTGTCTCCACATCCTTGCCAACGCCTGTTATTTTTGTTTTATAGTAGCGATCCTGTTGGGGTGAGGTGGTCTCGTTCTCTCTCTGGCTCATTTCTTCCCCCATTTTAACCATTACAATTTTTTTTAAAAGACTTTACTTATTTTTAGAGAGAGGGAAAGGGAGGGAGAAAGAGAGGGAGAGAAACAGCAATATGTGGTTGCCTCTCACATGGCCCTCACTGGGGACCTGGCCCGCAACCCAGGCATGTGCTCTGACTGGGAATCGAACTGGGACCCTTTGGTTCCCAGCCCGTGCTCAATCCACTGAGCTACACCAGCCAGGGCCCATTACAATTTTTTTTTTATGAATTTAGCCAAATAGATGACATATACTGGGAAGTAAGTTCTCTAGTACTTCTCCATTTTAAGCATATTTTTAATCCTCACCTGAGGACATGTTTTTCATTGCTTTCGGAGAGAGAGAGGAGGGGAGAGAGAGAGGAAAAATATCTATGTGAGAGAGAAACATCGATTGGTTGCCTTTTTGCATGCACCCTGAGTGGGGATTGAACCTGCAACCTGGGTATGTCCCCTGGCCAGGGATCCAACCTGCAACCCTTTGGTCTATGGGATGACGCTCCAACCATCTGAGCCACACAGCCAGGCCCATTTTAACCATTTTTTAAAAAATGATTTTATTTATCTTTAGAGAGGGGGGAAGGCAGGGAGAAAGAGATCGGTTGCCTCTTGCACCTGCCCCCACGAGGACCCAGCCCCGCAACCCAGGCCTGTGCCCTGACCAGGAATGGAACCAGTGACCTTTCACTTTGCGGGATGATGCCCAGCCAGCTGAGCTACACCACCGGTCGGGGTCATTTTCAGGTGTGCAGTTCAGTGGTGTTAAGTACTTTGGCATTGTTATGCAGCTATCATTACCGCCTAGCTCTAGAACGCTTTTCATCCTCCCAGAGTCTGCTTCCATTAAATCATAATTTCCCATTCTCCCCTTCCCCAGCCCTTGGCAGCTACCATTCTGCTTTCTGCTTCTATAAATTTGACTATTCTAGGTACCTCATAGAAGTTGAATCATAAGTCATACAATATTTGTCCTTTTGTGACTGGTTTTTATTTCACTTGGTATCATATCTTCAAGCTACATCCATGTTATAGCATCTGTCAGAATTTCATCCTTTTTTGAAGCTGAATAGTATTCCATTGTATGGAAACATATTACACGGATGGACATTTGGGTTGTTTCCACCTCTGAGCTCTTGTGAATGATGGTGTAGTGAATGTGGGCATAGAAATATCTGTTGAAGTCCCTCTCTATTTTCATTTCTTTTGGATATATACCCAGAAGTGAAATTGCTGGATTATATGATAATTCTAGCTTTAGTGTGTTTATTAAAGCTCAGGACAGTGAAACAAGGAAGGGTTTAGGACAGAAGCAGCACCAGGAGAGCGCCTATGTGGGGCTGCTTTGGCTCTCTGGAAATGATATAGGAGAGGAATGAGCCCAGGCAGCGCTGCTGTCAGAGAAGAGGGGGCCCTGGAGACAGGTTTGGGGGGTGTTCGCCTGAGAGGAGCTGCTGCCCTTAGCTCCCCTGCTTGCGCGCCTCAGAGGGAGGAAAGGTGTGGGTGTGTTCTGGAGAGGGAGAGCGCTATTTTTAATTTTTTGAGGACCCACCAGTACTAGTTTTCACAGTGGCTGCACCTTTTTTTAGAGAGGGGGAAGGGAGGGAGAGAGAGGGGGAGAGAAACATTAGCCTGAGAGGGAAACATTAATTGGTTGCCTTTTGCACCTGCCCCGACTGGGGACAGGACCTACAACGCAGGCATGTGCCCTTTCCAGGAATTGAACCTGCAACCTTTGCTTTATGGGATGGCGTTCCAACTGACTGAGTCGCCTGTCTAGGGCTTTTAAAAATATTTATATATTATTTAAGAATTATTTATTAATTTTAGAGGGGGGAGAGACAGACAAAAAGACAGACATCAATTTGTTATTCCACTTATTTATGCACTAATTTGTTACTTCTTGCATGTGCCCTGACCGGAGATCGAACCCACAACCTTGGCCTATCCAGATGGTGCTCTAACCAACTGAGCTACCCAGCCAGGGCTCTCTTTAAGAACTAATTTTGAGATTTAAAAAAAAAAAAAAAAAAAAAGAATTGATCTTGCTGCTAAATGTAAGAGCTAAAACTCTAAAATTCCTAGAAGAAAATATGTGGGAAGACTTTATGTATTGGATTTAGCAACAGTCCCTTGAATGACTCCAACACAGGCAACAAAAGAAAAGTAGACAAATTAGACTTCATCAAAATTAAAAACTTTTCTGCATCAAAGAAATTCTATCAACAGAGTAAAAAGGCAACCCACAGAATGGGAGAAAGTATTTGCAAATCATATACTCAGAAGGGCTTGCTATTCAGAATATATAGAAAACTTCTGGGCAAAGGATTTATTTTTATTTTCTTAAAGATTGTATTTATTGCCCTGGCTGCTGTGGCTCCGTGGATTGAGCGCGGGCTGGGAACCAGAGGGTCCCGGTTCGATTCCCAGTCAGGGCACATGCCTGGGTTGCGGGCCAGGTCCCCAGTGAGGGCCATGTGAGAGGCAACCATACATTGCTGTTTCTCTCCCTCCCTTCCCCTCTCTCTGAAATAAATAAATAAATAAAAATCTTAAAAAAAAAAAGATTGTATTTATTTATTTTTAGACAGAGGGAGAGAGAGAAACATTGATGTGTGAGAGGTACATTGATCCGTTGCCTCTCACATGCCCCTAGCGGGGGACCTGGCCTGCAACCCAGGCGTGTACCCTGCCTGGGAATCGAACTGGCAACCTTTCGGCATCAATCCACTGAGCCACACCAGCCAGGGCTGGGCAAAGAATTTAAATAGACATTTCTCCAAAGAATGATATGCAAATGACTGATAAGCACATGACAAGATGCTCAATGTCAGCATTAGGGAATGCAAATCAAAAACACAGTGAGATGCCAGGTCCTGCCTGCTGGGATGGATGGCTGTTATCCAAGACAAACAGAAAAACAGAGGTCGGGTAGGATGTAAAGAAATTGGAACTTAATATTGTTCTGCTAGAGCTGCCATAACAAAATTCCACAGGCTGGCTTAAACAACAGAAAATTATTTTCTCACAGTCTGGATGCTCAAGTCCAAGATCTAGGTGCTAGAGGGTTGGTCTTTGGAGAGGACGCTTTCAGCTTGCTGTGGCCTTTTCTCAGTGCACGCACCCCTGGTGTCTCTTCCTCTGGTGCCAGTCCTGTTGGATTAGGGCACCAGCCTTGTGACTTCTTTTAACCTTAATTCCCTTCTTAGAGGTCCTATCTCCAAATGTAGTCACATTTGAGGCTAGGGCTTGGGTGTACGAATCGGGGCAGTGGGTATGGTGGCGGTGGTAGCACCATTGAGCCATAACAAAACCCTTGTGCACTGTCGTGATAAATTGTATAGCTGCTGTGGAATGTAGGACAGTGGCTCCTCAAAGAACTAAAAACAGAATTTCCATACGATGCAGCAGTTCGACTTTGGGGTATATATCTAAAAGAATTGAAAACAGAGTCTTGGTGATATTTGTCCACCATGCTCATTAATCACAATAGCCAAGAGATGGAAGCAACCCAGATGTCCATCAGTGGGTAATTACGTAAGTAAAATATGATCTATACATACAATGGAACCCTCTTCAGCCTGGAAAAAGGAACGGAATTCTAATAGATGCTGCAATATGGATGAACCTTGAAGACGGTATGCTAAATGAAATAAGCCAATGACAGAAGGACAGATGTTGTATGATTCCACGAGCATCAGGAGAGGTACTCAGGGTAGTCAAAATCATAGACAGAAAGTAGAAGGTTGGTTGCCAAAGGCTAGGTGAAGAGGAGAATACGGAGTTACTTTTTAATGAATACAGAGTTTCAGTTTTGCAAGATGAAAAAAGTTACGTGGATGGATAGTGATGATGGTCGCACAGAGATGTGAATGTGCTTAATGACGCTGAACCGTGCACTTGTAAATAGCAAATTTTATATTATGTGTATTCTACAACAATTTTAAAAAATACGTAATTAAGCCCTGACCAGGTAGCTCAGTTGGTCAGAGCGACATCCCGACAGGCCAAGGTAATGGGTTCGGTCCCCTGTCAGGGCACATACAAGGAGCAACCAGTGAATGCATCAGTAGTGGAACTTCAAATTGATGTTCTCTTTCTCTCTCTTTCTCCCCCTCTCCCATCCCTCCCCTCTCTAAAATCAGTAGTAATAAAAAATACGTAATTTAAAACAATGGGTCTTGTTGATTCTACTCCCGTTTCTTACCAACCTCTATTCCATTTTACCAAAAAGGCACCTCTCCATTTGAAACCTCACTGAGGTGCACTACCTCAGTGAGGAAACCCTCCAGGACACCAATGTTTATATCCTACTGAAGGACATTTGG
Organism: Micronycteris hirsuta; assembly: GCA_004026765.1. NCBI lineage: Eukaryota > Metazoa > Chordata > Mammalia > Chiroptera > Phyllostomidae > Micronycteris > Micronycteris hirsuta. Next base: position 45,820 of record PVJI01000941.1, on the reverse strand, counting down.
GTTGTTCCCATTTTCAGAAGCTATTATGAATAAAGCTGTTGTGAACATACCTGTACAAGTCTTTTGTTTTCATTTACCTCAGGTAAATACTTAGAATTGGAATCCCTGGGTCCTGGGGTTACGTTTATCAGAGCAGTTTCTAAGGTGGTTGTATTGTTTTGCCATTTTTCCAACAGTGTATGACAGTTCTGATTGCTGGAAATCTATGTGTATTTGATTCGGTGAGCCTTGTTAATTTTATGTTAAAATGTTTTTCTTTTATTGAATTAGAGGAGAAGGAAGGGAGAAAGAGAGGGAGAGAAACATTGATTGGTTGCCTCTCATACATGCCCTGACCCTGAAACCCAGGCATGTGCCCTAACCAGGAATCGAACCAGCAACCTTTTGGTTTGTGGGACGATGCCCAACCAGCTGAGCCACGCCAGCCAGGGCAAGTTTTGTTAATTTGAGCAATTCTAGTGGGTGTATACTGTTATGGTGATTTTAATCTATTTTCCTTATGACTAATAATAACATTTGTCAGGTACATGTTACAAATATTTACTCCCCATTCCATAGTTTGCTTATTCGTTTTTTTCAGCAGTGTCTTTTGATGAACAAGTGTTAATTTTGATCTTTTTCTTTTATGGTTAATGCTTTCTGAATCCTTCATAGCAGTGTTTGCTGCCACCGAGATCACAAAGGTTTTCTCTGTTTCGTTAATAAGAGCTTTTTTTGTTTAGCTTCTGCATTTATGTCTGATCCATTTTTTTAAAGTATTTTATTTATTTATTTTTAGAGAAATGGAGGGAGAGAAATATCAATGTCGTTTCCTCTCACGCGCCCCTACCATGGACCTGGCCCACAACCCAGGCATGAGCCCTGACTGGGAATCGAACCGATGACCCTTTGGTTCAGAGGCCGGCACTCAATCTGCTGAGCCACACCAGCCGGGCCGATAAGCTTTTTGATGCATGCTGATATGACAGCACGCTGGTATGCTGTCACAGTACAATCTAACAAAATTGCTGTGAATGAAGCAAAGACAGCTGAGTGCTACTAGAACCATCATGTGGAATAAACATAACGGACTCTGTGGCCAACCCAAAACTTCGGAGAAAATTAGTGTTTGGTTTTTGTTTTGTTTTTTTTTAAAGATTTTATTTATTTATTTTAGACAGAGGGAAAGGGAGGGGGAGAAACGTCAGCGTGTGGTTGCCTCTCACATGCCCCCAGTGGGGACCTGACCTGGCCCGTAACTCAGGCATGTGCCCTGACCAGGAATTGAACCGGTGACCCCTTGGTTTGCAGGCCAGCACTCATCCGCTGAGCCACACCAGCCAGGGCAGAAAATTAAGAGTGTTTAAAGCAGAATAAAGCTGCTGTATACTTCAGCCAACACTAAAAGAATAAGACCCCTGGTTTGCTTCGTTGTCTTCTGGAACCGAAGTCATAATTAAAAAGGGATGTCCTTGGGCATTGGTATTGTGTGGCTAGAGGTGACATTCGTGGATTTGTGCAGGATGGACCCGAGGAATGTTTTATTAATCAGAAATGAAAGGTGGAGGAGGCTCAAAAGCAGCCAGCTACCGTCATGGTTCCTGTTGTAAAGGATGAGACCTACACATGGATAGGCTTTATTCTCTGACTGGTCAGCTTCCTGGAAACCAAAGTCTTGGGGTTCTGAGGGAGTGTGATGGCAAAGCTGAAACAAAGGACTTTCTTCTAGAAGAAAGGGCATCACTGAGAATTTAGCACGGTCTGTAGCTTGATTTACTGTGGTGCTTGCTGTCTCAGGATCAAGCTGACCCTTGTTAACTGCTGTTCCTGGGGGGAACCATGTTTCACTTCAACCTTCAAGGCTCTCGTTTGATTGTTTATTACAAAGGTCTGCACCTGCCGCAGCTTCACCCAGGCTCACATCTGAATCCTCAGAACTCCCCATGAGGACCTTCTACTCTTTGTGTAGCATCTGTGGGGAGTGGGATCTGGGCCGCTAGGGTGGCAGACTCTTCCCACTCCCACTTGCAGGTTCACTGCCAGCCATGCTTGTGTATGGAATTGATGTTTTTAGTGCCGTTTATTTTCAGAGTTAGGTTATTTTAGATTCTTACTTTTCTTGACTCCTGTCTTGTTGCACATGTCAACCAATATCTTTGCTGGGGTCTAATGAGCTTCAGCATGTAAAGCCTTGAGCTGGCATTCAGTTTTTACCGAAGTGCCAGTTCTGCTTACTGAAAGTGGCCCTGGCTCACTTTACCTGTTTCAGGTTCAGGTCATTTTGGTCCCAAGGCCTGTAATCATTTGCTTTGCTGGATTAAACTGCAGGCCTAGGAACTTCAGCTGTCCTGGGGAAGACTTTGGAGGGAACCACCACTACATGATTTGACACATCTGTTGCCCTGTTCCTGCCAGCGGTGTGTGAGGATTCCAGTATCTCCACACCCTTGCCAACTTACCTGTCTGTTAATTTTTTTATTATTATTATCGCCCCCTAGAGGATGTGAAGCAGTACTTGCGGTTTTCATGTGCATCAAAACCACATTCTTTCATTCGTTCACATGGAGACATCCAGTTACCCCAGTATCATTTGTTGGAAAGACTGTTCTTTCTTCTGAATGATCTTGGCACTCATTTCTAAAAAGCTTCATCCTAACTGCGAGGGTTTATTTCTGGACTTTCTTTTTTAAAGATTTTATTTATTTATTTTTAGATGGAAGGGAATGGAGGGAGAAAGAGATGGGGAGAAACATCAATGTGTGGTTGCATCTCATGTGGCCCCCCTGGGGACCAGGCCTGCAGCCCAGGCATGTGCCCTGACTGGGAATCAAACCAGCAACCCTTTGGTTCGCAGCCCGCGCTCAATCCACTGAGCTACACCAGCCAGGGCTATTTCTGGACTTTTAATTCTATTCCATCCATCTGTATGTTTATCCTTATGTCAGTGCCTCACTATCTTGAGTAGTGTAGCTTTGTAGTAGGTTTTAAAATCAGGATTGTTGAGTCCTCTAACTTTGTTGTATGTATGCTTTTCTGTTTTGCACATATGATACTGTATTACAAATAGTATTTTGCACATATTTTTAGATTTAATATATAATAGCTTATTCTATATCAATTAACTAGCTACCTTATTTTTTGGAGTTGCATAGTATTTCAACAGTACAAATATACTCCATTGATATATGAGGGGGACCCCCAAGAAACTGTAATTACCTTTTGGAGGGCAGGCCCCTTGTAGTTGAGGCTTTCCCTGCTAGGCGAGTGTTCTAAGAATCCATCTCGATCAGTGTACCAGCTGGCGTTGTTGTGAGAGGCTGTGTTCAGCTTAAGTGGATTTTTTTTTAAGGCTCACTGTGTTTGCCCGTTTCATGATGGGTGATTTACAAGTGCACCTGCCCACACTGCTGGGCGTTCAGCCGTTTCTGACCCACACAACATGACTCCTGGGCCCCACCCTCCCTATTTACCCGCTCTGGTACCAAGCAACATTTTTGTTTTTCCCGATGAAAAAAGTGCTCAAAGGGAAACATATTGCCAACATGGAAGAGGAGAAACAAAAAATGGCAGAAGCATTAAAAGGCATCAAAATCAACGAATTCAAAAACCATTTTGAGTGGTGGAAATAACCATCTCAATAGGTGTATTGCATCAATTGGAAAGTACTTTGAAGGTGACTGAAGTTTGAATGTAAAAATAAATACACAATTTTTTCATAAATTCTGTTTTTTGGGTGGTCTTCCTTTGTACATTTAGAGTTTATAATCTTTGGTTATTACAAACAGTGCTGCACTATGGGCCTTTGTAAGCACGTCACCGCAAACTAGATATCTAGAGAATAAATTTTGGGAAGAGGAACTGGAAAGTCAGGCATAAAATATACGTTTAAGCCCTGACTGGTGTGGCTCAGTGGGTCGGGTGTCATCCTGCAAACCGAAAGGTTGCCGGTTCACACTGCAGTCACAAATGGAACCTGGTCTAGGGTGTTCCACTGGGCTTCTGTTCCCACATGAGGTCTGTGTATGCTCATTTCCCCAACAGTGTTATTTAGGAAAATGACTTGTTGAAATCCGAAATTTCTTGAGTGAAAGATATTTCCACAGCGTTCAGTTGAGGTCAGTTCTTGCTTGTTCAGAATCTTAAGCCCAGAAAGATGAGTTAATTCTTGAAGGAAATGATACTGAACTTGTGTCAAATTCAGCTCCTTTGATTTAATAAGCCACAACAGTTAAAAACAAGACTATCAGAAAATTTTTGGATGGTGTCTGTGTTTCTGAAAAAGGGACAAGGTAGCAGGCTGATAAATGAGATCTAAGTTGTACGCTACAGAAACAGCAAGATGCCACATGATTCCTCAGACTCATTTGTGATATTTTAAAGATGCAATAAAAGCTGTGTATGGGGAAAAAAATAGAGTCTCTCGTTGACTCTTAAGCATAAAGATGGATCATGTTTTTATATCTATTCTGCCAGTCTCTGGTCTTTTGATTACAAGAATTTAAACCATTTACATTTAAAGTAGTTACTGATAGACTTCTGCCATTTTGCTATTTTCTATATGCTTTATAGCTTTTTTTGTTTTTTATTTCTCGCATTGTTGCCTTTTATTATGTCTAGTTGAACTTTTGTTGTGAAATGTTTGGATTTCCTTCTCATTTTCTTATGTGTATGTTATAGATAATATTCTAGTGGTCATGGGAATTACATTTAACATTGTACAGTTATAACAATTTAATTTGAATGTGTACCAACTTAAGTTCAATAGCATACAAAAATCTTTCTATACAACTCCTTTACCTTCCTCTTTCTCTTTTTTTTTTTAAGATTTTATTTATTTATTTTTAGACAGAAGGGGAGGGAGAGAGAAAGAGAGGGAGAGAAACTTCAATATGTGGTTGCCTCACCTGGCCCCCACTGGGGACCTGTCCGGCAACCCAGGCATGTGCCCTGACTGGGAATCGAACCAATGACCCTTTGGCTCACAGCCAAGCACTACACCAGCCAGGGCTCCTCTTTCTCTTTTTTTTTTTTAAGATTTTATTTATTTATGTTCAGAGGGAGGGGAAGGGAGGGAGAAAGAGAGGGAGAGAAACATTAACGTGCAAAGAAAAACATCACTCAAAATATCACTCAGTTTCCTCTTGCACACCCCCAACTGGGGACCTGACCTGCAACCCAGGCATGTTCCCTGACCAGGAACCGAACTGGTGATCTTCTGGTTTGCAGGCCGGCACTCCCCACACCAGCCAGAGCCTCTTTCTCTTTTTGATGTCACAGATAACATCTTTGTAAATTGTATCCTCCTTACCCAAACTAATAATTGTTTTTTATGCATGTCTTTTAAAAAAAAATCCTCACCTGAAGTTATATTTGTTTTTAGGGGAGGAGGGAGGGGGAGAGAGAAACACTGTTGTGAGAAAGAAACATCTATGGGTTGCCTCCCATTCACTTCCTGACCAGGCATGGAACCTGCAACCTAGGTACGTGCCCTGACCAGGAATCAAACCCACGACCTTCTGGTGTACCGGACGAAGCTCCAACCAACTGAGCCACTCTGCCAGGGCAATTACTTCCTCATATTTGAAGGAGAGTTTTGCCAGATACAGAATTCTTAAAAATTTATATTCAGTCATAGTTGGCATAGAATTCTTGATATAGTATCTAATATGTATTTAATATGTTGTCCATTGTATTTAATATGTTGTCCAGTATTTAATATGTTGTCCATTGCTGTATTTAATATGTTGTCCATTGCTGTCTGGCCTCCCAAGTTTTCTGGTGAGAAATTGGCTGATAATTTTAGAAATAATTGGGGTCGCATTATTTCTTCAAATAGTCTTAATGCCCCTTTCTTCTAGGACTCCATAATCTTTGCTTTTTTTTTTTTTTTATTATAGAGAGAGGGGAAGGGAGGAAGAGAGAGAGAAATATTGATGTGAGAGAGTAACGCCCATGGTTGCCCTCTGCAAACACCCCGACCAGGGACAGAGCACAGAGCCTGAACCAGTGACCTTGTAGTTTAGTATAATTCCCAACCAACTGAGCTGTGCCTAGCCAGCGCGCTGTAATCTGATGTTGGCCCACTAGATGGTGTCTCCAGGCCCCTTAGGCTTTGCTCACCTTTGTTGTTCTTTCTGCTTCTCAGACTCGATAATGTCAATTGCCCTATCTTCACGTTTGCTGATCCTTTCTTCTGCTTGCTTGACTCCGTTGTCAAGCTCTTCTACTGAGTTTTTCATTTCAGTAATTGTACTTTTCAGCTCCAGAATTTTCATTTGGTTCCTCTGTAAAGTTTCTCTTTATTGATCTTCTTATTTTGTTTATACATTATTTTTCTGATCTCCTTTAGTTCTGTCCATGTTGTCATTTATTTCTTAAGCAGATTTAAGACCCTCGTTACAAAGCCTTTGTCTAGTAAGTCTGATGTCTGGGCTTACTCAGGGATGGATTTATTGATCTATTTTATTTGTTTGAACGAGCCATATTTTCTGGTTTCTTTGTGTGCCTTGCGGGTTTTTTATTGTTGTTGAAAATTGGGCATTTGATTATTATAATGTAGTAACTCTGGAAATCAGATTTCCCCCTTTTTAGGAGTTTGGTGATTTTTTAAAATTGTCCAAGGCTGCAGCAGTCTGTTTAGGGACATTTTATAAACTATTTTTGCAAAGACTGATCTTTGTCATGTTTGATCACTGATGTTAGACATTTTTCTTTTCCTTTTTTTTTTTTTGGTAGTGTTTGTTCATCTAATTTTTTTAGAGTACATTTATTTATTTATTTTTAAAGAGGTAATTAAAAATTATTTTTTTAAAGATTTTTATTTATTTATTTTTAGAGAGAGAAGAAGAGAGGGAGAAAGAGCAATGTACGGTTGCCTCTCACATGGCCCTCACTGGGGACCTGGCCCGCAACCCAGGCATGTGCCCTGACTAGGAATTGAACCAGGACCCTCTGGTTCCCAGCCCGCGCCCACTCCACTGAGCTACACCAGCTGGGCTAAAAATTTTTTAAAAGATTTTATTTATTTATTTTTAGACACGGGAAGGGGTGGAGAAAGAGAGGGAGAGAAACATCAATGTGTGATTGCCTCTCATGCACCCCCAACTGGGGACCTGGCCTGCAATCCAGGCATGTGCCCTGACTGGGAATCGAACTGGCTACCCTTTGGTTCGCAGGCTGGTGCTCAATCCCCTGAGCCACACCAGCCAGGGCTAGAGCATATTTATTAAAGCTGGGGTGAAACAAGGAAGGGCCTAGCATAGAAGAAGCAACAGGAAAGAAGGAAAGAGCCTTGGTGGGGCTGCCGTCAGCTCACTGGGCAGTCAGAGGAAAGGGGTCTTGGGGACAGGTTCAGGGGGTTAGCCCAGGGTGAGCTGTGGCTGCCCACTGCTCCTCTGGTTATCTTATGTTTTAAGCAAGATTTCCTTGAACACCAGGAGCTCAAACAAACAAACCAAAAACAAACAAAACATCACAAAACGAAAAAAAAAAAGGAGAAAAGCAGAAAGTAAACTCCTCTCTGCTTTTGCGGATTGGTTCTGTGTTGGGACACTCCTTCAGTACTTAGTGAGGCTTGCTCTAAGCCTAGGGATTATTAGCCCAAGGTGAAAGTTTAAAGTCTTTTCAGGTCTTGTCTGATCATGTGTCTGGGTATGTGTGTGGCTTTCAAAATTTTCCCATGTGTTGCTTTGGAATATCCTAATTTTTCAAAGTTTTTTTTACCCCAACTTCTCTCTATCTGTGAGTCTCTAGTCTGCTTTGCAGCTTTCATTAGCAGTGCCTCCTGCTTCTCGCCCTGCCCGAGTTCTGTTGAGGTAACGTAGAAGCAAACACCTTGCATCAGCCCTGCAGATATGCCCCAGACAGGTTAAAACAGGTGCACGCAACAGGTCACACGTCAGGTTTGACTCGAGGGAGGGCTGGGAACTGGGCTGCCGCTGCATCAAGGCTAAGACCACTGGTGGGCGGGGGGGGAGGTCACGGAAGGGTGAGAACACAAAACTTTCCTATTATTTTGAAGATGATTTGACTGAGCATTTGATTGATTGTTATAAACTTTTGACTTTTCTAAAGCTCCAACCAAGTTGATTTAGACAGTTACTGCGTGTTTTTTAATATTTCCGTGGAGGAACTAGACTTTGGAACTTCCTTGTCTGCCATTTTACAGACCTGTAGGTGATCTTTTCACTCTCTTGATAGAATACTTGGATGCACAAAAGTTTTTTTTTTTTAAGATTTTTAAAAATTTTTATTTATTTTTTTAGAGAGAGGGGAAGGGAGGGAGACAAAGAGGGAGAGTTACATCAATGTGTGGTTGCCTCTCACATGGCCCTCACGGGGACCTGGCTTGCAACCCAGGCATGTGCCCTGACTGGGAATCGAACCGGGAGCCTCTGGTTCCCAGCCCATGCTCAATCCACTGAGCTACATCAGCCAGGGCTGATGCACAAAAGTTTTTTACCATCAATGAAGTGTACTTTATTGTTTTTTTCTTTTGTACTTTCGGTGTCATGAAACCACTGCCAAATCCAATGTCCTGAGAGCGTGCCTCTTTTTCAGTGGCCGCAGCAAAGGTCTGCTGATGACTTCTCAGATGGCTGTGGGTTCCTTGCCCGTCTTCAGAGTGTTGCTGGGGTGATAGGCTGTTCAGCTGGCCGGGCGTGCTGGCCTGGGACTGAGAATGGCGTTTTGTCGAGATGCCTTTTCCAAAAAGGAAGGTAGAATGGCTGCTGGAAAAAGTAGTCAGTATTTATTAAATGTGAAGCATTCTTAGTGCACCGAGACGTTTGTGGCGCTCCGCAGTACACGTTTCTAATTAAAAATGATTTTTCTTGTTATAAATTAATATGTAAATGTTTAAAGGTGACTTCCAAAAATATCCCTGCTGACGTAGTCCCGCATCAGCCAGGCAGGAGGAAATCAGTTTAGCCTCCACTTCACTTTCTGATGAACTTACGTTCCACGGTTTGTTTTGTGTAGGTGCTGCTGTGACCACAGCTTGGTGGCGAAGGGATCTACGTGCTGGGCCCTCCTGACATAAGAAATGTGGGGGGACTCTCGATCTGCTAACAGAACAGGACCTTTTCGGTAAGTCTGAAAATTTGAATATTGTTAATATTTTAATGATATAGTGTAACTTTTTTTGGTCTACTACAAAGGAGGATATTTTCTTTGTATAGAAATAGCTCTGGTTTTTAAAAATTGGAAACTTTTACAAATTTCTGGTCATTTCTGAGGTGACTTTGAGACTGAATACCCAGCATGTGAGGTGTTTTGTGTGTTAGCATTTTTTAAGTATTAAAAAATGTCTTTTAGCAACGTAATACATACTTGGCTAATAAGGAAAGTCAGCGTAAATGTTTATAAATGTACATAAGTATTTCATTATGTTCATTAATACATTTCTGGAGTCCAGAGCTATGTCTTGCCCATGTGGCACATTGATTTTCAGCTACCAGAAATAGTTCTGAGAAAGAAAAATTACTGGATGCAATTTTCTAAGCCACATTCCGGTGTTAGGCATTATTGAGGACAGAGATAAGTGGAGAATGTGGTACCATTCAGTTGTATGTTTTAGATTCGAAGGGAGTTAATTTATATTTTTGAAAGAGGTGCCTTTTTAAAAAAGATTTTATTTATTTTTAGAGAGAAGGAAAGGGAGAAAGAGTGGAAGAGAAACATTGATGTGTGAGAGATATTAATATTCAATATATATCAGTTGATTGCCTCTTGCACACCTAACTGGGGACCTGGCCCACAACCCAGGCACGTGCCCTGACCGGGAGTCAAAGTGGCGACCAAAAGGTTTACAGGTTGGCACTCGGTCCACTGTGCCCGCACCAGCCAGGGTGAAGGGAGTTAATTTTTTAAATAGCCAATATAATAAACACTGATGATAGTATTTTTTAAAACTTTTGCATTGTGTTTACAATTAATAAAATGCTATAGGAATGTGATTTTTATCATTTTAATTGGTTTACAGCCAAGAAATCTGACCTTAAAGTTACATATTAAAAGGTATTGATGCTCCAATTGAGACTTCTGTTGCTAATAAATTTCCTTTGGATTGATAGTCTGCAAGATTTTATTGTGCAGATTTAATAGATGTTCCATTTATTGTTCCGAAGCTTGGGGGTCCCCTAAAAAATTGAGGTAGAGAATCGAGTTTAAAAATCCATATAATATGCCCTGGCTGGTGTAGCTCAGTGGATTGAGCGCGGGCTGGGAACCAAAGGGTCCCGGTTCAATTCCCAGTCAGGGCACATGTCTGGGTTGCAGGCCAGGTCCCCGTGAGGGCCATGTGAGAGGCAACCATACATTGCTGTTTCTCTCCCTCTCTGTCTCCCTCCCTTTCCCTCTCTCTAAAAATAAATAAAAATAAAATCTTAAAAAAAAAAAAATCCATATAATATTTAGTAAAGCTAGTGTTTCATAAACACTAAATGATAGGGGTCTTTCTGCTTAGTGACCCTTAAATTAAAGCAGTGGTAGTGATGCTGGGTATGTTTCTTCTTTAAAAATATTGAGGTCTGGATCAGTGGTCGGCACACGACAGACCGTAGTTCATTTGTGTTTTATTGGAGTGCAGCCGTGATCGTTCACTTACAGATTGTCTCTGGTGGCTTTCGTGCCACCGTGGCAGTCAGGCAGTTGTGACAGACACTAAGGTGATTACGATCCAGCTCTTTATGGAAGAAGTTTGCCGATCCCTAGATCAGTGGGCTTGTGCCTTTTAACATTTTTACATATTTCGATTGTAATCTGTTCTTTTCTTTTTTTTTTTTTTCAAGTTTGAAGTGAATTTATTAGTGAAGCAGTGAGAAAGAAAGTAGGCTACTAGAGCAGTGATAAGCTATTCTTTTTACTTACATTTACGGATAATTATTTTGTAGGTAAAGCCGTTTCTTACAGAACTAGCCCATTTACATGGTTTAGATAAGCCTTTAGAAATGTTAGGTAACTTTAGCTCTATTGCCTAACTTTCTAAAAATGTTTTAGAACTCTTTTTCTTTGACTAATTTATTATTTAAAGTTGTATTTCCTCACCTTAATTTTAGTTTAACTATAAGTCCTTACGTGCTATTTTTTAAAGATCTTTGAGTAGAAGGGAGACATAGTTTATATAGCATAAGTTTTAGGGGGACTAATTTGGATTTTTTAAGAAGGTATCTTGCAGGAAAATGATTTTATATTTCATTTTAACAACTTTTCTTAAAATATATATATTTTTTTAAAATTTTATTTATTTTCAGAGAGAGAGGGGAAGGGAGGGAGACATAGAGGGAGAGAAACAGCAATGTAAGGTTGCCTCTCACATGGTCCTCCTCAGTGGGGACCTGGCCTGCAACCCAGGCATGTGCCCTGACTGGGAATCGAACCGGGACCCTCTGGTTCCCAGCCCGCGCTCAATCCACTGAGCTACACCAGCCGGGCAACTTTTCTTAAAATATTTTTATTTGGTTAAAATTATTTTCATAGTCACTGCTATTTTATATTAATAGAACTGTTTCTTGAATAGTCTGCATAAAATACAGCTCTGACAACCCTAGCACACTAGGTTATGCTCTGGGTCTGTTTGATCTTCTCAACTTAAGAGGGTCAGACAGTCCCTAGGGCAGCATTTAAAGGCAGTGTTGGATGTGTTCTGGTCAGAAAACATGTAAATGTGGATGCCTCAGCTCTTGTCTTGTGAGTGTCTGCTGAGGCTTAAGTCTTCCTCCAAGCTAACTATTGCCATGATTTTAAATAGGGGAGACATTACAGTTAGTATAGCATCTTTATTTTAGTGTTAAATTGTATTTCTTATGAAGAACATTTACACTCGCTCCTCTTGTTTTGAACCGTATAGAAATAACTAATGTTAATGGGAGCTAATGGAACTCATCATGTTCTGAAAATTTATTAAATATGCATAACTGTAATGTTTAGGTTGCTGTTGTTAAATGTATTACTTTAAGAAAGGATTTGGCATTGTAACTATTTATCTTGAACTGAGTGACCCAGAATCAGTTGTCCTTTGAACCTTTCTAGAATAATGGAGTAGTCTGAGTTTAGCTAGGTCATGTAATAGACCCTGTAATATTCTGGGAGGAGAACTGAATTGGACCTGATCTCTTAATATATATATATTTTTTTACAGCTAAATAGCATATAACTCTTCAGATCACTTAATGTATTCCTTTTTCATGACCTGCTGTTCGCCTCAAGGTCAAAATTCTGGGTGTCTAATTGCTTGTTTAAACTTCCTAAACTTTTATCAAAGCCAAAACAATGTAAAATGACTTGGAAGTTAGGCAAAGGACAGAAGTTGGGTAGTATAAAAGATTGGGCTAGTTCTCACTTGTTGCCTGAATTCTGTAAACTGAGATATGAATTTGATACTGTACTTATTTTTATTTATTTTTAAAGATTTTATTTATTTTTAGCGAGAGAGAAAGGGAAGGAGAGAGGGAGAGAAACATCAATGTGTGGTTGTCTCTCTCGCACCCCCTACTGGGGACCTATCCCACAACCCAGGCATGTGCCCTGACTGGGAATCGAACTGGTAACCCTTTGTTTCACAGACCTGTGCTCAAGCCACTGAGCCACACCAGCCAGGGCTACTATACTTATTTTTAAATATAATTATTACCATGAAAAATTAACATGAAGCATTAGAATCTGGAATATCAGCTTCTTCACTGGGGACCTGGGGATAATATTTGAAGGTCTAATGCTCTCTTTAGGTCCCTTTCAGCGTTAAGCTCCTGGGTGCTGTTGCTTGGCTTAGTCAGCGTACACATGCTTTGTGGCACGATTCATGCTGCCTTCTGTGATACCCTTGTGTAGTTATAATAGTAGGGACCAGGTGAGAGTGCTTCTAGGTGGAGCCACTGGACTGGAATTTGGATGCAGCCAGGGCTGGCGCTCAGCTGGTGTACCCTGGTGTGCTCCTACTGGTTATTTACAGCCAGTGTTTCTTCATTGGGGGCCTGCATCCATTCTGTTGGGTGGTGTCCATGCTGTAACTGTAATAAAATGTTTCGGAATGTTCCTCCTATATGCAGCAATGAGAAAGACACCACCTGAAACTTACTGTAAGAAGTTACAGTGCATTGATTCTTCTGATGTATAGGAATCATCGTGTTGATCTTGGAATTTTAAGTTCCCTGGCTGTAGCAAATGGACATTTCTATAGTGTGTCGCCATTGCTAGCTTATCTGGTGTTGCGGATTTTCCCTGTTGCAGGACTGGGTGAAAGCTTTTTCTGCAGCAGTCATGTTGAAAACCTTGTGTTGACTTTCCTCGTGTTCTGAAATGGGAGCATAAGAGTTTACTCCGCCACTTCGTCCTAAAATAGCAAAACCCTGCTGTTTTCTGCATATCTAGGACCTTGTTACAGAACTCTGCCCCCCAAATAAATGTTTACAGAAGAATTTGCTGTGATTAGAGAAGAATGTGCTGGTGTGTAGATTGCAAACTCTCTGGACAATATGAATAACACTGTCTTTGTTTCTACAGTGGGAGCCAAGAAGAAAGGTTTGCTCCCGGGTGGAACAGGGATTATCCTCCTCCTCCCCTTAAGAGTCCTGCTCAAGAGAGACACTCTGGCAACTTTCCTGGCAGAGATTCACTTCCCTTTGATTTCCAGGGGCATTCGGGGCCTCCTTTTGCAAATATAGAAGAGCATTCTTTCAGCTATGGAGTTAGAGACGGACTGCACGGTGACTATCGAGGAGGGGAGGGGTCTGGACATGATTTCAGGGGGGGAGATTTTTCATCTTCTGATTTCCAGAGCAGAGATTCATCACAGTTGGACTTCAGAGGTAGGGACATACATTCTGGGGATTTTCGGGAGAGAGAAGGACCACCTGTGGACTATAGGGGTGGCAATGGTACTTCTATGGATTACAGAGGTAGGGAAGCATCTCACATGAACTACAGAGACAGGGATGCTCACCCTGTTGACTTCCGAGGTCGGGATGTTCCCCCACCTGACTTCAGGGGCCGGGGCACTTATGATTTAGATTTTCGAGGCCGGGATGGATCTCACACAGATTTTAGGGGAAGGGATTTACCAGATTTGGATTTCAGGCCCAGAGATCCGTCTCGTTCTGACTTTAGGAATAGGGATGTGTCTGATTTGGACTTCAGGGACAAGGACGGAACACAGGTGGACTTCAGAGGCCGAGGTTCAGGTTCTAGTGATCTAGACTTTAGGGACAGGGACACACCACATTCAGATTTCAGAGGTAGACACCGGTCCAGGACTGATCAGGACTTTAGGGGCAGAGACATGGGAACTTGTATGGAATTTAAGGGTAGGGAGATGCCCTCTGCGGATCCAAATATTTTGGATTACATTCAACCCTCTACACAAGATAGAGACCATTCTGGTGTGAATGTGAACAAGAGAGAAAAATCTGCACATGACCAGACAACAGAAAGGCCTGCTTTTGGCATGCAGAAAGGAGAATTCGAACATTCAGAAACAAGAGAAGGAGAAACACAAGGTGTCGCCTTCGAACATGAGTCTTCGTCGGACTTTCAGAACAGCCAAAGTCCACTTCAAGACCAAGACAAATCACAGCCTTCTGGAGGTGAGAAACAGAGTTCCGATTCTGGTCTGTTTAAAGAAGAAGGTGGCCTGGACTTTCTCGGCCGGCAAGACACTGATTACAGAAGCATGGAGTACCGGGATGTGGATCACAGACTGCCGGGAAGCCAGATATTTGGCTATGGCCAGAGCAAGTCTTTTCCTGAGGGCAGAACTTCTCGAGATGCCCAGCAGGAGCTTCAGGTATGTTAATGGAGTGAATTGTGTTTTAGCTTTTTTATAAGGTTTTTCTGAGGGATGAGGTGTAGAGTCCAGGACCATTAGTCCAGGGTCTCTCCTTGTACAACCATTAAAAAGCAAAATGTATACTCAGGTAATGGAATGTACATCTCTGGAGAAAGGACCCTCAGCTCAAAAAATTTTTTTGAAGATTTTTTTTTTTAAGATTTTATTTATTTTTTTATTTTTAGACAGAAGGGAACGGAGGGAGAAAGGAAGGGAGAGAAACAGCAATGTGTGGTTGCCTCTCACATGGCCCCCACTGGGAACCTGGCCCGCAACCCAGGCATGTGCCCCGATTGGGAATCGAACTAGTGACCCTTTGGTTCGCAGCCCGTGCTCAATCCACTGAGCTACACCAGCCAGGGCTGAAGATTTTATTTATTTATTTTTATAGAGAGGGGAAGGGAGGAAGAAAGAGAGGGAGAGAAACATCAGTGTGTGGTTGCCTCTCATATGCCCCCAGCTGGGGACCTGGCCCACAACCCAGGCATGTGCCCCAGACTGGGAATTGAACTGGCGACCCTTTGGTTCGCAGGCTGGTGCTCAATTCACTGAGCCACACTGGCCAGGGCTATTTAGGAATTTATTTATAGATGGCATCTTTGATAAGACATGTGGCTTAAATTTCTCTTTCTTTCCTATTTTCTCATTCAAGAGAAGAAAATTACAGTTTTGAGAAAGTTTTGTTTGTTTTTTTCCCTGTTTATAAAAGTCCTGTTCAATGTTGTTTCTCTTAAGATTCTATTTTATGCCCTGGTGGGTGTGGCTCAGTGGTTGAGCGCTGGCCTGTGAATCAAAGGGGCGCTGGTTTGATTCCCAGTCAGGGCCCATGCCTGGGTTTCAGGCCAGGTCCCTGGTAGGGGGCGCACAGAGGCAACCACACATTGATGGTTTTCTCCCTCTCTTTCTCTCTACCTTCCCCTCTCCAAAAAGTAAATAAATAAACCATTAAAAAAAAAAAAAAAAGAAGTCTGACCCTGGCTGGTGTGGCTCAGTGGATTGAGCACAGGCTTCTGTGAAACAAAGGGTCGCCAGTTCGATTCCCAGTCAGGGCATATGCCTGGGTTGGGGGCCTGGGTTGGGGGCCAGGTCCCCTGTGGAGGCCACGTGAGAGGCAACCACAGATTGATATTTCTCTCCCTCTCTTTCTCTCTCCCTTCCCCTCTCTCTAAAAATAAATAAATAAAGTCTAAAAAAAAGTTAAAAAGTCTGTGTCTTTAAAAAAAAAAAAAAAAACAAAGATTTTACTTCATTATTTCAAGACACCCTCAGTGAGCCTTGGTCTTAGCACATTTGTATTCTAATGATTTGAGGGCAAATTTTGGAACTCAGTGAAACAGAAAATTACAGTTTTTCATATTTTTTTTTGGAAATTAAAAAAAATATATTTTATTTATTTTTAGAGAGAGGGGAAGGGATAGAAACACCAATGTGTGGTTGCCTCTCGAGCGCCCCCGACTGGGAACCTGACTTGGCCCGCAACCGAGGCATGTGCCCTGACTGGGAACCACACCAGCCAGGGCAGGTGTTCATAACTTCGTACGATGCAAGTTAATTTGACTTTTGAACCTGAGTAACTGTATTTTATGTTTGGTTTCACTTTGTACTAACACATTTATTTCTGAAATAATTTTTTATTTTGGCTTTAAGGATCAAGACTATAGGACTGGCCCAAGTGAGGAGAAACCAAGCAAGCTTATTCGATTAAGTGGAGTGCCTGAAAGTGCCACAAAAGAAGAGGTATGTGTCTTTTTATTTTTCTTATTCCTTTTGCTCTTTAAAATTTTTTTGGTCAGTTAAAATTTTTTTTTAACTTTATTTTGAAAAGTTGCGGATTCACAGGAAGGTGCAAAGAAATGTGCGGGGAAGCCTGGGGTGTTCTTCACCCAGCACCTGGCAGTGCCCACGTCTCGGGGTGCTGTAGTACAGCAGCCGGCCCAGGAGACTGGCTTTGGTGCCTCCCAGAGCGCATTCACGTCTCACCAGTTACGCATGTTCTAATGAGGTGCGGTTTGTGAAAAATACCGTGATGACCGATTGCTGTCCTCAGACCTGGTCATTGCCCCTTAGGGCCTAACCCAAGAGGGAGGGTTGGACAGCGTACATAACGATGCAGTTTATTTACAATAGTAAAAATTGGGAGCTTCCTAACTCCTCAGTGTTAAAGGACTGACTGGCTGCATTGTGGCTGAACACTTGGAATAATCTGGTCCGAATATTACAATAAGAGCAAACAGTGCTTCCTCTGTGCCAGGCATGATGCGATGCTTACTTCACATACTTGATTTACCAGCATTACTGCATTGGAATGTTATCATGTGTTATGAATAGGTACTCTTAATCCATTCAGTTCGGATACTAAGTACTGCTGTAGGCCAGGCACTGTGTAGGCGCTGAGTGGTACAGCAGTGAACATTATAAAGGCACTGCCTTTGTGGATAATAAAACAAGTAAGCCAAAGGTAGGGAATTCCAAGCCGTGATGAATGCTCTGATGAGAAATAAAGCACGTGAGCGTCACTGGGGCAGGGACTGTTTTAGATCTGGTAGTTAGGGAAGGCCATCACTGAAGAAGTGACATTTGAGCCCAGGACTGAATGCACTGAGAGAGGAGTCCAGAAGGTGAGGAAAAGAACTCAGCAGGCTGAGGGAGTGAAGTGCCGTGGACTGGAACACATTCCGTGTATCATCTGATGTTTAACAGACGAGACGCGGGCACAGACAGGTCATACCGCAGGCGAGCAGGAGAGGTTCAGGTCGCCGGCGGTCTAGGTTCAGGGCGTAGCCTGTGCTCCAGCTCGTGACAGTTAGGCTCTTCGGCCTTTTTTATATATTTGGGAGTTTTTGAATAATAATTATGTTCAACTCATTCAGCATGTTTGAATGCCAAAGTGCATTTATAAAGTAATCATAGCTCTAAGTTATGTAGAATAAAAACCAATAGGGAAAATATAATCAGTATTTGATTATGATTTCTATCATTACTGTAAATACCATATTCTTGCAGATTCTTAACGCCTTTCGGACTCTCGATGACACGCCTGTGAAGGACTTGCAGTTGAAGGAGTATAACACAGGTGAGTTCCTTGTTATGCCTGTGGCCTTGGATTAGGAGGGGTCTTTGTCAGATCTCT
The DNA here is from genome assembly GCA_004026765.1 of Micronycteris hirsuta. Classification (NCBI taxonomy): domain Eukaryota; kingdom Metazoa; phylum Chordata; class Mammalia; order Chiroptera; family Phyllostomidae; genus Micronycteris; species Micronycteris hirsuta. The sequence goes on along the minus strand of PVJI01000941.1, from coordinate 27,890 downwards.
GCATTGCGTGCTACTCAGAAAGTTTTAAAGAAACCACAGTTCAGATTTCCAGAAGCCTCCTGTTGGTGCCTTCACATAACAGCCAGCTCTAGTCTTGGCTGTTGTTCTTTGTGGATGTGTCGTCCACGTGGACAGCGAGAATGCCTCTTCGCTCTTCTGAGTGCCTGTGAGATACAGAGCGAATGTTGCAGCGTTTGTTCCCGGATGTGTTTTACGTATTACATCGTTAATCTTGCTCCTTATGTTCTTCATGGTGGTGGAATATTGAATAAACTTACTACATGTAAAAGTTTACATTTTATCGCCTCAGCATGAAATTTACAATTTTCCAGAGAAATTATACAAATTAGAGCTTTCTTGACTTTTCAGTCTTGCTTTGAGAACAGAGTCCTGCAACAGCTAGTTTGTTGAAATCCATAAATAGATCCAGAAGAATTTTCTCTTTGACCTCTGTTCTGTGGTCTGAGCTGCAGATTAAACTTTCCAAAATATCCTTCTAATATTTGAGAGTAGCAGTTCTGTTGGTTTCTTCAAATCTTCCTACAGGAAATATAGTCAAAAGGGAAGTGCCAAGTACTTAAGGTCTTGACCAATATTTTTAGCACTACATAATATGAAATGGTTTAAAAACAAAAGTAATATTTAAGTGATCTATTGTGCAGAATTTTAAATTGAAGAAAGTAGAGCAATTAATCTTTTCACAGAATTTGGATTTCAGTAATCCAGGTTAAAGAACTCTTCAATTAAGAGCATGCCATATTTTTGAGGATATAGATACTTTTGAACAGCTTACCATAGAATAAAAATTTTGCATTAACTAGATAGCTTCTTCAGATTGGTTTTGCAGAGGGAAACTATCCACAAAAATAAAATTTTGTGCTTAAAATTATCTGGTGCTGAAACACAATAACTCCAGAAATATTTTTTCTGTAATTTGAGAACAGACTCAGAAGCATACTTCTCAAAAGCTAATCATTTGTTTGTTTTAAAAGCAACTCTGAATTTGTGGAAACATGACTTAAGAGTTCCGTTGTCCTTGCACACTGGACTTAATTTTTTTTTTTTTCTGCACATGTCTCATACACATTTTCTTGATTTACTGTTATCTTTGGGAACTGAAGTAGAATATATAGGATGCAGTTTTTTAACTATAATAGGGTAATAACCTTAGCTTTGATCTTGTTTTATGAACTGCTTTCATTAAGTATTGGTACATTTAGGAAAGAGAAGATGTCTTGATGTTTAAATAACAGCAATTTAAACTCTTCATTTCTTTAGTACTTATTGACTTTCTATTCATATTGTCAGATTTATTAGCTGAATAAAACTTAATATTAATGTAAAGGGGCCACAAAGGAAGTTCTTAAGTTTGCTGGCTGTGGTAGCTATTGGAATCACAACTGGCCAACCAAAAACATTGGCACACATGTGAGATTATTCAGGACATTGGTTAAAAAAAATACATACCTTCCGGAAATGCAGTCTTTTCTTGGCATTTTATTATATGAAGTGATAATGTATTAAGTATGTATATTAATGTATATTTGTATTAAATATATATTTCTTTTTTTTTTTTTTAATGAAAGGATTGGATTACCAGTCCCATGTTATCCATATTACATCTCTGTGTGGCAAGTAGAGTGAACTTTTAAAAATACCAGTTAGATCATGTTGCTCCCATGCCTAAAATCCTCCAATGGCCTTCCATGTTCCTTGGAAGAAATTCCCAACTCCTTGTCCTGCATGAGCTGGCCCTGGGCTGTGGGACCTCATCCTGCCCTGCTCTCTGCCTTTCTTGTCATGCTCAAGCCATGCCGCCCCTTCTCTAGCCCTCGACCGGCGCAGACTTTGTTCTCTGTCAGGGCCTTGGCGCTGCTCTTCCCTTGGGTCCTCACTTGTCTTCTGGGGTTGAGTTCTTGGCTCCAGTTTCCCTTCTCAGAGGCCTTGCCTCACCATCCCAACCTAAAACACTCCTCAGTCACTTCAGTTATATCCTAGTTTATTGTCATCGGACCCCTCACTGATATTTTTCTCAGTGGTTTTGTGTGTTACGCCTCCGACTAGAGGGTTAGCTTCATAAAGCAGGAACGTTGTTCGTCTTGGTCCATCCTTTTCCTGCGTGCTCCGCCTGGCACTGCCCGGCTCCCAGTACGCATGGAATGAATGTGTCGTGACGTGTGGGGAGCATTCATGGGCAGTTTAGGTGTCGCAGCGGTGCGGTCTTACGTACCTGCTGAAGAACGTGCCTTGAAACAGTCATTTGTTCTGAGAACTTTAACATTTGCTTTTTTCTTAAGATTTTATTTATTTATTTTTAGAGAGAGGGGAAGGGAGGGAGAAAGGGAAAGAAACATCGATGTGCAAGAGAAACATTGACCGGTTGCCTCTCACGTGCCCCAGCCAGGGACGTGGCCCGAACCCAGGCAGGTGCCCTGACCTGGAATAGAACTCGTGACCTTTCAGTTCACCGGCCACCGCTCAATCCACTAAGACACACCAGCCAGGGCAATATTTACTTTGAAAAAGATTGTGTGTGAATTTCAGTAGAAAAGGTGATTTTGTAAATGGCAGTCAATTTTTTAAGGCTGTGTGATAACCTGCAAAGACCATGCAGGTTAAGTATTGCTTATAAGTGGAGTGTTGTGGGTAGAGTTCCTGCTTCGGTTGATGTAATGGGGAGCCGGCCTGTAACAGAGAGATTAATGCCTGCTTACCGACTCTAGTCATTAACAGTTGAATTTTTGTCTTATTTAGAGTTGTGTGATTACAAGGTCACAACTTTGATCCAAAATCTGCAGGATCAGATGAGTTTATAAATTTTTCTGAATGTGGAAAGGTAATGTAGTACATAGATCATATATGAATTATATTCCCTAGTGGGATGTATATCAAACATAATATTTCTACAGCAAAATATATGACTACTCTCACTAAGGGGACTAAAAAAAGACTATAAAAGAGACTTAGTATCATGCAGGTTGGGATTTGTCTTCAGATAACTTCACTGGAAATTAACAAAAAAACTTGATATTTAAGGGTTTTTTTTCCATTTTGGAGTTACATATAAGGGATTGTGAACCTACATGTGTTGTATATATTTGAGTTTTTCTTTTGCCATCTTCAAATGTATTATAATCCCCTTTGTTGTAAATTACCTTGAGTTATATGATTATATTCCCGGGAAGGTATCAGGAGTGACATGTCTTGGTGACTGCACAAACGCACTCTTGTATATATACATACAATGGAATACTTCTCAACAATAAAAATGAAGAAAGTACTCGTGCATGTAACAACATGGATGAATTTCAGGCATTATGCTGCGTGACTACTCAGAAAGTTGCACACCAACATAAAATAAATTAGCTACTGATACACACTATAACTTCAGTGAACCTTGAAAGCTTGCTAAGTGAAAGAATCCAGACACAAAAGACCACATATCGTATGATCCATTTGTATGCTGTGCTCAGAATAGGCGAATCTGTAGAGATAATAAGTAGATTGGTGGATTGGTAGTTTGGTAGCTGCCAGGGGCTGGAGAAGAGGGAAATAGGGAGTGACTGCTTAGTCAGTCTGGGGTTTCCTTTTGGGATGAAAAAATGTGCTGGAACTAGATGGCGGTGCTTGGTCATGTAACATGGTGAATGTACTTAATGCCACTGATGTTTACACTTTAAAATGGTTCATTTTATGTTATATGCATTTGATCATAATTTTTATTATTTTTATTTTTATAAGAAAGTTTATTTAAAAAGTCACAGAGGTAGAAGTGAGCCATAGAAGAAATGGGCTCAGGAAAGAAGTTACAGAGACAAAAGAAGGGCCCTTGGAGCTCAGGAGAGAGAAGGGTCAAGGTAACGGTGCCTGGGGGGAGGGGCGGGGGCATTGGAAAGGTGTGGTTGTGCTCCTGAGGGGGAGAGCGTGCTGATCATCGTTTTTAAGAGACAGCATGCTGTATGATTTCATTTGTACAACATTCTGGAAAGTCATAATTGTAGGAATAGAAAGCAGTCCTTGTCAGGGTGTTGGGGGAGGGGTTGACAGTGACGTGGAAGCACGAGGGGGTTTGGGGGCGTAATGGAGCTGTTTTATGTACTGACTGTGGAAGTAGTATGTCGGTGTTAAATTCACTGAAGTTGGTAACTACTGGGGTTATATGCGAAAGAACATCTTTATTCTTAGGAAAAACACACTGACATTTTTAGGAGTAAATGACCCTAATGTATGCAGCTTTCTTTCTTATGGTTTAGAAAAAAATATGTGATGTATATGGAGAAGGGAGGAAGAGAATAATGATAAAGTACATACACAAAATGTATCAGTAGTGGAATCTGGGTAAGGAGTATATGCGTGTGTTCTTTGTACTATTATTCTGGCAACATTTTGGTAACTTTGAAATGATTTCCAATTAAAAATTGAAAAACTGGCATAAAGCTGATGTATTTTATTTTTAAACAATCAGCAGAAATCTTGCAAGATAAAGACTGTAATGAACAGCTCTGTCAACAGGCAGACTGCAGAGCGCTGGTCCCCAAAGCAGGTCCGGGAGCAGCAGTGTCACCACTGCCTCGGCCCCTCCCACCGTCAGCGCCTCTGGGGGCAGGGCCCTCCGTGGGATTTCGATGTGCCCTGGATTGTGAAAACCACCGCATTAGATCGGCTGTGTTCTTTACTCTAAAAGAGACTCATCTGTAAGCAGAGAATGCGGATGTGGTTTAGGAGCCCGCCTGGTATCAGTTCTCTACGGGGCTGGGCGGGAGCTGGAGTAGTTGTGTGCTTAGTTGTGCTTTGTTTGTGTAGCACGTCTTCCAGAGGCCTTGCAGTGGCCGCAGACACCCTCGTTCTCACAGGCTTTCTGCGACATCCTGCAGACATGCGTGCTCTTGGCTTTTAGGTGGGATTGCACACTGTACAGTGTGTAAGCTTGCTGTGGTTTGTTTCCTAAGGGCTTGTGTCACTTAAGCAACCAGTATGTCATTCCCGGATTGTTCCCTAATAAGTCTCAAACGTAGAATGTAACTCTCTATGGCAACTGCAGTGCCACAGAGCTGTTTCAGGACCGTCTGATCGACTGGTGTGGGAAGTTGGAGGTTAATGAAGGGGGTGTTCGAGGGAAGACGCAGTGCAGCGCTTTGATTCTGTCGGTGTTCACACAGTGGCCGGGCGGTTTCTGCAGCCCGAGGAAGGAGCTTTCTTCGTAGGAGGTGGGCATCTGCAGTCACCAGGTCCCTTGGTCTCCCACCCTAGCGTTTCGGTTACACTGAAAGTGACGCTGTGTTAGAGACACCCTGTGCCTTCTGCATTTATTAAGGGTAACAGGCTTATATCTTTCCATTTTTCACAGTTGAAGTTTGAGTTTATACCTCCATTTTGATAAAACAGAAGTGCCTTCCTTAAGAAAAGGAAGAAAAAAGCCAGAGATGATCTATCAATGTAAGGGCAGAAATCCATTGTGAACTGGGTCAACACCGAGGACACCAACCGTGCATAGTTTATAGTATCCCAAATGGAGCAGCAAAAGACACAGTAGCTGAACATCATTTAGAGAAAATAAATTCGAGCTGAACTGTGCAAACACATTTTTGCAGTATTTTTGGCATTTAGAGACTAGACAAGGAACAATTTTAGTTCTTAGGAAAAAAACTGACCGTTGGCTAATAGGGAAATAACACATTTACTTGTCACACGTCTGAAACTGCAGAAGGTGTTGTTTTCAACGGGGGCTCTTATCAGGGGTAACATCATACTCGGGAATGGTTACAGCTGAGCCTTAAGAAAAGGTGGCTGAGCTTTAAAAATAAGAATGTCTGGGAAGCAAAGAGGCATTTTTGGGGGCTTGGATGAATCTGGTGCAGTCAGTGGGTGGACCCTGTGGCTGATGGGGAATAACACACCTAGCGAAGAATCCCATGATGCTGTGCTGGAGGGATCAGGTGAGCCTAGGGGAGGTGCTGGAACTAGGGTTAATTTTAGTTGTCTTTAGAATTACTTGGGATTGCCTTATTTTATTTTTTTCTTAAGACTTTATTTATTGACTTATTTTTTTTAAATTTTTTTTTTTAAGATTTTATTTATTTATTATTAGAGAGAGGGGAAGGGAGGGAGACAGGGAGAGAAACAGCAGTGTATGGTTGCCTCTCGCATGGCCCTCACTGGGGACCTGGCCCGCAACCCAGGCATGTGCCCTGACTGGGAATCGAACCGGGACCCTTTGGTTCCCAGTCCGCACTCAATCAACTGAGCTACACCAGCCAGGGCTGTTGATTTATTTTTAGAGATAGGGGAAGGGAGGGAGACAGAGAGGGAGAGAAACATCAATGTGTGGTTGCCTCTTGCACACCCCCAACTGGGGACCTGGCCCGCAACCCAGGCATGTGCCCTGACTGGGAATCGGACTGGTGACCCTTTGGTTTGCAGGCCGCCTCTCAATCCACACTGAGCCATACCAGCCAGGGCTGGTGATTTCTAATTTTAAAGTTACTAGAGAATGACAAGAAGAGGACTTTTAGAGACAACAAGATTTTTTAAAAAGTGTAAAAGAATGCTTGGAGGTAGTCATTGCTTGGAGAATAATTGTTAGCGATGCCTCCTGAGTCTCAGAGAGGTGAAACAGAAAGAAAGCAGGACTCTTCGTGGGTGCTGGAATGGTGGCACAAGAAGTAGAGAAGAGTGCATGGAGATGGACCTGGCTTTTTTGTGTGCTTTCCGGAAGGCTCTTGCACCTCTGTTCCAATGCGGATTTTTATTTTTTTAAGATTTAGCCCTGGCTGGTGTGGCTCAGTGGATTGAGTGCTGGCCTGCAAACCAAAGGGTCGCGGGTTTGATTCCCAGTCAGGGCACCTGCCTGCGTTGCAGGCCAGGTCCCCAGTACTGGGTGCAACCAGACATTGATGTTTCTCTCCTTCTCTTTCTCCTTCCCTCTCCCTCTCTCTAAAAATAAAGAAAGAAAATCTGTAAAAAAATTTTTATTGTAAAATTACATTTATTGGGATAACATCGGTTAGTAACATAAATTTCAGGTGCACACTTCATAACATGACTTCTGTGTATTCTGTTGTGGATGCCCCACCCAAAGTTTAGAAAAGAATGTTTCAACCTCTAAAACATGTTTGGGTCATAGAATTGATGAATTCCTAGAGAGAAAGGTCTTGGTTGTTTCAGTGTCATGTTGGGGACACTTCCCTATCATTTGTTCCGACGAACAGAGGGCTGCTTTGCCGTTAGGGGAGTTTTTGGATGGTCCAAATCACTTTGTTTAGAGTGGTCTGAAACTGCCTCAAAATGCACTTAGGAACCAGGATGGGGAAATGGTAGTATTTCATGTGTGGAACTTAGTCCTGTTGAAAGAAAGTCAGTTTTGCTATGTATTCTCTCTTCTCTTGGTTTTGTTGGGCCTCCTGCTATTTTTTTTTTAACCACTATTTTAAAAACCAGGTTTGGCCTGGAAAGAGAAAATAAAGCTGTCCATTGGCTTGATCGCTATCATTTACAGTTCATTCTGCTGCTTTGGGGGCGGGAGGAACAGGACAAACGAAACTACTTCTTTGTTCTGTGTCTGATTTGAATGCCCACAGGTGCTTTTTGCATTTACCAGAGGTGAAGTTGGTTGTCATAATTGTCAAATGCACATTAGAAAATCCCTTGTTACAGGATCTGGGGCGGGGGAGCTGTGGATTAGCACTAGACAGCTCTGCGGAGGTAAAGTGAGTGGATCATGTCACTTAGAACAGTGAATCAGATGTTCCTGAATGGTAGTGACAGGGTAGAAAAATCACTGCTTAGTGTAGCTTCATTAGGTTTTTCCTGGTAACCTGTCAGCCGGATTTGTGCCACAGACTGACTGATTTCCCGCCTTCGTTCGCTTGCCTCCCAATCAGAGAAGAAAGCACTAGCCGTTCTGTCCTCTGTCACACACCGTGCTCGGAACATGCCAGGCAGCAGTGCAGGTCACGTGCGAACCGATGGTTAAATAATGCTTGTCTAAATATTGAGAAGTGTTTCTTCAACCTAACGTGTATAAAATTAGCACATATGTGCAAACTCTGGAAATAAAACATTGGATGAGCAGAGCCTCCCAAGAAGTTTTGCACAAAATGGTACTGTCAGACTGGATTTTAGTTTCTAAAACTGTGCAGCGGTGTTACGTCGAGGGAGAAGAGTTTTCTATTTTTCTGTTTATATCATTGTAAGTAATTTAAAATTCTGTACTTGTTAAAAATTTTAAAGTTTTCATTTTAGCTTTTGGGCTAATATCAAAGCCTCAGAAGTGCTCACCTTTTATATCAGATAATGGATATGTTTGGCAGATGTACAAGCCTTTCTGATGAAATGGGACTTTTGGGGGGAAACCTTGACTGAAAAGTCTGTATTTTGAAAGGGCTGCTTGGAGGACAAGTGCTGTCTGTAGGGTAGCTGATTATGGTAGTGTTTGTCATTGAACTTGGCAGAAAGCCGGGTGGGGGCCAAACTTCAGGTAAATTGAGAGGTGGAGGCTTGAACATGTTTCAGAATGCCTCCCATGTCACATCGGCAGAGAGATGATGAGAGACTTTTTTCCCTCCTGATGCCGCCCAATTCTGGCACCAAGTGGTTGTCCTGTAATTCAGTTCAGTTCTGACACTAACTTCCCAGAATTAGCATCAGACTCCACAGGTTTTTTTTTTTTGTTTTTTTTTTAAAGATTTTATTTATTTTTTTATTTTTAGAGAGGGGGGAAGGGAGGGAGAAAGAGAGGGAGAGAAACAGCAATGTGTGGTTGCCTCTCACACGGCCCTCATGGGGACCTGGCCCGCAACCCAGGCATGTGCCCTGACTGGGAATCGAACCGGGACCGCTTGGTTCCCAGCCCGCGCTCAATCCACTGAGCTACACCAGCCAGGAGACTCCACAGGTTTAAGGGCTCAGTCCTGTAAGGCTGCCCTTACTTCAGGTGCCAGTCACATGTATCAGAACCCAGGTCACCCACACTTCTGTCAGAGGTTCTCATATCCCTCCTTCAGCTGTGATAATTTGCTGGGAGGGCTCACAAGACTCAGGAAACACTCAGTTTATTATAAAGGACCAGGTGAAGAGGTACAGAGGTGCATGGGGTGGAAAGGACCCGAAATGTGAATTTCTTCACCAACCTGAAGGCTTTCCAAATCTCCTCATTTAGAGGTTTTTATGGAGGTTCCATTGTGCAGGCATTATTGATTAAGTCATTAGTCATTGATCATTGGCTCAGTCTGCAGACACCCTTTCCCTTCCCTGGAAGTTGGGGGTGAGGTCAAAAGTTCCAGACTTCTAGTCAGTCTTTCTGTCTGCCACGAAATCGCCTCGTTAGAACAAAAGACACTCATACCACCCTTATCACTCAGGAAATTCCAAGACTTTTAGAAACTCTGTGCCGAGAAGCTGGAACAAAGACCAAATACCTTTTGTTGATACCACAGATGGAGACCCCAAAACTGGATCTGGTTGGTTCCTTGTGCCTTCATGTGGGCATCAGTTCTCTGTTACAGGACATAAATGACCTAGGCTCGTGGTCTGGTCAAGGTGTGAGTCTCACAAAATGCCTCTTGTCTGGCCCTTCTCTGGATGCCAGTTCACTTCTGGAGTAGGTGAGGGACTGGGCCAGTGTGGTCTGCTCACATCCTGACCGGGTTTGAGCTTCGAAGCCACAGTCTTTGTGGAACCTTTCCCGAGCCCCCAGGACAGTGGTATGTTGTTCCTTTTTTTGCACTAGGGCCAAGACAGTGGGGAAAATGCATATGGGCCATATTTTTCTTCCCACTCAAAATGAAAATAGCTCTGTAGCCTGTGGGAGAAGCAGAATATTCTTAGCATACATTAGAAATTTGCAAGGAAATTCATCAGTGCAAAAATTTTAGCTGCAACACGGAGGCAGCTGTGTGATAGTACTATATAACAGAAGCACAGGGGCACCAAAATGCATTATCTCATGCCCCCCTCAAAAGAGTTAGTGTCAGTGCTACTTGGAACATGGGATAACCCAGGCCTAGAGAGAGGTGGCTCGACCGAGAGCATGTGGTGAGTTAGTTGTAGCTTCTGCCTATGTCCAGAACCCTAGAAATGATGTTTCTCGTGTGTTGCTCCAGCGAACACACTCATCACAATTGATGCGACATCACTGACCGAGTGCCACTGTGCTCCAGGTGTTGTGCTCGTGTTGGGGGTACAGAAATGCACAGAAGTCCTCAACCCCTCATCAGGGGCCTCGCTGGCTCTGTCAGCATCTGCCTGCACGGGTAGGTTGCTGCAGCATTTCATGCTGCTCGTCTCTTGGGTGACCCTGTTGCCAGGCCTGCACCATTTTTCCTGCCAGCCTGCAATGTTCTGAGCTGGGGAAGAGAGCAGACCTGTGAAGGTTCCTCTCCTACTCATGGCTGCTCTGTAGGTTTTTTGTTTGTTTTGAAGTGAACAAAAATGGGGCAAGATCATCGGCTCTGTAAGAAGTGACTGTTCCGAGACCGGCGAGTCCCAGGAAGCTGATGTGCAGCGCGGTGACTGTGTTCAGCGGCCCTGTACTGTGTGTCCGAGTCTTGTTAAGAGAGTCCATCTTCAAAGTTCTCACTGCGAGAAAGAAGTGGCAACTGTGTGTGGTGGCGTCTCTTAATTCAGTACGTCATTTTGCCTTATATACATGTATCAGATTATTCTGTTTTACACCCAAAACTAGTACAACGTTGTTTGTCAATTACAGCTCAATTTAAAAAAGAGTAACTCCTTTTTTCAGCTTATATAGCATCTTGAGGTGGTCAATGCCTATCTACTTGTCATAACACTTTTTTTAAGATTTTATTTATTTATTTTTAGAGAGTGGGTAAAGGAGGGAGAAAGAAAGGGAGAGAAACACTGATGTGTGAGAGACTGGTTGCCTCTTGCATGCCCCAGCTGGGGACCTGGCCCACAACCCAGGTACGTGCCCTGACTGGGAATTGAACCCACGACCTTTTGGTTTGCAGGCCGGCAGTCAATCCACTGAGTCACACCAGCCAGAGCACCGACTTGTTGTAACTCTTACTAGACTGAGCTCTCTGAGGACGAGGACACCCCTGTCCACTGTGCTCAGAAGGCATTGTTACTGTCAGTGAAGTTGAAGTGAATTGAAGGAGGGTGAGAATTTCCTAATGGAGTTTATTACCCTGGGCCCAGAGAACCATCATGGAGGAAGCAGCCCTAGGATTAACTTTGGACTTTGGAAACTATTTGAAAATATAAACCCCAAAAAAATATGTATATATTTTTTAAATATATATAACCAGTTGGTGCAGATGGTGAACTAAATAAAATAGAACCATAATGGCAGCTTTCAAAGATTTACCAAGTAATGCTCAGTGCATATCTTTGTTTCATCTGTCTTATTATAAACCAGTTTGTGCACATAAACTCATATGCACAGTTGAAGGGAGGAGAATTCAAAGTGCTTATAAGATGTCAGAGTGATGGATTTAATGTGGGCCAATTCCATTCTTCCCAAATGGTAGTTTGATGCCTAGTATTGCTACTTACCATTGGTGATTTTGAGCAAATCGCTGTTCTTTTTTTGCCTGCTTTTCCCTGGGTAAAATGTGGTTAGTAATACCTGTCTCATTGAATAGTCTTGTGAGGATTCAGTTACTATGTGTGAAGTATTTTTATTATAGCCTCACAGCAGCAAATGCTATGTAAATATTACTTAGTATTATCCTCAGTTTTGTTAATTACTGAAAATCATTACAGTACAATCGTAAGTCTTGGGGACACAAAATGCCTGGGATCAAGATTGTGTACTTTTTAAGCTTTTATTATTTTTTAAGTTTTAGGCATTATAATTAAACTTTAAATTTCTGTTATTCTTTGATAGCTGAAGTTATGGGCATAAGAAGTTGAGCGGAGCATTGGGCTTGCGAACTTAATATTCAGGCTGAAGAACATTGTCAGCATACAGTGTTACAGGGCTGGTGTATAAAGGTGCTGCTTGGTTCTTAGTGTCGCCCGCAGACTGTATCTTTTCCTGTCCAGTGACTTCAGTACCTGTTTGTCCTGTAGCAAAGTACGAACATTGTCCTGAATCCTCGTCCCTCTCTCTGTCTACAGATTCTGTGCGCTCCTCTGGGCCGCAGTAGTCACTTCAGGAAACGTAGAAACTCAAGGCTGTGCCGGTTTGGTGTTAGTTCCTGTGCTCCTTTTACCGGCTGTAGGTTGTTTTCCGTGCTCCTGGACACTCCCTTGTGTTTATGTAGCGGGCATCGGCGCAGTTGAGGGTATCCCTGCTTGTTCCGTGGCTGCCCCTTCCTGATTGTAGACGTGCATTTAAGTGTCTGCAGTAGCTGCTCGGTGACAAAAGGCACCTTGGCTTTCCTCCTGTTCCACAGTGTTTCCCCAAAACACGCAGAGCCCTTTACACTATGCGGAATGTTTTATGGATGAGATGTGCACTGAGTTTGATCAGGAGTGTCCACTTGAAAGGCATTAAATAACAAAACAGTTTCTGTTGTTAATAGGATATATACAAATACCCACACTGTTTCTGTAAACTAGCTTCATTTCCTCAAAGAGTTACTAATCAGAAGAGGCTGATTTTGTGGTAAGTTTCAATGGCGGTTAACAGGGGTTACCGTCAGAGCTGTGAAATCAGGGAGAAAGTCGGAGATTTCCAGCAGCTTTCTTTTATTCTTCCTGGTCGTTTCCTAAAAAATTCAAAGCAACAGTCAACTCATACCACTGTAACTTTTCATGAAGAACTTGGAGTATTTAACAAATCTTAATTTATAGCTTAATAAAACATTTCAGGCCATTCATTCCACTGACAATCCAACCCATTTTACTAACTTTGGTCTACTTTTTAAGTTATGTTTTCCATTGCCCTAGTTTTTAGTAATTTAATTTAATATGATTTGATTTGACTTTTGGCTTTCGATACCTTAAATCAATGGTAGCAGTTTCCTGTTGTTATACTTTGTGCTCAGAGTTGTCCCAGGTTTTGTGGTGTTTCTCTTTTCCTGAGTTTTGTTTCTCACCTGAGCAAATCACACTTCTTCCTCGCCGTTCCAGTTGTACAGTGCCACTCCTAGTGGTGAGCTTCTTCACCCTGTGAGGCAGTGGGGGAGGCGTGGAGCCCCGCGTGGAGCATTGCACTGACCAGTGTGTTTTTGTAGTCAGGTGCTGGCACAGGGGCACGTGACAGAGGGTGGGTTGGTTGGGGTTAGAGTTCAGCAGCCTGCAAATCCCGTGACTTTGCCAGCTCATGGGCCAGAGAGCCACAGGGGGCGCTGGGTCGGGAAAGGGTGAAGGGTGTGCTGTCCCTGAGGGTGCGCGCCGCTCTTCCGTGCGTGTGGGTTGCTAACATCAGCTCTCTCTCCCCCAGCCTCCCCCCTCCAGTCTTGGTGCATAAGCACAGTTTTGGACCCTGCTCTTTGTACTTCTCTATGCTTTTACCCCTTCTTCCTTTCGTAAAGATTTAGCTGGTTTGTGACTTGAGTTGAAACAAGGAAAAAAAGAGGAGACCTGCAATGGTCTGCCCCCTGCCAACCAGAAGCCTCCTGTGGTATCCAAACAGAATAGTTGCCTCAGTCTGTCAGCACTTCTGTCTTTGAAGATGGTTTCTGCTTGAAAGCGGTGACTGTTAGCATAGCTTTGGGATAATTACTTCTACTTCTCTCTTGGGATACTTTTTTTTTTTTTTTTCTCAGATGCTTTCCTATTCTTATTGACTTTGTTTTTCCAGAAGATTCAGCCTGTGGTTAAACTGTTTTGGGTCCCCACTTGAATTTTCTGTGGGATTTCCCTCTCCAGATCATCACTCCTAAAGAGGCAGAGGGTTTTCCTGGTTAATAGAAAAAGTCATTTTTTGGAATGACTCTCAAAGTCCAGAAGCATCCGACTTTCCTTCAGTACTTTTTTTCTGTTTGGGGTAGCAGCTTTGCCTAGTATAGGGGAGGGAGGGCTAGTTGGGCGGGCTTGTGTTTTTAAGGGGTTCAGAAACAGGGGATTTAAGTCTGTCTTTTGTGTTTGCAAGGCACTAACACCACTCCCGTCTGTATTTAAATGCTGTCCCCAGGTTACGACTATGGCTATGTCTGCGTGGAGTTTTCACTCTTGGAAGATGCCATCGGATGCATGGAGGCCAACCAGGTTGCTTTATACTTCGGTCAAATGATGCTGGAAGGATATATTTTTATGTATGGGAGGGAGGGTTTCAAATGATTAAACTTTGGAAAGGTACCAGAAATCTGTATTTGGAGCATACCGCATTCCAACCAAAAAGCGGTTGTAAAGAGAAACTTTAAGAGGCTGGGAAGGTTCCTCTGGAAGAGTTAGTGGGCACAGAGTGTATTTTAAAAGCCAGAGCCCAGTTGTAGTTGGCCTACATTCCAGAGACAATAGCTGGGGAAAAGCCGGCAGGTCTGGAGGGCTTCCCTGCGGAGTATGACTAAGATGTGGATCCCGATGCAGAGAATGATCCTTGAGTTTCCGTGACCTCAAGGAGCTGCCTGGCTCAGGCATTCTGGGTCAGTGCTCTTATCCAGGCCTAGGGTGACAGCCGCTGGTGGCAGCTCCTGTGCCACTCGGGAGCTGCCTGCACGTGCTCCTTTCGAACAAAGACCATCGGGGAGGAGAGAGTCATGGATGGTTCGTGTCTGTTTCATTCATCGTTGTTCTTTACAAATTGGAGTTTTGTACTCAAGTTCTTGGCTGCATATAGTCAAAGCTGGTGAATCGAAATCTGTACTTACCTTACGTTCGAAACACCTAGATGTATTCAGCTTGCCCCCTAGATCTGACATCTGGGTCTTTATTAAACCCTGCCTGGTAGTTTTGGGAAGAATTATGAAATGAATACAATCCTTCTTGTCTTGGTGTCTGCTTGGGGAAAGTGTTTGTTTGTTTGTTTGTTGTTGTTTGTGGTTTCCTAGTTCCTCCAATGGTAAAGTGAGAGAAAGAAACTCAGTGATACAGTTTGATTTTTATGTGTGCACTGCCTGTTCTTAAGAGTGTGAATGCAGTGCACCCAGAATCTTGAAAGAAGGCTCTGGTGGAAAACGGTATTGCTTGAGGGCGTTGCCTCTTTTACAGACTAAGGCCCTTTTATCAGAGCTTTGTTCCCTTCAGCGTGGCTCACTGCACTGAGCCTTTTCCCCTCTTTGGCCATGTTCCCCTCTTACGGAGATGACATCTCTAAATCCGTTGGGAGAAGCAGCAATTAGAGGAAACCCGATGTATCCATCTCTGTTGTTAGTGGTGCAGACACTGCTAGATCCTCAGAGAATGACTGGGTCGGGACCGCGTCCCCCTGGCAGAGTTCCCGTCGGCTGATTGTGCCGTGTCCATCATCGAGTCGGGCGTTAACAGACACAAATTACGTGTCAGCAGTGGTGCAGCCTCCCAGTATTGGGAGAGAAGAACGAAGGTCCCAATCTGTATGCTTATGGTTGATTTTATCTGGCAGTCTGTCCTAACGTGTGAACACTCATTTAGTTCAGAGTCATCTTGTTCTTACCAGTGGATAGCCGTTAAGTCCTTTGCTTCTGTCCTGAGCGATCCTGTGAGTGGTGGAAATAGAAATGGGCAGCCATGGCAGATGCCATCTCTTTCGTACCATTCTCCCAACTCACCGTGTTTCTGCTGGAGAGGTGTTGCTTTTTACCAGAGCTGTTTAATCTTTGGTCTTAAAAAATAAGGCAATATTGTGCCTTAACCGCCTCTTCCTCCATCCCAACAAAAACAGTCTTGTTGAAAGTATCCAGCCCCCTAAACTGTAGTGCCAAAGGAAGCTAGGCAACCTTCTTTAAAAACAAGGTTTCTGCCCTGGCTGGTGTGGCTTAGTGGATTGAGCACGGGCTGGGAACCAGAGGGTCCTGATTCCATTCCCAGTTGGGGCACATGCCTGGGTTGCGGGCCAGGTCCCCAGTGAGAGCCATGTGAGGAGCAACCATACATTGCTATTTCTCTCCCTCTCTGTCTCCCTCCCTTCTCCTCTCTCTAATAATAAATAAATTTTAAAAAATCTTAAAAAACAAAACAAAACAAGGTTTCTCCTTAGTCAGGGTTTCTCTTAGCGCCACGTCTGAGAAGATGTCCATTTACACAAGCAGCATCTCTCCTCTCACCCCCCCGCCGATCCGAACACTCTTAGGGACCCCAGAGCCCTGATGAATGACTCTTGTCCTGTGAACGGGCCAGCAGAACAGAGCAGGAGCAGGCCGGGGTTCTTCCGGGTGTGAAACGGGATGTTTTGACACGTAGACATTCTCAAGCATAGGGTGCTATATAGGACTCTGTGCAGGAGTATAAGTAAGGGGACAGCCCTGTCTTCTAGGCCCTTACAATCTCACACTAAGAAAGCTGACAGACTATGTGGTACTTCCTCATGGATCCCATAGGGTGTTCTCAAAGAAACTCCAGATTTTTGTCTGTTATCATTTTCAATATTCATTGGAGTTATTTCTTTCTTTTCTTTTTTTTTTTAAGATTTTATTTTTATTTATTTTTAGAGAGAGAGGAAGGGAGGAAGAGAGGGAGAGAAACAGCAATGTATGGTTGCCTCTCACATGGCCCTCACTGGGGACCTGGCCTGCAACCCAGGCACGTGCCCTGACTGGGAATCAAACCGGGACCCTTTGGTTCCCAGCCTGCGCTCAATCCACTGAGCTACCCCAGCCAGGGCATTGGAGTTATTTCTTATTAAAACATCACCATATCCTTATTCAGTCAACTTCCTAGATTTTTATTTTTTTAAGGATTATATTTATTTATTTTTAGAGAGGGGAAGAGACGGGGAGAGAGGAAGAACAAAACATCAATGTGTGGTTGCCTCTCGCACGCTCCCTACTGGGGACCTGGCCTGCAACCCAGGCATGTGCCTTGACTGGGAGTTGAACCTGTGACCCTTTGGTCTGTAGGCTGGCACTCAATCTACTGAGCCACACCAGCCAGGGCCACTTCCTAGATTTTTATTCTTCCCCTAGTCATGGGCCCGAGGGCGTGCTGCCGGCACAGCCACACAGCAGTGTCCTCCTGCTGAACCGCAGACTTCACGATACAGCCGTCGGTCTTTAAGTGGTGTGTGTCACCGCTCGGGGTGTGTGGGAGCCGTTCTGATGGAAAATCTTTTGCAAATGGGGTCTGTAGGGAAATTTGTGTGCAGCACACAAAAGAGGAGTATAGGCTCTGCAGTCAGATGTCACTTCCTAGTTGGATTGTCCCTGACAAGTCTCTAAACCTCCCTCAGTCTCAGTTCCCTCTGTTGTCACAGGGCAGTGGTGTGCATTAGATAAGGTCATACGTTCAGGAGGGCCCGCTGTGTGCCATGCACCTTTCAGCAGGCTGGAGCTGCTGTGGTGAGCAAGACAAATTGTATAAATTCTCTTATAGTGCATAAGCAAGTAGACAAATTTAAAATAATGTATGATGATGCTAAGCTCTATAAAGATAATAAACAGGCTGGTATTGAGAGAATGCATGCTAGGTCCGTTTTAGATAGGGTGGTCGCGGAACCTTCTTGAGGAGTGACATTACATTTGAGGAGTGACTCTTGGTGAATAATCAACATGTACAGAACATTTTGCGTAGCATCTGGTATCTGGTAATCATTTGAAATTAGACAGTCATCCCCTCCTCCTCTTCCCCTTGTTCGTGTCAAGTAATTTCCAATCCTAATTCTAGGAACATAAATGTTCCTGTCTGGATATTCTTTAAGGAAACGGATATGGGCCAAGCTCCCTAGAACATAGTAGTTCAAAACCTTCTATGAGACATAAGATGTGAGGGAAGAAGGCCTTGCTCCTTCGAGTGCACAGAGCAGGTGTTTGTGGAAGATGAACACCTGTTCATCCATCTGTTCATCTGTTCTCCTCCTCGGGTTTTGTCTGTGCCCCAGATCGGTACAGATTCGGAGTCACCCTCTGCTGGGCATCTCTGAGTAGAGTCTGTGTATGCATCTGAGGAGGTTTCTATGAAATGCTTCGGGTAGAGTTTTTAATAACTCTTTGTTACTGACTCTTGATGTGAAATGATTTTGATTCATCATTGACTGATATTTATAGCCTGCAGCTTGCTTTGTCAAATGCTTTGGGTTATATATGCCTTCACGAGGTTGTTTGAGACGATGACCAAGGCCCCTCCAGCCCTTTCCCAGTGCTGTCACTGGGGGGCATCCAATGCAGGTGTCTCCGCAGCAGTCCCCAGCCGGGCAGCCTCCTCAGGGCACCACTTCGCCAAGCCGGGACGTGATTCTAGCAGAGGTCTGTCGGCTCAGACCTTCACCTTCTCTCTCTCGGAAGAAGTGGAAAGTCGGAAAGCACTGCGAGGCAGAACCTTTTTTTTTTTAGTTCCACCCCCTGCAGGGACAGTGCTTTCTAGCAGTGTCATATACACTGGCTTCTTTAAGTTTTTTCATTTCATTTCATTTCATTTCATTTTATTATTGATTGGAGAGAGAGAGAAACATCCATTTGTTGTTCCACTTATTCATGCATTCATTGGATGCTTCTTAAGTGCCCTGACTGGGCATCAAACCTGCAACCTTGGCATCTCAGGAGGATGCTCTAACCATTAACTGAGCTCCCCTGCCAGGGCTACCCTTAGCTTTCTTTGTTGTCCGAGTCCCTGGAGATTGAGGGCGAATATTGTTTCCTTTTGCTGGGTGTGCCATTGCACTGGGACTTGGGAGGGAGTACAAAGCATTGTGCTAGAGAATCAGTCCGTTTCGGTGGTTGCCCAGTTCTGAGTACTTGCTGTCTCAACCTGTTGTCATTCGGTCTGCAGGAATTAGCATTTTATTTTCTCAACTTTGCAGATGTGATGTTTGTTACCTGTTCACGTTCGGCCAGATATTCACTAAAATTCTCTTAGAAGGTGGCTCTGGGAGAATTAATCTCCCTGGGATTTTTTACTCAGCTGTTTTAGCATCAGTGGCCTTCTGGAGCCAAAGCTGACTGGGCTGTGTGACCAAATCAGCTTGACTTCCTGCAGTGCAAGGAAAAGGATTCTCTTACCACCTGACGTGCAAATGTCATGAGACGTGCAAATGTCATGAGACGCTGGCCTTTTCTGCTGTGGGAGCGTAAAGGCTGTGGAATGCTTGGAATTTTACGAAGGTGTGATTTGTGTCAGCGAAGTTCAGAGAGTTTGGGGTTTGAGGCTACCGGATGGCCAGGGTGTTTCCGAAGGTATGTGAGGGAAGCCACAGCATAGGTGGGCTCTGTCCTTGCAGTGAACAGGAGATGACTCGGCAAGCTTATGTCTGGGGCACGGGAAGTATACATACTGCTAGGTTTTCAGAGAACGCCTGGGTTAGGGCCTCTCCCTGTGACAGCGTTCCTGCTGGCTCTCCTGTGAGGCCACGATGGGAAAGTGGGTGAGGACCGGCGCGTTGGAGTCTCTCTCAAGTTGGTAGCAACGCTGCGTGAAACACTTTAGTACCTCAGTTGTGTGCCTTCCGATTAGCAGCCACAGCAAAATCTTTATAAATTCCTGCAAGGTCGTGTGCCTGCACCCTCTCCCCAAAATTGCTTCACCAAGGAGAATGTGGCATTCTGGCCAGGGCTCAGCTGTATAACTTGTGGTTTGAGTCCTGTCGTTCTTCCAGAAACTTCTGTCTCGGTACCTTCTCCTGATTGCCCGCAGTGGAAGTTTTGGGGGGAAGAAAGGAAATGCACTCTAAAATTGATAATCAGTAGTTATTGGAGACCTTGCTCTCCGGAGAATGGAGGTACTCAGGAGAATCGAAAATGATTTTAAGCCTTGGCGATTTGAGGATGCAGTCCGGTCGCCTGCACAGTGGTGGGGTCGTGACTGGGCTCGAGGCAGTATATCGAGAGGCAGACTGCCTGGAGCCGCCTCCCAGCTCTGTCCCCTCCAGCTGTGTGACTTGGGTAGGTGGCTCCACGTCTCTGTGTCCAGCCCAGCGTCCCTTACCACAGCAACTTCCCATCTGACTGAGACGAGGAAGTCCCGAGTGAACAGCAGCCCCAGTCTTGGCTTCCTGGAGTGTCTGGCTAAAAAAGGGTGTGGTGCTGACCAGGAGGGTTATTTCTGCGTCAATAATACTTCGCATTTAGCCTGTTGACCGGGTTGGTTGGCAGGGGACCGCTTCCAGGCCTCTCTAGGAGATTCTCCTGCCTTAGCCTTGAAATCTTAGATTCTCTCAACAGAAAGAGCCAGAGAGGCCCCACACCCGGGGCCTGGGATATGGGCAGAGCACACTGGCCTCCAGCCTGTGGCTTTAGAACCCTACGCTCTGGTGGCCCAGCCCCAATTTTGCCATATCTCAAACTTTCTCATGTAATTATAAGGGGTGCTCTAAACTGGATTCAGTTTAATTTTTTTGAATTTGAAAAGCAAATACTTATCATTTGGCAGCATTAAGAGGAACTTCCAGTGTGTCTCCTATGAAGTTTGTAATTATTTTTGCCATACATGTTATAGTTCATTTCTGTGGGTTGAGGTAATTTAGTTCTTAATTTCTTCTAAATTGGAAATATGCCTCTGTGGTCTAACCTTGTGCTTTGATGTCATATCTCTTTCAGCTCATATATTAGTTAATGTTTGACTTTATAAGAATGGGATTATGCAAAGTGTTAGTTTTCCATCTTTGTGGTTTTTGGGAACTTGATAGACAGTCACTGAAAAAACAGGTAGGATATGTATGATTCTAATGAACTAGCTTCGGTTATACAAAGGCACAGGTCAGTGTGTGATCTTGATGATAACTTTGATTTACGACTTTGTGCACTTCCAGACGATATAGGGTAAAGAGCACAGACAGGTTTAGAATTCCAGCTTCACCACTTCCTGGCCCTTTAATGACTCCTGAATCTGCTTCCCCGCTTGTACCTGCCTTGGAGCAGTTGTGAGATTAGCATGTGTAATGTGTGTGAAGCGCTCCCTGCAGGGGCTAGCCTGTGGTAGCGCTCAGTAGTAAGAGTGATTCTAGAACCGTAGTCCTCCCTTTCCTTGGCTGTTAAACCACCTCTTGGGAACCCGAGATGCCTGAAAAGCAGGAGCACTGCTTTGGGTGCAGTTGGTCTTTGGCAGCCGGTTCACGTGGTGCTGTTGCCCACGGCCTTTCCCGTGATACTAGGATGTCTGGACTGAAAGGGAAGGCGGCTGGGTAGCCTGTGCTGCCAGCATCTGAGGGGTGCGCACGCGGGCGCCCGGGCGTGTGAGTGCGAGTGCAGAGGACCACGGCCATTCTAGCACTTGTGTGGGGGAGAGGCTTGTTGGTTTCTGACAGTTCTTTTATCACAGAATTTTCCTAGGCTGTAGGTGGCATTGAACATTGGGCATCTTCTCCATCTGAGTTGAACTTGCAGGTTATGGTATGATACAGTGCCTCATTCTCCACTGCGCCAAGTGTTCAGGTGTTATCATCCTACCCTCTAGCTCCTTTGTATATGAGCTAGGTACATATTGCATATAATAAAATGTAGTGTGTACAATATGTATGTCTGGCATTTCTTATTAAGAGTATTAATGGTATGACTTTGATGATTATGGATAAGTTTATCTGGATTAATAGTTATTTTTAATCTCACATGCTGAGAATAGTAAAGCTAATGTTGTACACTAATGATAATGTATTTTATAAAAATCTGTGGTCACGTGAAATTTGTGTTTAATCTGTGTAAATGCTGTATCCAGAGGAAAATATATAGGAACAAAGGAGTCTTATCACAGAAAGTAGATTATTGGTGACCAGGCCCCTGGGGAGGGGCAGAGCGAGGAGGAAGGTGCGGGACTGCTGTGGGTGACAGAGGGGCTCTCTGTGCGGGGTGAGCCCTTCCTGGGTGTCTTCCTCGGCAGCCTCGTCCAGCTGTGCTGACGTTGTTGTCATGTGTGACCTCCAGTACGAGTGGGTACAGAGGTTCTTTTTTTCTAAGAAAAAAATTATTGAGATAATTTATGTATCATAATTCACCCATTTTAAGTGTATAATTCAAAGATTTTTAGTAAATTTATGAAGTTATGAAGCCATCGTAATTCAGTTTTAGAACATCTTCATTACTCTGAGAACAGGATGAGATTCCTGTTCAGGGATTTTTTTTAATGATATCACACTTAAAAGTTGTACAGATAACACAAAGAATTACTGTGTGCTTTGCACTCAGATTTCCCAAATGTTAACTTTTTACTGCATTTGAATGCAGAAATTTTCCCCCAAATTAATTTTTTTAATGGTATTATTTCTCATTACCATTTATCTCCCTTATCCCCTCTTTCAGCACTGCTCACATCCCTCCCCCCAACCCCCGGCCCGGCAGGAATGCCAGCAGTTTTGAATAGTGATGATCCCTGCCCTTGAGAAGAGGCTTGTTTAACTTGGCCTCCCACGACACCCTCCCTTGGTAGTTGGAGGTGCTCTTCTGGCAGGTTGGGAGGATGCTTTGGAAGGTGATTCAGGCTTAAGAAGCTATCTTGTCAACCCTCCCTAGAGGGTCCCTTGCTGGGCAGGGCCTGAGGCTGGGGTTGGAGGATGGGAAACAGGGCCAGAATCAGACCTTCCATTCCTGGGCGCTGGACCTTCCAGAAAACCAGCGGATGTGTTCCCCCGTGAAAGAGCTGGGTTTAGACGCCTGCTGTACGGAGGGAGCTACGTGCTAGTCAACATGAGACAAGGAAGGGGAACAAACACCACTGGCCTGAGACTCTTTTTGTAAGGCAGTGGTTCTTAGAAGTGGGTGGAGAGACCCTCTCCTCTCCTCCCCAGCCACTGACACTGAGCCATGTCCAGAGACAGTTTTGGTTGTCCACACTGGCATCTGGTGGGGAGAAGCCAGGGGGGGCGCTCAACACCCTACAATGCCCGGGACAGCCGCATAATGAAAGATTATTGGGCCCAAAATGTCTATAGTGCTGAGGTTGAGAAACCCCGACATAAGGGGACGAGAGAGGTGGTTAGCCAAAGACAGGATGACTCGGTGTGCATGGCTGTCACTTAATGAAGCATCTTTCTCCTCGCCTGCCTTCTAGCCCCAGCAGGCGGGGGGGGCGGGGGGTGGGGGGGTGCTGGGTGGTGTTAGGAGGGCAGGGACGGTGCAGACTGCCTCCTGCTCGCCCTTTGGACTTCCGTCACAAGCTTAGCTTTGGAGTGGGAGCGGCAGAGTGGGCCGCACTTGAGGTATGAACCAGATTTTCTAGAATCACCCTGAGATGTGACTAAGGTATTCTATTATCCAGCAGCATGCCTGTTGGATATGGGGGGTGTGGGGGTCAGCAGATTACACATTTGGTAGGAGTTACTGGGAAAACCAAACAAGTTGTGATTTCTCCAAACAGATATACTTAACATGTCAGATAGTTTTCCAGGGAATATTTAAAATGTGGGTGCTGACCTTTCATATGAGGTCAACATGCTTCTTTGGAAGGATAGACATGATTTCATTCAAGAGTTGATCTGGCCCTGACTGGTGTAGCTCAGTGGATTGAGCGCGGGCTGGGAACCAAGGGGTCGCCAGTTTGATTCCCAGTCTGGACACATGCCTGGGTTGCAGGCCAGGTCCCCAGTGAGGGCTATGTGAGAGGCAACCACACATTGATGTTTCTCTCTCTCTCTCTCTCTCTTTCTCCCTTCCTTCACTTCTGTCTAAAAATAAATAAATAAAATCTTTAAAAAAAAAAGTTGATCAGGATTGACTCACCTGGTTGTAGTCACATTATAGTGAAGCGTAAAAAAGAAAAAGGGATGAGAAGTAAATCTTTACATCAATACAAAGACCTTCCTACTTGATTTAGAGATCTAAAACTCCTCAAGAGCCTTGGCAGGTGTGGCTTGGTTGGAGAATCATGCCATAGACCAAAAGGTTATGGGTTCAATTCCTGGTCACGGCACGTACCCTGATTGTGGTTTGATCCTCGATCGGGGTGTGAACCCCAGTCCGGGCGTGTATGAGAAGGCAGCCAACCAATGTTTTCAACATCAGTGTTGGCTCTCTCTCTCTATCTCTCTATCTCTCAGCAATGAAAAAAAATGTCCTCAGGTGAGGATAAAAATGAAATAAGACTCCTCAATATACTACCATTTTAAATGGAAATATTTCAAGAAAAAATACTGTAAGAATTTACATCCCGCTCTTGGGAATGGCAGTATGGTTTTCTTAATCCCTGTGATAGTGTTTGGAGTATTTACAACTGCCTCCAACTAGAGAAATCTCATAATAAAGCGATAGAATATGCCTAATAAACAGCTGTACGTAACCTTAAAAAAGTGTGGGTGCAGATTTTCAAAGCCCTTTGTTACAGTGTTCCAGAGTGCCTTCTTGTCCACAAGGTCTCTTTTGAGAAATCAGCTGACAGTCTGATGGGAATTCCTTTGTAGGTAACTGTCTCCTTTTCTCTTGCTGCTTTTAGGATTCTCTCCTTCTCTTTAATCTTGGGTGATGTAATTATGATGTGCCTTGGTGTGTGCTTCCTAGGGTCCAACTTCTTTGGGGCTCCCTGAGCTTCCTGGACGTCTTGGAAGTCTATTTCCTTTGCCAAATTGGGGAAGTTCTCCTTCATTATTTTTTCCAGTAAGTTTTCAATTTCTTGCTCTCCCTCTTCTCCTTGTGGCACCCCTATGATTCGAATGTTGGAACTTTTAAAGTTGTCCTTGAGGTTCCTGACCCTCTCCCATTTTTTTTGAGTTCTTGTTCCTTCATTCTGTTCCAGTTGAATGTTTATTTCTTCCTTCTGATCCAAACCGTTGATGTGAGACCTGGTTTCCTTCCCGTCACTGTTGGTTCGCTATACATTTTCCTTTATTTCACTTTGCATAGCCTCATGTCTTCCTCTATTTTGCGACCATACTCAACCATTTCTGTGAGCATCCTAATTACCAATGTTTTGAACTCTGCATCTGATAGTTTGGCTATCTCTTTATTACTTAGTTATATTTTTTCTGGAGCTTTGATATGTTCTTTTATTTGGGCCATTTTTTTGTCTCAGTGCGCCTGTTATGTAGTAAGGGGGAGAGCCTTAGGTGTTCGCCAGGTGGGGCAACCCACGTTGTGTTGTGGCGCTGCCTGTGCGGCGGGGGCGGGGGGTTCTGAGAGGGAGCAATGCCGCCTGCTCTGTTGGCTTTCAGTCACTTCCCCTGATACCCACAAGCAAACTGGGCCCTTTTGGTACTGGTTCCCAGGTGGGTGGGATTGGGTATGTTCTAGGACCCTGTGGGTCTCTCCTGTGAGGCTGGGAGTTTCCCCTGCCATTGCATCAACCCCCACAGGTTCAGTCAGAGGTTTGAGGCTTTATTTCCCTGTGCTGGAACCCTGGGTTATGTGGTCTGTCTTGCTCCCCAGTTGTTCCTCCTTGTTTATCCACACACAAATGTGGGGCCACCTGGTCTGCCAGCTGCCACCTTGCCATGAGTCCTCTCCACCCGCTGCCCATCTCCGCCCTTCCTGCTGTTCTGGATGAATGTTTCTTCTTCAACTCCTTGGTCGTGGGACTTCCATACAGCTTAATTTTCTAGCAGTTCTGATTGTTGTTGTTGTTGTTTTATAAATTTTTATTTATTTATTTTTTAGAGGGGAAGGGAGGGAGAGAAACAGCAATGTATGGTTGCCTCTCACATGGCCCTCATGGGGACCTGGCCTGCAACCCAGGCATGTGCCCTGAGTGGGAATCGAACTGGGCCCCTTTGGTTCTCAGCCCGCGCTCAATCCACTGAGCTACACCAGCCAGGGCAGTTGTTGTTTTTTAATTTGTTGTTGTCCTTTTGGTTGCATAAGGAGGCACAGTGTATCTACCTGTGCCTCCATCTTGGCTGGAAGTCGATTGCTGAACCTTATTTGTAATTCCTTTTGCTAACAGTGAAAATCTTAGCTCTCAGTATCCACAGTATACGTACTTACTTGCTTAGTCCTAGAATGTATACAAATGTATACAAAGTAGTGTCAGAATTATTAATGCATATTCCTGTGAAAAACTGTGATTGGTATTCATTCTACTATAGAAAATGAGGAAAACACAGGTTAAAAGAAAAAGTGAACGTCTCCAGTAGTCTCTGCAGTGCCGTTATTATTTTTTAATTAATATCCATTCTTCCTTTTAAATAGACTTTATATTTTTAGAGCAGTTTTAAATTCACCAAAAAAATCCCATTAAGCAGAAAGTACAGAATCCCGAATACCCACCCCACCCCACCACCACACTCAGCTGTGCGCACCATCAGTGTGGCGTGTTTGCTATAGCCCGTGAGTCCACATTGGGAGTCCAGGACCAACCAGAGTCTGTAGTTTACGTGAGGCTTCGCCCTTAGTGCTGTACATTCTTTGGGTTTGGGCGAAGTTATACTGACGTGTACATATAATGGCAGCGTAGTATCATACAGAATAGTTTCGCCGCCCTAAACCTCCTCTGTGCACCACTGTTCATCTCTTCTCCCCCCAAACCTCTAGCAATTGCTGATCTTTTTACTGTCGCCATAGTTTTGTCCAGAATGTCATATAGTTGGAATCATACAGTATGTAGTCTTCTCAGATTGGCTTCTGCGACGTAGTAACATGCATTTAATGGTGATTGGCTTCTTTCAGTTACGACAGTAACATGCATTTAAGATTCCTTCATGTCTTTTCACAGCTTTTTGTTCTTTCCTCTCTCTCTGTTTAAACCTTTGAATGATATTTCATTGTCTCAGTGTACCACAGTTTATTTACCCATTCATCTACTGAAGAGCATCCTTGGTTGCTTCCAAATTTTGGCAGTTATGAGTAAGGCTGCTATAAAATACATCTATTTGTGGGTTTTTGTCTGGACATACGTTTTCAACTTCTTTGGGTAGATACCAAGGAGCGTGATTGCTGGATTGCATAGTAAGAAGAGCATGTTTAGTTTTGAAAGGAACTGCCAGACTGTCTTCCAGAGGAGCTGCACCACTTTGCACCCCCACCAGCAATGGGTGGGGGCTCCTGTTGCTCCACGTCCTCAGCGGCATCCGGCGTTGTCAGTGTTTGGGGCTGTGGAGTGTAGTGGTCTTGTTGTTCCAATTTGCACTTTGCTGATGACATGTATTTGTCAGCTGTAGGGCTTTTCCCCCGATGTTCTCTGTCAGGTTGAAAAGGTTCCTATCTGTTCCTAGTTTGTTAAATGGGTATTGGATTTTGTCAAATGCTTTTTTTTTTTTTCATCTATTGATATAATCATATGATTTTATTTTCTTTAGCCTGTCGATGTGATGGGGAACATTAATTGATTTTTGAAAGTTGAGCCATGGTTGCATACCTGAAATAAATCTGTTGCTTAATGTATATAATTCTTTTAATACATTGTTGAATTCAGTTTGCTAATATTTTGTTGAAGATATTTATATCTATGTTCATAGGAGATACTGGTTTGTAGTTGTTTTCTTGTAACATCTTTGCCTGGTTTTGGTATTAGGATGACACCTTCCTCATAGAATGAGTTAAGAACTGTTCCCTTACACAAATTGTAGAAAATTTGTGTAATTGCTTTGTTACTTGTTTGGTAGGCTTAATTGGTGCACCAATCTGAGCCTGGTGCTTTCAGTTTTGGAAGATTATTAATTATGGACCCAGTTTTTAAAAATACAGTCCAGCCCTGGCTGGTGTAGCTCAGTGGATTGAGCGCAGGCTGCGAACCAAAGGGTCCCGGTTCGATTCCCAATTGGGGCCCATGCCTGGGTTGCAGGCCAGGTCCCCAGTGGGGACCACCTGAGAGGCAACCACACATTGATGTTTCTCTCCCTCTCTTTCTCCCTTCCTTCCCTTCTCTATGAAAATAAATAAATAAAATCTTTAAAAATAGATACAGTGCTGTCCACACTGTCTTTTTCTTCTTGTGTGAGCTTCGGCAGAATTGTTTTTCTAAGAATTGGTCCTTTTCATCTAGGCTATCAAATTTCTGGGCATAGAATTGTTCATAATCTTATCTTTTTAATGTTCTTTTTTTTTTTTTTTTTAATTATT